>JAYRCH010000218.1:0-600000 GCA_037179445.1 Phengaris alcon alcon | reverse complement strand
CAACGCAGTGGCAGTTTATTGATGCCCTTCTTAAAGAAATCAGCTGGACGGGAGGCAACAGATTCTTCAAAGGCATTTTGTACTGCCTCTCGGGTATTGAATTTTTTTCCCGCCAAGAAGTTATCCAAATTCTGGAAAAAGTAGTAGTCTGTTGGCGCAAGGTCTGGTGAGTAGGGCGGATGACGGAGAGTTTCCAACCCCAGTTCTTGCAACTGGAGACCGTCTGCTATGCAGTATGAGGTCGCGCGTTGTCGTGCAGGAGCAGTGGAGAGTGAGAGAGAGAGTGAGAGAGAGTGGCTCAGCAAGCGGTTATCAAACAGAATCCATTTTTCATCGCAGGTAACAATGCGGTTCAAAATTCCTTCATTTGTGTGTCTGTTGAGCAGTGTAAGGCACTTCTCGACGCGTACTTCGCGCTGGCGATCATTGAGTTCGTGAGGCATCCATTTGTCAAGCTTTTTTACCTTGCCAATTTGACGCAAATGGACCAATATTGTTTTGACGCTAACGTCGAAAGCTGTTGCTAATTCGGCCGTCGATTGTGTATCATCAGCTTCCACAATCGCCTTTAATTCGTCATTGTTGACCAAAGTTTTCGGACGACCGCAAGGTTCATTTTTCAGGTCGAAATTTCCAGAACGGAAGCGAGCAAACCAATAACAGGTGGTGCGTTGGTTTGTAGTGTTAGCTCCGTAAACGTCGTTGATGTTGCGTGCGGCTTGTGCCGCGTTGCTGCCACGACGGTACTCATATTCCATAATTACTCGAATTTTTAACGTATCCATACTGACGAAAAAGATTGTAATGCTATGAAAATGTAACACTAATCAATAAACAAATGACTACTTTTGGAAAAAGAATTCCATGTTTTTAAAATAAAATTTATTTGAAATTAGAATTCTTAGCCAAACAAAAATTATTTTGATTTGAAATAGCCAGTACTGCAGAACGGCAATTTCATAGGTAAAGACCTATTATAATGCTAAGAAATGTTTCATTAAAACAAAATAAACGTAGAATATTATGAGCAATGTTTAACACGTCCATAATATTTTACGTGGGCACAAAGACGTCCGTTTCCTTTTATTACATGTGCAGAAGCTTAATAAAAACGGGGAATAATTTGACAATAACAACGTAGCTCTTTGTAGTCAAAAATTGGGAAACATGATAAAGGAATTCATGGGATCAAGGCTTATTTATGTTAGGGATTTTAAAAGGAGAAAAGATTCTAAAGATTCCAATAAAAGGTTGTGAGTGAAAATTGTTTTTGCAATTTGTTGCATAATGACCGTAAGTTTAAGAGATGTAATTGCCAATGTCATATTGACAGATGTCAAGAGTAAAGCCTATTTAGTTAGGTTTATTTTAGATAAGTAAAAGGCTATTCTCAGTGTAGCCTGTAGACGTATTTGTGTTAGACATATCTCATATGTAATACGTATCCGTGTTAAGCACCAATAAAGGGGAATATAAGAATTGTTGCTGTATTATTATCATCACCACTCAAGCGTAAGAAGGACTTACATATCAAGAGGTCGTAGCCCGCTACACAATTATTGTAATAAAAATAAAAACGTTGAAAGCTTTAGGTTTTACTAATTGTTTTCCGAAAGCTTGGTAACTTTTTTGTTGACTTTTGTATTACATACTTCATTACAAATATGTAAAAACAACGGTAGAAATCTCATTTGTACGTCGTCTGCGTTGTAATTATTGCGGACATTAACAGTTTATTGGTCGTAATGTTGTCTGAAAAATGTGTTGTAAAATGTTTAAGATAAAAATAACAATTTAAGTAGTCTAGACGACTTTTTTCAAGTATTTTTGAGAGTACTTAGTTGAAAGTGATTGTAAAAAAATTTATTAGGTTTTTTACATCATTCAATGTCTAAACAAAATGATTTTCAGATTTAATAAAATACATCTGTACCTACATAATTATATTTTTTTTAATTTTAGATAGAGTTAACAGTTGACATGACTTTTTTTACTGTAAGTGGTTGGTTTTGTCCTACTATATTGTGCCAATGTTGCAGCTTATTTGTTTTTTTTTAACACAAAAAGTACTTCATAGGAAATTAACTTTAATATCACGATTTACTGACTTTCAGTCTCACCCCGGGGAACGAATAGTTCGTATACATTCAGGAACTCCACCTTGTACAGAAGCTGCGGTGGCACCTTGTCATGGTAAACAGAGAACAGTAGGACATCTAAGACTGTCTGGCGAGTTATTTGCCTACTATCGTGTCAGCGCAAGGACTGTCAAATAAATAGTAAAATAATGCAGGCTAACGCGAGCCGTCATAAATCAATGCGCATGATCATGGTACGTACGCGATCGGTCATGGCACAGCCCGCACTGAGAGCGCCTTATCATTCCTTATGCGAGGTGCCTGCGTGCGGATAGGCCCCCGGCGCGCACGCACACATTCAAACCGATTGCGGCACGTTTGTATGAAGATGTTCTACAGTTCTTGTACTGTGACCTGGTGTAGACATCGGAGGGGGGCCGAGTTGCCCCAAACGTCCCACAATGGCACCGACAGACGCACTTAGGCAGCTATGTATATCTATATTGGCAAGGTTTTATGTATATTCAACTACTCACATTCAGCCTACCCCCCGGAAAAGAATAGTTCGTATACGGCGGGGTCCTCTCCCGCACATACTGCAGCAGCTTCGCCCCGGACCTCAGGAACTCCACTTTATATAGCAGCTGCGGTGGCACCTGGTGGAGACAGCGGAGAGTGGCCGAGCTGCCCCGAGCGACCCAAGATGGTGCCGAGAGGCGGACATCCACGTCCGTGGCATGCGCGTTGCCTGGAAACAATAACGCAATTAGAACTAATAGTAACATTGTATTGATTATTCTAAACTAAAAATCGTGATGTCACAAACACTAAATTCAATTAGAGCTATTTATTATAACTTATAAAATACACAATTTAGAATCTCAAAAAATATCAAACTCTATGTCCATAAAATAAAATGTCATTTGCCTTCAAAGACGGTAATAATGTAATAAATATGGGAAACGATAGAATCCGGTCACGTTTGGTATCAGCTGTAAATATTTGGTTTTAATCTACGCCTGTCATTTTAATCTTAAACTTTAAACGAGCACTTATTAGGCATATATATATAATCAGTTTCTCGAAAATAGCTGCAAGTACCATGAAACCAAACCAAAAATCGATCTAGCTAGGTCTTATCCCTGGGAAACTGCGCACATATTATTTCTTTCGTCGCGTAATAAAATATGAGTGATTCCGATTTCTAAATATTAAATCTGATTGGCGGCTTGGATAGCGTTGTGAGCAAGTTGCTGTCGGGTTCGAATCCCGGTCAGACGAATATTTTTGTAATTATTTTTATTATTTTTTTCTTTTACATATTTTTTTATATTTTATAGTTCTACCAAAACACTGAGTTTTTGAAAGCTCGGTCTCCCAGGTACTTTTGGAATAATGGGAAAGGTTTGTGTCAAATGGAGAAATTATTCTTCTGCGAAGATTCGAAAGAGAATATTATGTCTCAGAGCGTATGAACTTTCATCTTGATATGTGTAGTATAGTTGTACCAAGGTAAACAGAGAACAGTAGAACATCTTCATACAAACGTGCCGCGATCGGTTTGAATGTGTGCGTGCGCGCCGGGCGTCTATTCACACGCACGCACACACCTCGTATAAGATTAAGGAATGATAAGACGCTTTCAGTGCGGGCTGTGCTGTGACCGATCGCGTACGTACCGTGATCACGCGCATTGAAGTATGAATGATGGCTCGCGTAAGCCTGAACTATTTTACCATTTATTAGACAGCTCTTGCGCCAACGCGAGAGTAGATAAATAATACAATAACTCGCCAGACGGCCTTAGATGTCCTACTGTTCTCTGTTTACCGTGGTTGTACTTTCTCGTTTACATAAAATACTCTGAAAACAATATTTCAATCTAATGATAATACTAGCTTTTCGCGTGATTACGGTATCCCACGAGAATACTGTACTTTTTCGGGATAAAAAGTAGCCTATGTGTTAATCCGGAGCTTAAACTGTAGATATCATCAAAATACGTTCAGTAGTTATTGCACGAAAGGGTAAAAAAAAACCATCCATCCTCAGAAACTTGCACAATTATAATAAAAGTAGGATTTTATTTCGAATTAATATAAATAATGGCTAAGGAATACAATGCAGATTTGATTCTAAGTTGTGAAATCGAATTATCCTTACTAATATTATAAATGTGAAAGCGTGGATGTTTGTTACGCTTTCACGCAAAAACTACTGAACGGATTTCGATGAAATTCGGTATAGTAGTAGTTTAGACTCTGGATTAAAACATAGGCTACTTTTTATCCCGAAAAAGTAGTGTTCCCGAGTTCCCTATACTTACGCGGGCGGAGCCGCGAGCAACAGCTAGTATAATATATAGGTCACTTCGGTGGAACAACCTATGGCTGCTCCGTTTTAAAAAATAGTTAAAAAGAAATTAGTCTAGACTAAGATGATGAAACGTTTAAAGAAAATATATTCAAGCTAAATTTTAACGAGTTACATAAAACTCAATATTTTATTTGTCAGATACATGACAGATACATTCATCAACAGATTGAACAATATCAACTATAAAAAGTGTATACGGGCTCGCGTTTTGTTTACAATAAACAAACGGATAATATATGCGGGAAGAAGATAAATATTTTACTAAATAACTATATTTTTTCATAAAAAAATACGTGCTACGACTACGTGAATTATACAGCCTATGTTACCCGGGCTATAATTATTACGAATCTACTGTCACCTCACTCATTAAAATCGAATCAGTACTTAGTATATGTGCTATAGTAGAACATACATACAAACTTACTATTGGGGAATCTGTTAGGTAGAGTGTTCTCATAATCTATTTGTATTATAATGACGGCATGGACTATGCAGTCACAATACAATTATTGTCAACTATTGCCCGCGTAAATACAGTATCCCAAGGGACACTGTACTTTTTCGGGATTAAAAGTAGCCTAACAAACATCCATAACAATTTCAATGTATCACATCTGCCAATGGTTCCATGGTCATAGAAAAATGAGGATATAATTCGATTTGTACAGAATTTTCTCCATTTCGAAAGGCAGTCCTAGTTCGTGCTAACTTCAGAATTCTAGATTCCAAAATTTACCTTTACTGTTAGTAATTAATCGATAGTCATAAATAACCAAAAGCGGTAGATATCGTAAATCAAGTAAAGTATCGAGTGCAGTAAACTCCTAGGAAGTTGTAATGCTTCCACACTAGCTTCGTTAGTGGAGATCAGTTGTTTAGGGATGCAACACTAACTTCGTCTTAGAACTTCCTAATGGGATACGGTCAGTCGAATTAAGTTTCCCAAACGTTTTGGGAACTGAGAAAGTTGGGAGTTTGTTGTTAGTTTATTTCATTGCCAATAAATTTATCTATATTAGTTTCATAGATAAGAAGGTTCTTATTTATGGATTTAATGTAGGTAAATTAATTACAACTCTATAACAGTAAAGAATTGCTGTCGTGTTTAAATATTTTTAAGCGTCCTAGTGCAAACAACCTAGACAAAGTTCCTGCTGGATCTTTCTAAACATATTCCATGTTTAGAAAGTGATCCAGCAGGAACTTTGTCTATATTGTACGTAAGCTTTGCTTATACCTACGCATATATCTCAGGGCAGATTTGAATGGACACACTGATAATAGATACACAGTACACACTGTTAATAGCATGGACATTGGTTTCTTTTTATCCCAACAAAATTTCTTTTTCACTTCGAAGATTCGCCAAACCTCCTTTATTAAAAAAAAACTAAAGATGTAACTAGCTGTGCAATATTGGGCGTTGTTATATTATACTTTAAATGAACTTTATTCGCTTACACGTCGTAGCCTACATCTGATACACCCGTAGTCGTAAAAGCCTTACATTTTTAGCTCATTTACTTAAAAGCCAATTACATTCTGGATTGAATTCTTCTTAAAAGCTTCTATTTAAAAGCGTTCGTATTCGTTAACAATGAAAACAAGAATAACGAAACGGAATAATTTTCTTTTGTTGTGAATATTTCATTACATTTTTACAATAATGAAACAATAATAATAATGTTTTGTGCTTTAGGGAGTAAATGAGCAAATAGATCGCCTGGTATGGCAACCAGCTATGGACAGTTGCCGACAAACCAGGTGTACTTCTCCATCTTATTACAATGGCATTAAGTTAAAAAGTGGTATAGTTAGTCCGCAACTGGACATTTATTACACCAGAAGTTTCTCTAGTGCGCTGCTTTACATGCAGCATTTCTTGACAAGGTTTCATGAGTATTTAAAAGTTTTATAGGAAACAGTTGAAGAATATCAATAAGAAATAGTTACCTAATATAATTTGTAAAATTTCAATACATTTACAATAGCGTTGATTGATCTATATTATAGAAGTCTCGCTAATATTACACCAAAAGGGAAAATTCATTTGTTTCAAATCAGCAAAATTGTTATATTTTCCGAAAGGCAACATGTATATGAAAAATGCAAAAAATGTAATCAGTTGTTAAATTAAAACGACACAGAACTAAAAAAGACGACGATTTTGTTCTTGCTATGTTTGAAAAACGAAAAATACTGTTAAAATCCTCATGTTATTTGTGCCTTTTATTTACAATTATTTACATAAATCAAGTATTCAAGTTGATAAAATCAATTTTGTATTTATCTTCATTAATTTTCAACTGCTGTGACGTCACTAGTGCATAATATTTGTTTATAGCGTTTTTAAAGCTCTTTTGTGATGGCTATATTTCGTCAACGATTGATCGCAGATATGCCATTGCAAGAACAATATTTCCTGGCTTATTAAGTACTTTTCGAAAAGCCTTGAGCATAAAATAAAATGAAATAATAAAATTTTAATGTTTGATATTACTGGGTGTCATTGTAAGTCGCAATTTTTAATTTTTATTTGCGTAGGATTGTTGATTTACATGTATGTCCTGTTCGTCTAAATCTAACTAAATAGGCGTAGGATGTTATCTAATCTCGAGCGTACAGTCGAAGTACACAAATAGATAGTAATCCACACTGAACCCACATTCGGATCAAGTGCCCCAGATACTGGATCAAGACTATATATTGCAGGCTTCAGAGGACTTTATGAATACAAATACTTCTATCCAAATAATATTCGATTCCAATGGTAACGATATCTACGTATTTTTCGAAGAAGAAAATGATAATACCATCGAACAACCTCACGTTTTAGACTTGGCTTCACTGTTATTAGTTAGGGGCACGTAGACTTCGTATCTTAAAAATATTTACTTACGCTCCGCAAGATTTTATAATAATGATTATTGTCATTATTACTAAATCTGATTTGGAAATTTGCTTACTACATATGCCACTTTACTTTTACTAACATTTCTCCATATTTCTCCTTTTTTTGCTGTGTAAAACTAAATATCCAATAGCCAGTAAATCATTATATCTAAAATTCCCTCAGGCACGCATGAGTCTAGAAGTACCTAAAAGAAGTACAATACGATAAGAAAGGATTTATAAACAAAGTTTTCTATTACACAGCCGCATTCTTATAAAATGAGACTAAGAATAAAAGATCTCCATGTGACCTTGCAATAAATCTCACAATTCTCATGTGATTCGATCATAAAATAATGTTATCTCTTCGTAACTGAGTAATTTATGGCCCGTCCAGGTAATTGTGAAAATAAACCTAGTATTCTTTCCTATGTTCAGTCCTTTTTTATTATGTAATGTACGTTGCGTGTGTTTTAATATTTAAACGTAAAGAGCTAAGCTTCTGTATGAGTCATACAGGATGTTTTTTCAGTTTCATTGTGATATCTATGCCATAGCACTTTTATAGGACACAGCTGATTTTTTTTTCAAGTAGGAAAGTTGATTCCGTTGTAAAAGTTTATGCGAATTTTTTAGAAAAAGTTATATTCAAGAGTATAATATTCACTCTTGAAGTTTGGCCACTGACTGAAAAAACAACCTGCATAAAACATAACAAATTAAAATTGAATATAACCTTACTAACCTAAGTGCTGTATAGTGCATTTTATATACTCTAAGCCAAAAAAATAATAATAGGTAATGCAAAAATACAATTTTTATTTTCTTGAAAAACAATAATTATTATTAATTTTATTTCTTTTGAAACATAGTTGTGAAACGAGTCTACTTACGCAACAATAAAATAAAAGTTTAAAATAAGCAACCATCGTTGCAATGCACCGATATTTCAGGCTACCGGTTGAAACCAGAAAAATCTATCTCAAACGTGTGTCATGCCTTCTGGCGATTGGCCAAAAATGTTTATATGATGTCAGCCATTCCTAGTTTATGTCATCAATTACAAATTGCAGCGCATTCACGCGAATGTGAAAATGTTGATTCAGTTTGACTTACATACCTACTCCAAAGCTCTGAATGTTGTTGTTTGTTTGTTGTTGTTTTATTTATGTTTTACTAGATGTTGCTTGTAGCCTATATCCATCCCGTGTTCTACAAAATTCATTAAAATTGGGCCAGTAGTGTTGGATGGATTGGCGTATTCAATGCAAACAAACAAATAAACATTTCCTCCTTATAATAATATCTTTAATAATAATATTTATAGACGCTTCCAAGCCACGTCAATCTGGTCTTGTACTAATTATCACAAGTACCAGACGACGGAAATATATCTAATACTCTTATACTATACACATTAGGCTGTCCCTTATATTTCAAGTTCGATATTTTTTAAGCATACCCTCTTAAAATGTTCATATTGACCCAATATAGTTTAGAAAAAAATATTAGCGCAATCGGTAACCCGTGTCGACTTGCGATTTTAATTTTCTCATACAAGTTACAAGGGGAAAACAATTAAATGTTTCGTTTGTCGTTTCATACGTGCTTTTTTGAGATTTCTTGTGCGCAGTTGTATATTGCGTGCCTAAAGATCTGTAAAATTCAAGAGTGGTAAACAAAACTGCCTAGCCACCAAATAAATTATACAAAATCAACATATTATAATCGTCAAGTTTCGGCAGTCCTATTTTACGTGTATTTTGTAAATAATGATTTATGAAGTTAAACTGACTGCTAGATAAAGAAACGTAATAATAATAGGATTATATTCTTATTAAGATAATGAAACATATTCTGACAACTGAAAGAAACAAAGAGAGCAAGGTCTCCCAAATCTATTGCTCAGCTGCTGCTATTGCTTGCTTTTTGCCAAAAAAATTGCGGAGAAAGAAAAAAAACCGATTACGAGAAGAAGAAGGAGGTTAACTTCTTGTCGTTTCTTTATTATGTAATATTTTTTCTCTAGAACATCTAAACAATGGTTTCGTTCGATCTGGCTACCTTTGTTTCTTTGAAAATACTTTTTCTCCCTCAATTTAAATCTTTTGAAGGCATTAGGTTGTGCAATATCAAATAATGTTTAACAACAAAGAGTTATTAGTTGTTATTTCTGCATTTTCTGTAAATGACATGGAATATTCAAAAGATACGGTTATATAAAAGATCCTGAGTTCTGTAAGCGGCATGCCAGACTAGATTTTCTCGTCTATGTACGAATCCAGGACAGAAGCAATCAAAATGTCTTTAAGAACAACTTAACTGGGTGGAAAACTGTTACCTAATTATATGTATCGACGAAATTGTACAGAAGAAAATTTGCCAATTATTGCTACATTTGACAATAGAGAACAGCTTCTTGGACTTAAAAAACCAGGGAGCTTATCGAAAAAAATCAAGCTAAATACATATTTACTGACCTCTTTGACAGGAATATTCATAAAAAGTACGTAGATCACGACTGATAAATAAAATGAAGAAGGTTCTTGTTGCGCTGTGTCGTCAACATAGAAACTTGTATCAGGCGTGTAAAAACTGGCCTAAAGAGAAGTTATCCAAACTGGTTATTATTATTTTATGAGTTAAAATAAGTATATGTCAGCCTTGTTTTATTTTGATCCAAATTTACCTAATTTTGGTACTTAAATTGATTTTGCAGAAGAAGAAAATATCAGTACCGAACGCGATTTTATGTAAACTTTACGGCTCAGTCGGCACGGGTTAAAATGATCCTAGAAGGATAAAAATTCATATTTAGATTTGTTTTAGCATTTATAAAAAAATATGGAGGGTATGTATTTCAAATTAAAAAAAAAAAAAATTTTTTTGGCTATATTATGGACACCCTAATACACATATTTAGGATTATATTCTTATATTATATTATACATTTATTAAATATACATCCAAGACCCAGGAACATAGAAAAACTTTTTGTCCCTTCGGCGGAATTCGAACCCGCGACCTCCGGGGTAAGCGCCAATGAGCTAACCACTGAGGCACAGAGGTCGTAAAAATATTAGTATAGATAATATTTTTGAATCTTACCATACAAGTGAAGGACGTAAAAGGTAGGTAATAATTTGACATTTTACTAAGGTATAGTAGTTCACTTCAAAGATTGCAAAACTAAAGATAGGCTATGACGTACATTTGACAGAACACATCTCCATACAAGAAAAAGTTACGCCATCTTGGTTTTCAACATTCTTCAAAATGGCCCTAAAATCTCCAAAAGTGGGTTAAGTGGGGACAGTTTTCACCTCAACATGCCTCGACTATAACATATTATACGTCTATATTTCACTTATATCAAAACAAACCTAGTTACAGATTTTCATCCGTGCTTATTTTTTTACTACTATTTGGCTTTTTAAAACAAATAAAAAGTGAGATACTTACTTAAATTTTTTGTCGTTCATAATTACGATTTAAAAGTGAACTAAAAAGCAGTTATCAAGCTATTAGCCAACGTATTATTGGCATTTCTTTATTAGGGTTAGCTCATACCGAGGCGCAACGCGATGCGACGCGATGATGCATATTTATAATATCGATTCAAAATGAAACTTTATTCACTTCTCAAGGAGATGCATGCGCAGCTGCGTAGCGCGGCGCTGCTCTTGCAATGTACATATCTTCTTGAGTATGAAGAAGGTTCCATTTTAAATCTCTATTATAAATTGTATCGTTACGTCGCGTGGTACGTCTCGGCATGGATTAACGCTTATAATAAATAAAGTCTGAAACTATATTAACTTTTGAAATGTCTCTACTAAAATATCACATTTTCATTAGTAGGTATCATTATTGTGTTGTATGCAGATTTTTATTATTTAACTTTGTTTCTAAGCGTTTTGTTTTAGGACATAAAATAATGTAGCACAGAGTAATCACTATATGCTCTTTATAATTAAAAATTCCCATTCGCGAGAGCAACAATAGCTCCAAAAGACGACGACAAAAACACCATTACTGGCCGTGATATGCGTCTCTGTTGCCAGAATTCCAGTAGCTTGCACACTACTTACATGCAAACGTATTCAATTATTTAAGCTAAACAATATTAATAATTAAACAAAGAATGTTTTTCATATTCTATTCCCTATAATATTTTATGATAGCTTCCTAGTACATACAAGAAAAGTAAAACCTGTTCCAAAAAATAATTTAATATTAAGTTTTCTTTGAACAGTCAACGTCTTTATTATTGTTGTATTTGGGTTGCTTAAATCATAACGATTCTTAATTTTAAAGGGGTTCAAATTTGAGCTTCTAACAGAATCTACAAAAAAGTAAAATAATTTAATCGATGTATAGTTAATTCCAAAAAGTATTGACAGGTACGGTATAAAATAAACTTGTTTCTGTACAAGTTACTAGCATGTTAGGAGAATGATTTGTAACAGATTTGTTTACGATCTTCCTCGTGAGCGTTATACCTGATTGTAGTTTTGATTGACGTATCTGTATCGTAACAAATTTTATTATGACTGTCTAAACCAATAAGCATTTTTTAATGCTTATGCTTTTAATTCCAATAAATTTTGGTTAAAATTATATAAGTTTGTTTTAGTTTTGATTTTGGTTTTAATGATGACTTTAGTAAAGAATCACTAAATGTTTATGCTCGTCTACTAAAAATGATTATCTAATATTATATTACGAAATATTTATTAATGTTAATTTATAATGCGAGATAAATCATTTATTAATTAACATTTAAAATAAACCTTCAAAACACAGAACTCTGCCATGTTCACTCAAACACGAATCAAATTGAATGACGTCACGCTTAGAGCAATGTCATTGTCACCAAATGTCACTGAATTACATAAAATGACAGTAGCTTAGTAGTTTTATCACTAAATTAAATGTTTTTATTGAGTGTTTTTCTCTTCCTCTAGTAGAATATAGTGATTTTTTTTGAAGTGATTTGAAAAAAAAAACCCATGCTTAATAAATAATTTCTAAAAAATGGAACATTATCAAAATAACAGTTTTAACAGTATAATTTTCATATTATTATCACTTAAAAAGCCCGTAAATGTTTATAGTTTTATGTATTTCAAAGATGTTTCTAATTTTAGTGGTTTTTCTTGTTGTTTATGGAATAAATTTAGTGTTTTTATGGTGATGGATAACGATTAACGACGCTATATTAGTGGTTTAAAAAAATAGAATTGGCAACACAAACAGTAAAGTCTTATTGCTTTTGCTTTGGGTGTGTTCCATTCACTGTTAATGTTGTCTTTGGACACGTAAAAACGTGTCTTTATCAGACTATCAGAAATACAAAAAAATTTTGATGATATAATTTTTACAAAGAAGTTTTGAATGGAGCTCGTCTCCACTACTGTAGCACTATAAAACATTTATCAAATTAAATGGCTTTGAAATGTGTGTCATTTTATTGTATGACAAAAAATCTCCAAACCATGGGAGTAAAAAGTTGACGAGGGCTTAAGGGTTAAAAAAAGTAAAAAAAATATCCTGTATTATTGCACCATTTGTCACTGTATTGCTAGTAAAGGAGAATATTTTGGGAAGTAATGGTATACGGAAAACTTCCGGAAAATGTTGTATTTCCATAACAAGCCTCATATTTTTGAAGAAATGTATGGGAAAATAATAAAATGCTAAAAATAAGCTCTATTCTCAAGTTTTCCGCTCACAATTACTTCCCAGAAATAGTTCCTTACAAGCGATGCTACCGAATGGTGAAATAATACAGGTGTATTTTGTTTCACAATCTACGGGTTCGAAAAATTCCTGGCTAGGAAAATTGAGTTGTCAAAAATCTAATGATGCAGTTTAAGTTTTCATCAAGTCGGACTTGACATTCCGTTGGGATATATTGTTATTCCTAATTTATTTTAGACTTCTCTTAGAACGCCCAGAAGAATAATTCACTATGTACTTTTTTTCTTATTTTCTTATCTTTTTTACTTTTTTTCTATACACAATCGTTTTAAAATTATTTTTGCTATCTGATTGTATGTGTTTTAACGTAATTGTCTTGTCTGCAACATTAGATTTTACATAAACCAATTTTCCAGGCCAGGAATCGAACCTACATATTAGGAAAAAAATATATATATTTGAGGCAGTTTATCAAAATATGGCACTTTTCTGAATTATGCAGTATACCATTACTTCCCAAAATTTATTCCTTATTAGCAGCACTATAAATATATAAATATATGGTGCAATAATAAAGGATGATTGTTTTAACTTTTTTTTAACCTTTAACCCTCATTAACTTTTTTCTCCCATCGTTTAGAAATTTTTCTTCATATAATAAAATGAAACACTTTTTAAGCGCTTTCATTTGATGTATGCAACACCACGTTGAGCTCCGTGGCCTAGTGGGTAGACCGTTTGATTCGCAGTCGAGAGAGTGCAGATTCGATTCCCAGGTTGTGGCGTGTACCAATGAGACTTTTTCAGATCTCAAGTACATTAGACGGACGCTTTAACGGTGAAGGAAAACATCGTGAGGAAACCCGCACATGGTTGGCCCCATATGCATTGACCAGTCATTCCTCTGGACTAGGCTGACTATGTTGTGAGAATGCGTATGTGCTTGGGCAACCATACGACATTTAAGAACCGACTACCCCAGGCACTACAGCATTTCAAGAGTGGCTAATTCGCTCTGAGAATACTGGGGACGTTTTGCCCCTTCTTATTGAATGCAAGTGGAACAACTGACAAACAAACAGGAATGTAAACGCAACTATTTATATTTTCTTCTTAACACCCACCTGGAACGTAGTAGGTAGAAGTGACGTCACAAGAAGACGCCATGACACGTGGCCGTTTTTGCACTAATTTGAAAACATGTTTTTAAAATAATGAAAATAAATTGTTTTAAAAAAATAATAATTTTAGAAGTATTGTTTTTTTTTAATATTAATTTATTTTATTTATATTACATATACAACAGTTTTTCAACATTAGTCATGCCTATAAAAAATACACGGGTCGGTTTTCGCCGTGCGGCGAACGGACGGCAGACGGCTCGCCGCACGGCGAAAACAGACCCGTGTATTTTTTATAGGCATGACTAATGTTGAAAAACTGTTGTACGTTGTTGTAAAATGTACGTCATGTAGCAATGAGTCATCATCTCGCCGGATTGCATGTCCATTTACACTGGTGACTAAAATAGCATGCGGCTTTAGGGTCAACTCACACTGACGCAGAGTTAAAGCAACGTGAGACGTCATGATTATCTCATAGAGGCTATAACGAATAATTTCAAAACTATGGGTTGGCTACATGACGTACACAAAAGAAACTTCATACAAGAAAAGCTCTTCAGCACTCCGCCACACCCGCCAGTCCAACGGCTACATGGTGACTAAAACAAATACCCACATACACTACAGTGCTGTCAATGTTTTTTGAAAAACTTGAATCACATAAATAATATCGATTTGTAAATAGATCGTCACACTTTATATTAAGAAAGCATATATAGTAAAAACGCGCGAGTACAATCTAAAATTCATGTTACAAGTCTAAAAAAAAATCTAAAAATTAATAGTACGGTTCCCGCGAGACATGTACTGCGCCAGTGTGAGCTGAACCTTAGTCACCTTTCTTCAAAAATGACAAGTGATAAATTGTGAAAAACTACTTTATCGTATTAAATTTGAATTTATTTTTATGTCATATTTAGAAGGTCAAAATTTAAACGAGTTCTACGCATAGATGTATTATATTAAAAAGAGGTAGATATGGTGAGAGCGAAAAAAGTGAAGACTCGAAACTGAGCTAAGTGGACAGTTTTGGATTAGTATGCGACGAGCCGGTCGACGAGTAGCACGTACTACGCATCCCGTGAACCTTGCTCAAAATGCCATCGTGTGTCTATAAAAGTTGTAAAAACCATGACAAAAAAGTGAATAAAAGCCAAGGAACACGTAACGCGTAACTTTACATATAAGTCAAGTATTTTCTTAAAAATATATTTTTTTAACAATAAATAATTCTTTTTCTTCGAATGGTAAAAATAAGTCGAGAGATGTTAAATAACTTAGAACAAACTGAGGGCCTAACAGTAACAGCAAAAGTAACTGCTACTTTTACTTGATTTAAATTTATCAATCTTAATTTTTTTTGAGGTTTCCAAAACACACACAACAACTTGCACCTTTATAATATTAATGTTATATACAAAGTGAAAGAGGACTATAATATGTAATAATAAAAACTTATTTAATTATTTTTTCTACAGTGTTACCGTTTAATTAATCTTTGTTTTATTTTTATATTTGATTGTTAAAATTCCTACGCACCTAGAATTTAAAGCCTGTTATTAAGAATTTGTTTCTTTTCTTTTCACAATATTTTGTTATATATATTTTTAAATATGTGAAAAAAACAGTAATTATAATAAATCATAGTTTTTTCTATTATTCGAATATAAAAATTTTTGAATATTTGCAAGCTCTACTTCTTACCCATTACATAAAAAGGGATTGATAGTAAGTTTTCTTAATGAGGAGCAAATTCTGGAAAATAAGCTAACTTTTAACAAACTATTATTTTACACAAATCTTGGTTTAAAAAGAGTTTGTTAAAAATAATTTTCTTCATGTGTGTCGTTCTTTATCAGTTTGTGGAATTTTTATCACAACATCAATACTAACAAAAAGCGTAATAATACAAATGTGTTTTTAAATACCATTATCTAAATGATAGTGGACATTAACGCCATTATTATCTCGATTAATCTTACATAAAATCAAACTACCGATTACACAAATAACTAATTCTAAGCATGTCATTAAAGGTAAATAACTTTGAATGAATAGAATAGAATTGATACACATTTTGTACCTTCTGTGTTGTCAAATGCACATCTGCATGTCTGCCATAGAAATGGCAGAGATTCCAAACTTGAATATACGCGCTTATTTAATAATACGCTTAATTGGTAGTGAGAAACACCAGTCATCTTTTTTTTTGCTATTGAATTAAGCATGCCATTCCTTTCACGAATTTTTGCTATTTTTGCTGTGTGAGTGAAATGTAACAATAATGAAAAATGCCAATTTGTATCGCGGCACAGAAATTTTGTCAGTTTTGTAAGGACACAACGTATCCATAGTTATCAATGGATCTACGTAATTTCGGCTGCATTGCGCTATCAAAGCAACGAGGAATATTGTATGAGGGCAAATAATGTATAGTTAACCGGTTTGTACATCACCCGCAGGGGGGTGATGTAGAAGGGGCTCCCTCATCGTCTTCCCACCAAAACGACTAACTAACCGGCAGTTAGCATAGACCCATCCGAAAAAAAAAATTCTAACGTATCATTATATTGATTGTAAAGGCAAAGATTAATTCTAAAGATTTGAATTAAAATAAAATACGAAATGAAATGAATGAAACTACAAAGTAACACTAGTAGGTGTTACTTTGCAGTCATTTAATTCAGTAGATATTATTGGGGATTGTCAAGGGATTCTGTTTATATATTATATGAATAAATGATGATGATAACAAGAGATTATCATAATTGTCATTTTCATTTTTCGCCTGCAACTGACCGTTTGACCAGTGTGACCAGAATAAATTAAATCGACCACTCCGCGATTCACATATCAGAGTTCTGCTAAAATTTACAAAAAACTTTTAAATAGCGTTTTCGAGATTTAAAACATACCCCAGGGCAGAGCATGCCGAATATAAGTACATAAGGTTTGTTTTAAAAACATTTTCTTTAAATTGTCTTCTATCTCTGGAGATTTTATAAGATTCTCCTAAAAACTGCTATTTTCTCAGATCTACGATACAATCTACAAAACTACAAAATTGTATTCTAACACTGCTAAAATCGCAGGATTCTGCTAAACCTAGCCACACTGCCGGGCGCCGTGCGGTGGAAGTCGAATGCTAGCCAACTTTGAGACTTGCGGCTTTTAGTCACTTGCGGCCTCGCCGAATTTGCGTTTACACGGTCGAGTTTCACAGTGCGACTGAAATCGTGCGGCTTTAGGCACCCGTATAAATTCCCCATAACAGGCACTGCCATTGGGTCGGTACTTACCGTTGGCACCTACTATTAAAAACTTAATGAAAATGTTATGCAATTAAATCTAAGCATTTACCATAATCCAGGAAAAATAACGGTAGGGCAATTATGGTCCACCATAACACAGTTAAAGGCATCATTGCCTTTTCTTTCTTCTATAGCACCATTATTTTTCGGCCACTTTGTTTAATATAAGTTTATTCACAGCATCATGTCCACTTCACTGCGAATTTTTCAAGTGTTAGTAGCCCTTTATGAAAATTCCATTTTGCTGCCTGTAAAAGAAAGAAAAAATATTAATTATTTGTCTTCATAGAGCTTTTTCCCGTGGCCCGCGTAAATATAGTATCGGGTATCCCACGAAAATACTGTACGTTTTCAGAATAAAAAGTAGCCTATTGTTTTATTCCAGAGCCTACTACCATACTAAATTTCATCGAAATCTGTTCAGTAGTTTTTGCGTGAAAGAGTAACAAACAACCATCTATCCATACTCACAAACTTTCACATTTATAACGGTAGTAGGATTTTTAATATATTTGTGGCGGACCAATTAGCGCCACAATCCTGAATCGCGCTATCGAAGCTTTCTAAGATCCGTGGTATATATACAACACCTGAAATGACTACAGACATTCCCATCGTTTCGTGTTGCCCCCCCATGGGTTTCCCCTGCGTTCTGCCGCGGGGGGTCTTCCCTCAAAACCTAATGACTCTATGCGCTCAGTACTCGTACTGGGCGCGTCATCCCACCCCAAGTAGAGGGGCTATGCCCCTGGTTTTGGTTCCCCGCCCAAGGCCCTTTTCAGGGGCCCGGCGCGAGAGAAGAGTCTCCTTCTCTACAAGTGAGCTTCGGCCTGACCGGGCGTACCACCTCGCTCGGTCGGAGATCTTCCTTTGGGGCTTGCCACCACATTCCCATTATTATGCAGATATAAGTATGTTTTAGAACAGGCTGTACTAAATGTAACCCGCCTACAATATATCACTTCGATGGACGTATGGTATGGACACGTATTGTTGTGTGATTTCGTAGCATATATTTTAAACATGGCACAAAAACATGAAACCTAAGGAGCGATATCGCAAAAAACCATAAGTAAGCAACGGGTTTAATTACTCTGAAAATATCATAATCTTATACTTTAAACGAGAGAATCTGTTTATATAATATGAGCTCCGTGGCCACTAGGGGTAGATCGTTTGATTCGCACTCGAGAGAGTGCAGGTTCGATTCGCAGGTTGTGGCGTGTACCAATGAGACTTTTACAGATCTCAAGAACAATATACGGACGCTCTAAAGGTGAAGGAGAACACCGTGAGGAAACCCGCACATGGTTGGCGTATTGACCAGTCATCCCTCTGGACTAGGCTGACTGTGTTGTAAGAATGCCGTGTGTGCTTGGGCAACCATACGACATTTAAAAAGCCGACTGTCCCAGGCACTACAGTATTTCAAAAGTGGTTACTTCGCTCGGAGAATACTGTATAAATCATCCAATAACAGATAAAAAAAAAGCCTTGTTTATTTATATACATATTATAATCAGTTTCTCGAAAACGGCTGCAACTACCATGAAATTAAGTATGCAGAAAGTTTTAGGAAAGCTAGGTTTTATTCCTGGGAAACTGCGCATTTTAAGTGCAACAATAATTTTCATACTATTATATCAGCCCGATTGGCAGTTTGGTATGCGTATGTATAATTTTTGCTTTGTTCGAAAATTTGGAATGTGAAGTTTGGGTTCGAATCCCGGTCAGATAAATAATTTTGTGATTCTTTTTATTTTTTTTAATTTATCAGAACTCCGAGCAAAGCTCAATTATCCAGGTACTATTTTTTCAATATCTTAAATATAATATTTACGATCAGTTACATCTTTAAGAAATAAATCAGAAATAACTTCAGCACAAATTATAAAAAAAGCCCGATACAATAATGGGTAGGTACCCATAATAGGTATTGCAATCCGTTTTTACCCGACTACGGTGAAGCCAAAAGGAAGGGTTATGATTTTGGCAGTCCATACATGCATATGTTTGTTCCATCGTAGCGCCTAAACTACTGGTCTGTTTTTGATAAATTATGTCTCAATAGATTCGTAATAATATCCCGGGTACCATAGGCTATATAATTTACGTACAGGGTTATTAAAATAATATTATAAAAATAAAAATAGTAATATAAAAAATCTAAGTAACCCCAGAATTGTCAAGCAGTGAGCGGGCTGATGATGATGAATTATACCTTAGAACACTCTCGATCATGTTAGCTGTCAAACAAAAAATAAAGATGAATATCGGTTCAACAGAGGGAGCTACGATGTCACAGACAGATACCCAAATACACACGTTAAACTTATATCACCCCTCGTCGAGGATAAAAGCAAGAGAAATATCCACAGGTCGAATATAATATAACCGCCTGGTTTTTGGGAGTCGGTTAAAATATGTTTGTACCTACTTTATAGACCTTGATCTGAAATTTAAGTTAAAATAATAAAAAAATCAAAAAAGTTTTATTTTTAATAAGTAAATTTTGAATGTCCTCAGCTGGGGCCGCAAGACCGCGCTAGTCATCGCTAGTCGTATTTATAAAAATTATAGTAATTTCCCTACTATATACTAGAACTTCAACCAAAGCGGTATCTCGGGTAATTATTAATAGGATATTAAATAGCAATCTATATTTAAAAGTTCTACAATTTCACCCAGCTGCTTCCATCTAATTAACTTCTGGCTGCACACTTTCACGCCAGTAATTACTTTGATGCGAAGAGGATAAAATTAAAATAATTTTATAAGACTTTGTTCGGTATTCCGCGACGATATTCCGCTAAGAATTATTAATAGTTCCACGATTAAGGACAGGAATAAAACCAGCCATTTTTCATATTATTTACAGCATAAAAAACGGAAAATATTCTAGTTAGCCTGCTTGAAAATATTTGGCGAAAGGAAAAGCTATTTATAAACAACAACAATACTTTCAGGTTTAGATTGAAAGAAGATAACCCAAACATGTGAGAAATTTTGACCCGCTGCATAAAAAAGTGGCGACCAGAAACCAAAATACTATTATGTTGTACAATTTTCATTCACATTTAATTTCCCGTGATTGTTTTAATTCATATCCACGGAGAATTAGTGGAGATATAAATCATTAAATCGTTAATCACATTTTATATGAATATTTGTTGAAATTAGTGAAAATATCACAGTATTTACCCCACCTCCTGTAGATATGCGGCTTAATACACTTGTAATCACGCTTAGATCTAACCTAATTTTATTTTTGGTCACCGTGGCTAATTGTTCCATAGTAAAATTACCATGTCCTTTGACCTCATTCAAGATGCAATTCGATAGAAATATTTACAGTAGAAGCACATAATAGGAAGGCTTTGAGGTATTTACATCTATACTAACATAACAAGGACGAAAGATTTTTTTGTTTGTTGCACTGGACCGATTTTGATGAAATTTAGCACAGATATAGAGTAGACTAGGGGAAAGGACATAGGCCACTTTTAATTGCAGCAAAATGTATGATTTCCGCGGGATTTCCTCTTACCCGCACAAAGTTGCGGGTGTTAGGTATGATTATATATAGAGGTATTGATATCGACAAAATATCCGTACTTAATTACGAACAAAGTCAAAACTTAAAAGGTTCATTACACAGTAGCGATGAAACCTAAATGTTTGTTCTTTCTGCTACCCGAGCAAACATAAATGTTGCTCGGTAATAAAATACACAAGTCGGGTAATGATTTAAATAAAACATACGTTATATTACACAAATAAACATGGTTACGTTATTTCCGTTAAATATTTCGCAACACTAATATTAATGGCGTTTAAATGGTTTAGAGTCGTTGATGTAATGATTGTTATTATTTTATTATTGCATAATGTTTAAAGTATATACTACTGTAAACCTTATGCAATAATATCATTTGATTTAACAATTACTAATAGTGTTCTGCTAATGGACATTGAGTCTTTCATTAAATCTTATAGCTACCCACATGTTGTTTTATGTTATTGCCGAATTTAAAAAACAATTTTGACTAATCTCTTTGTTTTATATTTTAAAACTGTGATAATGTTAAAGCTATTTTTAGATAATGGTATATTTTTATATATACCTACCTATAATTTCTTGGGTGCAGTTAAATGTTCGAATTAAATATCAGTAAAATAAGTTCCTGGTGATAGAGAAATATTTAGTTAATTTATAGAAAATTAACCAATACAAGAAGCTTCCACTAGTAACAATTTATATGGCTTTATTTCATTATATAAATAATTTCAATTATTTCGGTATCCAGAGGGTCAATTCTGCTAAATAAAACCTGTAATAACACAATTACAATCAAGTCTCGACAAGCTAAAACTTTCAAACCGGTATTCTCGTAAACGTTAAAGCAGCGTCTAACGCCTCCTGATTGGTCCAAATGTCACAAAATCAGTTTACGAAAACGAGTCGCTTCACTTATAATATAATCAAGGTAAAATGAAAGTTTACTTTAAATACGAGAATTGAGGTTCTGATCCGACAATATATTTTTTGTACATTATTATATTCGGTTGACTTTTGTATAGTCACCCATTTGAGAATCAATCCTTAAATTTTATATTATACACTTTTATTTTTGATATTCCATAATTTAAGTTATCACGGGCAACATCTAGTATTTAATAAATTACCAGTGTTCAGCTTTATGAACGGGAAAACAAATTTTGATAGTTTTTACTCACCTAATACAAACAAAAGGTCCCGAGATATTAATTATTACAAAACAATAAACGAGAAAAGGTAAAGCAGCATCCGTTCTCCCCTTTGTTATAAATTTCATATAAACCGAGGAAGGGAAAAATTAATACCTACCCGTTCCAAGTCGAATCCGACCCAACTTTGCGTTTCATACATTAACAGTTAAGGTTATGTGAGTACATACTTATTTAGTATATAAAATAATAAAGGCCTTGTGGCGGACCAATTAGTGCCACGATCCTGACGCCACGTCCGACACAGCCTGTTTCACAATCGCCTACTAAGTGTCAAATAGGTCATTTGGATGTTTTGTCGCTGCTTACTTTATACTGAACGAATGAGACAAAACATGAAATTCGATTCAAGTCATTCGATTGTGAAACACACCCTAAGTATTTTAAAATAACTCGAATAGTTTTCGTCAGAACTTTTAGTTTGTTGCTTAGTTTTATTAATTACAGATGTAGGAACTACGTTATATATCATAACTATGTTTATAAGGTAGATTATGAATAAACAAAATTGAAAAAATTAAGTAACCCCAGAATTGTCAAGCAGTGGTGAATTATAGTTAAGAACACTCTCAATCACGTCAGCTTTCAAACAAGAAAAAAACTCATCTAAATCGGACCTTTCCTGTAGGAGTTACGTTGCCATGGGCAAATACATCAGACTTATAACACGAGGGGTGATATAAGTAAGTTTTTGCGTCAGAGGTTAAAAAGAAGGAAAACAAAAGGCATTGATTGATGACTGTGAAAAATCAACGTTTCTATTTTTAAACTTCCTTAAACAACTCTGATAACTGATAACATGTAAAGTTAAGGAAAATTAATTGAGTATTCGTAGAATATTCGACACAATTTTGTTTACCCTTTCTGTTTAATAATACCTTGCCTCTATCGAAATATTATTTTTTACAACTTAAACCCTCTTTCTTTTACAAATTTAACCTCCCTTTCTTTTATAACTCGACCCATCTTTCTCGTTACCTGTACAAACAACCTTCTTGTATGTGAAATCAATACAAATGTGACACAGAATCCGTTGCTCGAGGTCGTAAATTTTATAGCTTGACTATAACGTTAAATTTCCCTGACGAAGGGAAATTCTTAGGTAAGAGTACGTCTGACCGACACGCTTCCTTTACTTTGACTCTACATTTACCTTTATCTTGTGGACTATTAAAACTATGATTCCGAAATGATATTCGGAAGCTTTTAGAATAAAAATATTTTACCTCAAAGATTTTATATTATTATAGAATAATACAAAATCTCTATATTATATTAATACGTGAAGCAAAACCTTCCAGTACAGTTTTACGAAAACGGAGGAGTATGATATTTGGCACAGTTAAAGTTTATGTGGAGGAAGGGGTGCAGAACGCAATTTTTTTTATATAATCCTAAGAAATGCATCAAATTAATAAAAATAAAAAAACACACTATAGGTACCTCAGATTATTAACACACACTACCATGCGTTTGATAGATTTTGTTGCACGTTGACGTTTGTCAATCTGTCACAACATTTTTTTTTTCTTCTTAGGAGGCAAAAGAAGAAGAAAAATATTAAGATATTGATCTTTATAAATGTTATTCGAGATACTTTAATTTTAAGTCTGATATAAAATCAGACTTAAATATATATATATTTCACCTATAATATATTTTGTGTTATTTGGCAATGCGACTTGTTTGAATACGCCAATATCTGTCTAAGCTGCCATTTCGAATAATTTTTAAAATTTCTATCATATGATCCATTTCAGCAAATACAAAAAGGCAAAATTAGTATACCTAAACCTATCATACTATAAATGTATTTATCGGTGCTTATCACAAAGCACTAAATACCACATAAAACTAAAGGCGCTTAGCAACGGAATAATCCGGATTTCGGTTCAGCCCCGCCGCTCCATTTTCGGCTTCAATGGGTTGAGCCGTCCGATCGTGATCCATTAAAAATAACTTCGGAACCAAAGCCAATTTTATATTTTACTGAAAAATATTTGAAACAATGATCCAGTCACAAGATTATTGAGCTTATCTGATTCGAATGTGACCCATAGACAAAATTGCTTTTTATTTAAGCATAAGCTAAGGGTCAGTTCACACCGCGACGATACACGTTGCAACGCGGCGCTGCATTTTTAAGATAGCTATAAAAATTGAACTCTATTCACTACACAAAAAGATACAAGTTGCATATGACATCAGTCATACACTGCACTGTGCAGCGCTGTGAAACTTGACATTCGAACTCTTACAATGAAATGTGTTTCTTCTTGTGTGATGAATTAAGTTCAATTTTGAATCGCTATCTAAAAATGCAGCGCCACGTCGTGTATAGTTTCGTTTCGGTGTGAATTGACCCTTAATTTGTAAATAATGGTAGTATTTAATATTATGTACGTCTCTTGTCATTATAGCATAGTCAAACATAAAACAATAATACTATAAAAATAATAATATAAAAATTAAAAATAAAACGTTCGGGAACCAGCCCGGCGAGAAGAACCGGCGTAATAACATCAATCAACACAGCATATTTGATGCATACAGTTCTCCAACATAAAATGATGGTGATTTTTATTGATATTTTAATAATTGCTTTAATTGCAGTTCTTTCTCCCGGGGAAAAGAGTTTTTTAAACCCTTTCATCCATTAAAGTTATTATGAAACGCCACTGAAACATTAAAATATCCTTCAATTTTTATTCATAAAGAAAAGAAAGCCAGCAGTTGACATAAGGGAATAGAAAAGTTACTTTGTAAAACATTACACAAATTGAAGTATCCATTTTGTGTTTCCAAATTTTTAGCAGATATTTAATATTTTTAGGAATATTTGAGTACGTTGAACTTTTTATGGGATCATTTTCTTAAGTGTCTTAAAGGGTTTTTTTTTTTAAATATATATTATTATTTGTACATAGTTATTTATAAGCTTGTACATCTATCATCAGATATTATTATCGTTAATATCGTTAAGTAGCATAAAGTATTCAAACATATGAAGACCTTTAAGCTTAAAAAACAATGCATTTTTTTTTCCCCAAAAATAATTTATAATAACGATTTTAAAACATTTCGTCTTGAGATCATTAACACTTATCATTTTGCCATTAAGACTGCTCTTAACAACGTCTTGAAATAAGCTGTTAGCTGATATCTGTGTTTTTTGTTGCAGAGTTTCTATTTTATTCCTTCATTATTAGGGCTTTTAAAAATGCAAAAGGAATACTTATGATAAATTATTACAATTTTTATTACATTTTATTAATTACATTAGCCTGATATCATTTTGAATAACTGACAGTCTAATTTCGTAGATATTGAACTCATAGAAGTATTTTTTTTTGTAACTGCTTTATATTACCTACAATATTTCAAGCGACAGATTTTTGATTCACCATTGACGGTGAGTGTTTTGACATTTTACAGTTCGTAATTACAAAGTAAATAGGTACCTTAAAAACTTTCCCGTTCTGTACAGAATATAGAACTATATACTATAAAGTACCGCTATAGTTGTACTTTAATAGAAATGATTATCAAATAATATTTGATAAGATAGCATAGCGGCAAACATCAAACGCGGCGAGTGACGTCAACCGCTTTGTACCGAATTTCAACCGTGATTACTCAACTAATTATATGCCAATTTACCTCTCAGCAGAAATTGAATATAAAATACGGTTATTAGCCTTTTGTCAGTGAAATAATTTAATTAAAACGCTTTGAATTTATCACCTTTTTGTCCAACGCAGACGAAGCGCTTGTTATCTGTTTACAAATTGAAAAATTTTAAAATACACGATACTAATAATACTTTAGAGTTTAGACATTAAATTGTGTTTACTAAAACTCGCATACAACACAATGTATAATATCGTAAAAGTTCCGGTTCGACCAGTTTCTAAACATTTTCCTTTGCGCTAGGACGCCTCAAAATATTTAAAAACTTCAAAGGAAGTGACCACAACGACTGCAGAGGTGGTTGAACTACGTATTTACAAGCGTCTATTTTCTGTGCGTGCGCACGATTCAATGGCGCTGTTAAGCGATTTTTATGTGTCGTCGGATCATTTAATTTGAGTACATTTAATAAAATCAGCTCATCATGTTGCAGTGAGTTCTTTGGCTAAATACACCGAAGTTAGCATCTCCTGTAAAAAAAAACCCTTTCTATTTGGCGGGGTCAGTGACCTACTTCATTACGTGGCTTTCGTCAAAAGCTTAGACTTGTCTGTAATTTAAATTAGTAAATTTTAATTTAACTCCGTATAACCCGTGGAATGTTAATTGTAATGAGTGTAATATAAAGCTACGGTTGAATTACTACGGCGTAGCAGGGTGCTACGGCGTAGCAATTTAAATGCTACACGAGTACTAATGCTAAGACCTGGATTATTCGAATTCCCAAAGTAGATTGATTATTATGTGTACTTAAATAGTAATATAGGGTATGTCTTTGACAGGCTCGATTTGAATACGCGGGTAGCTCTAGTTTTAACAAGCGTAGAGTTTTAACTCATTTTTTACGCAAATAATACGTAACCTACCTACTAGTTTCGAGTACGCCAAAACGTACAAATTTTCGAGGAAAACCTATGCCCCTACTGCATTAGCCCTAGGCTACAGCATAGGTTTTCCTCGGAAATGTGTTCGTATGCCAAACTGCATTCAAATCCATGTAGGGGTTTTTTTTTTGCGTGGATGAGTTTGTGAAACTCACAAATCCTCACACAATTTTTCGCAGTTTATAATATCTATACTAATAATCGAGTAGGCTCCGAATCTACTGTACTGATTTTGATGAAATTTGGCACATATATTGAATAGATCACGGGAAAGAGCGTATGTTACTTTTTATTGCTGCAAAATGCATGGTTCTGCGGAATTTCCTTTTGCGCGTACGTGAGCAACATTTATTCAGTAATAATATTATTATTATCATAATTACGTACTTACCAATAGTGATGAAACATACTTTAATATAATATTATTATAGACTTGCCATTGTTAATACGGAAGTGACATGTAGAGGTTTTTATTAAAATATTTTCCAAGGGAAATTTAGATGTGTTCTGAATTTTGTACGATGAAGTTGTAATCGAACTCCGAGGCTTGAAGACGAAGAACAACACGTAGAGCAAACACGCTTCTAGGTTGTTCTGAAACCTTGAAAATGAATGTATGTATTGAACCAATGTATATGCTTATTCTAGAATGTTTTGAATTATAGTATAATATGTTAGAAAATAGAAAATTATGAACTGTATTAAGTTCGTACTGTAATTATGTAAGCTCACTTGTTTACCTCACTCGAGCTCATCACTAGATTTCAACATGCATAGTTAGGCTTTGAAGTGTAATCCAGTAGAGTATGCGCCGAATGTGGTTTTAACTTGGACAGCGGCTTAAATAGGTGTAAGATGAGTGTTAAAAAACAATAATTATTGCATTTAATTTATTTTTTGTACTAGATGTTGCCCGCGACTTCGTGCGCACAAAAAGAGATCCCGCGGGAACCGTACATTTAGCTACGATATAGTAACCTATATTGTTCCCCGTGGTCTACTCTATATCTAGGACAAATTTCGTGATGATCAGTTAAGTGATTTCTACGTGAAAGAGAAACAAACAAACTCACTTTCACATTTTAAATATTACTTTGTAAGGATAATGAAAATAATGTGATTGTGAGTTACTCTGTTTTGCTCATTAAAATATTACCTAATACGTGTTATTAAATTAATACATCAAGCAACTTTTTTTCTTTTACTTTCAGTACAGTTTTACGAGAATTGCACGAACTGAGGAGTGTGATATTTGGCACAGATAAAGTTTATGCGGAGGAGGGTGCAGAGAAAGCTAATATTTGTGTAATATAATATAATATAATATTATACTTATATTATAATATACAATTAATAAAAATAACAACAACACACACTCCAACTCAGATTATTAAAACACAGTACCGTGCATTTGATAGATATACAATTTTGCTTCGTGTTTGTCAATCTGTTACATTTAAATTTGTTTTTGTTTAAGTGGCAAAAGAACCCTTATATTTTATATAAAAATTATATAATTAAATGTTTCTGGGCGAATCTCGACCACAGGGCAACCTAGTATTTCTAATCGGATTTGAATGACACCCTTGGTTCATAGCTTGGATTATGCCTAATTAAGGCATACCTTTCCATTCTGTAAGATGTACGTATTCCTACCAGGTTTATTATGTAGTCAGAACAAAGACCCAAGCAGCAACAAAAGTTTATTCGCATTAAGAAGACGATGAATACGTAACATGTCAAAGTTGAACAATGACGCATGTTCATATAATACAATTACAGTAAGCCATTTTGACATATGTACGCACGACTCACTGTCATTGTAACGCGTATATACTATGGTAGCAACCAGAAGGTCATTTCTGCTAAGTAAAACCTGCAATAATACAATTACAATCGAGTCTCGATACGCTAAAACTGCTAAACCGGTATTCTCGTAAACATTATACAAGCGTAAAACGCGTTAAAAACCTTGTACGATTGGTCCGAACTTCACAAAATCAGATTATGATAACAAGTCGCTACACTTATAATTCTAGTAAAATGAACGTCTACTTTAAATACGAGAATTGAGGTTCTGTTATATTTTACTATAATTTATCAGCTAAGAAATGGCCGCCATAAAACACGTCCCCTTTAACGAAGTTGTGAAGTATCTTTAATTAAATTAGCTCTCGATAACTCTCGAGCAAAAGCAACTTGAAAATCTTGAAAGAATTAAAGTGACCCACGAAAATACATAGAACTATAATATATGTATGAAATAGTGCGGTAAATAAGCAGACGAATCGCCATTGAGGAAATCTCGTGCGGTGGGGGGGTGGGGGGGGGGTAGATTTATAATTACTAGAGGTAGCCTTAAATTTTTAATTTTGAACTTTATAAGGGTTTTTTGCTCCATAAATAGGGAAAAAAATTAAAATGTTGCGACACGATTCACAAACGTCAACGTGCAACAAATTTGTATCTATCAAACGCACGGTAGTGTGTGTTAATAATCTGAGGTAGTGTGTGTTGTTATTATTTTTATTAATGTTATGTATTTCTAAGCATTATTTAAAAAAATAGAGGAGATTATTATGAACATATTCAATATTAACCTACTCTTTAATCAACATAATAGTCTCTATTGTCTTATATCCGTGAGTATAAGGTCGACGTGATAAAATTAATTGTTAGTTTTGTACGTTGAATAGCAATCCGATGTATAACTACTCAACGGTAAATTCGCAAATTCGCACTCGTGCATTGAAATTTAATTGATAACTTTCATCGGGAACTCGTATAATTTGGCATAATAATACCTCCATTACATCCCCAAAAACAAATTAGACGTTTTATTTAATCATAGAAGGTATGCATTAAACAGAATTAGAGATTAGCTCAAGTTATAGGTTATGTGACGTCACACTCAAGTCAATTTGGTAGGTACCCTCCAATGTCCAATTTCATGTACGCAAACGTATTATGATAAATATGATTAATTGAAACAACATTAAATTAAGCTCTAGGTTAGAAATTAACGCCGCGTCTGTATGTTTGCGATAATCTCAAAAATTACTGAACGGAGTTTCATGTGGTTTTCATATATCAACAGCGTCCGTGGTCTAGTGGTTAGAGCTTGGCTCTCGATTCGGAGGCCGTGGGTTCGATTCCCGTATTGGAACAACAAAAAATATTATTTCCCAATTTGGTTAGGACAATGCAGGCTGATCACCTGATTGTCTGACAAGAATTTTAAGAAGACATTTTTTGGTACTGTTTGAAAAACATGATTTTTGTGTTTTTGTAGACGAATTTTGGATTTTTATAAATGTGCGGCTCGTGGCAATATAAAATGGCACGCAATCTTGAAAAGGTTGGTCACGCCTGCATTAGTACAAGGTGACTAATGTTTTAATTTGCATTACGTACGCATTTAAATGAATACCCATACAGTTTAAATTAATATATTAGGACTTATCGTAAAAAAAGTACGCCCGAGAATATATAATATAATGTTCTTTATATTAGTACCAATATCTATCCGTGCGAAGGCGGGATATGTTGCTAGTCGAAACTTTATAATATCATTATCATTGTCCACTACTTATGACTAAACGTTAGTATAGTTATAGTGGACGATAAGCAGACGCTGCTGCTTCGAAAGACCATGAAGCACGGGCTTCTACCCAATGTTCCTTCAATATTTGTGAACCTTTAAATAGGTAGGTAGGAGCGTATTCCGTCCTAAAAGGCCGGCCGGCGATGCGGGTGTCCAAGGGCGATGCTAATAGATTTCCATCAGGTGATCCGATGTTTAGTATACCACGCTATCTCCCTACTGGTTTCTACTTTCAAATCAAAACTGACACTCGAGGAAGTTTTAAATACTATAAATAGTATTCGCCATTTCCGTGACCTTTAGCAGCACCACCCACGTGAATATATGTAGCAATATAAGCCTTACGTCACACTAACTCTAATTTTAACGAGGCAGTTTGAATGTTTGTGGAACTACGACTCAAATGTTGAATAGATAGATGAAATTAAAAGTATATATAATTAGTCTTGAAAAAAAAACGAGTAGTTTCTTTCTTAACTTAGTCACAGATGATACTAGAATTATATTCTTAAAGCTTCTAATTTATTGTATTTTTTAGTGCAATATATTATTATATTTGTATATAATAATATATTGCACTAAATCTACAACTACAAAAAATTACCCGAAGTTCTTATTTCACCGTGATTTCGAAGATTCGGATGTTCCAAAGCTGTGGGAGATTATTACTTAATAGAATACGGCGTTAAATAATCTTAAAAACACAAACTATAAAACGTCTAAAATATAATTTGTGCCTAAAATAAAATATGACAGTGCTTAAATCTGCATATTATATGGAAGTCGTGTTGCTTTTTAAATTATGTAAATGTAAAAAAGCTTTCAATTTGATGATTCCTAGTCAAATCAAACTTAAAAAGATACAGAATCATCTCCATATTTTAAATGTAGGACAGAAGACATAAGTTTAAGGCCCATTAAGGAAGACAATCGGAAGTTCCTCACGCGCAGGTCATGCGCACTGACCTGCCACGCGAAACTCGCCAATTGCATTCAAACTTCAGACTTTTATTCAAAAAATCGCAAAAAAAGATCTGTCCGGAAAACGTCGTATCTGCAATTTCTTAGTTTTGCGTTTGTTCGTGGTAAACTTTTTTAATTTGTTATTCTCATATTTACCTAAATTCCTTACGTAAGCTATAGTAAAAATTGTGTGAAATTTGAAAAATAACTTACAAAATCTATAGATTTTGGGTCATTCCAATTAAATATCACTCGATACACCTGTGGCTTCCGCGAGAGCGCGCGGGCTTCCCGCGTCCCGGCCGAGCACCGACTGAGCCGCCCCGCCCGCGCATCGACCCGCTACCGCCTAATATTTAATATATCGATTTTATTTTATTTTTGTAAATTAAAGAAATAAAACATGTGGTATATAAACATGGGAAATTAATTAAATAGGATTAGTCGTATTGTTACATAGTAATGCATGATTACCGAACGTTTCAGATTCACGATTGTAAGAAAATTTGGGAGGCTTCAAATGCATCGTGTATTTTATTTAAATTTAATATTACCTACAACTGAATTAATTGTAAGCTAGGTGCATATTTTGATAAATCTAATATGATTCATAATAATACAATTTACTTAAAAGTGCATAGATCTAAAATATCAATAGGTATTTATCGCAGCGATAATATAACGACAACAATTAAAAGAAAAAAAAGTAATTTGCGACTCGGAAAAAAAAACTAAGGACTTTTTACAGTGAGTTTTTATCATCGTATCGGCCAAACGAAAGTAACGCTACGAAAGACGTAGCGGGTCTACGAGTTCTCGTAGAATTAAAGTTAAAATAAATTTACTTTTTATCAAATTCCGAAAGCAATTACTTTGTTTTCAATACTTAGCGCAAATTAATGTTAAATTGGACGTTAAAAATCAACAATCTCAATATGATATTGTTTATTGATTTAAAAAAAACATGTTTGTTTGAAGCTGGCTTTAAAAATTATATAATAATAATAATAATAATAATAATATCTACGTTTCCACACCACTCAATCTGATCTTGTACTAAGTATCCGAAGAACTTGTCTCACAGATACTAGACAACGGAAATATATCTAATTCTTATTGTACTATACATATAATTAATACACATTCAAGACCCACGAACACAGAAAAACTTTTTGCCCCTTTGCCGAGATTCGAACCCGCGACCTCCCGCTAGAGCGCCAACGCACTTACCATTGAGCCACAGAGGTCGTCAATTATTTATATTGATTCATATTATAATAATGGGAATTTTAAAAAAGAAAGGATTTTTTTATGTATTTTAAAACTTTATTATTAATAATATTGATATTTAATGCGAAAATATTGAAATACTTTTATTTTTCAAATCAATTATAAACAATAAAAATTGATAAAAAAATTTAAAAAAATATCACGTGACTATGAACGCGCCTCGATCAGTCACCATAGTTGTGACGTCATAATGTTATAGCTATTTAATGAAAGGTCAAGAAAACGCCTATAATTTTGAATTTCGAATGCCAATACTTACGATCGCCAGTTGCGATACCCCAGAGTGAAAACTAACATTATGACGTCAAACGCGCTCGGATTTGTTCGAGAGCTGTCGGCGTGTCTTCGGTACTGGATTCAAAAATTAATTTTTATTTTTATATAACTTATTAACTATTTAATTATTGGAAAAAATTAAAAATAGTTCTGTTATTAAACTTATATATGATCTTACCATTTATCACAAAAAAAGAATAATTCAAAAGATCAATTCATTTTTTTCTAGTTACACGTGCAGTTAACATAAAATGTTTACCAGTCGAGTTATACTTTCTGATATTAAGTGGTCACAGCTATCTATGGACCCGCAACACCTGGGAGAAGTTACATTGCGTTGCCGATCTCTAAGGGTCAGTTCACACCACGACGATACGCGATGCTACGCGGCGCTGCATTTTTAAGATAGCTATTGTAAATTTAACTTTATATATTAGCTATTCATTACACAGAAAGATGTAACACGTTTCATATTATGACATCAGTCATAAACTGCACATGCACTGTGCAGCGCGTCGCAAGTTGCAACATGACATTTGAACTCTTATCATTATAAGAGTTCAAGTTGTAAATACAAAAAAACGTTTCATTAAACTTGTATCTTCTTGTGTCCTGATTAAAGTTTAATTTTGAATGGTTATTTTAAAAATGCAGTCGCGTATCGTTTGTTTCAGTGTGAACTGTCCATTCGGTCCCTATCTTAGGCCTCCTGTTCTCTCTCCCACTCACTTGGCGAAAAACAACACAAGCGTTTTAATGCCGGTTTTATGTAAGACCGTTTTTCTCTAAGATGTAGCCAGCTCATTCGTACTGAAGCCCTTCTACGTAAACAATTCTACAAAACAAGTACAGTCCCTAATCATGATCTAATTCCAATATTTACTTAACAATACGTCCGACGCGACCTTAATCTGCGAATATCTCCGAGATCAAGCAGCTTGAGCCCGAGTATCGGAATCCTAATAACAGATCCGTCGTTATTATCCAATTCCCTGATATACGAGGCGTATCGGAAAACCTTATAGGTATTTTGTACTTTAATTATGTTTCACCGGCGCCTACACTAAAGCGCGTCACAGACGATGAAGACACTATAATGTTTTTTCTGATTATTATGGTATCTTCGTCGAGTGAGATATTTCATACTAGCTTTTTCCCGCTGTACTATTGCACTACTTGAAGGACGTCACATACTTCAAAGCATTATGGCATACCAGCCCGTATTTTTAATTAATTTTATTGGTATTAATTCGGTTAGAGTTGTGAATTGTGTGCCTAGTGATCCTCTGCTGCTGTGTTAGTGTTTGTGAGGCTGAGCGCGCTCTCATCGCATCATTAAAGCCGTTTATCTCCATAGGTACTTGACGTACTATTTTCGCGCAGTGACGGTAGAGTTGGTGCACTAATTTCATAAATTCAATGATTTACACACATACTTTAAATTTACTTTATATATTAATTATATAAATGGCAATAAAACATACAAAATTTTTCACAGTAGGGCTTTTCAATGCGGGTTCATTGGGAATCAGGCACGACGAATTTACCTCCATAATGCAACGTCTATAAGACTATATAAGTATATAAGTTATGGCTATTAACGAGACCTGGGTATGGTGAAGAGGGCAGAGCACCAGTTGTTCACGGATATCGGCTGCGACACCGCCCACGTCCCAGTAATATACGGGGTGGTGGTGGAGCGGAGTGGGCTTTTATGTCAGGCAAGGTGTTAGTGCACGACTGGTTCCCAATCCCGAGACACCATCTGTTGAGCAAATTTGGCTTAGTATTAGACTTAATCGGTATAAAATTGCAGTTGGCACAGCATATAGACCACCATGGATGGATGTAAATCTTCTTATAGACGTCTATTCAATTCTTATCAACTTAATCTTGGTGTTCGCTATCAATATTTGACTATATTATTTTATTGGGTGATTTTAACATGAATGTACTTCGTCCAACTGATAATGAGACTAAACTGCTCTCACAGTTTCTAGATTCTCTACAGATTAATCAGCTTGTAACAACACCTACAAACTTCACAGAGCATTCTGAAACACTAATTATAGAGGTGGTGAGTACTAACTCATCAGCACATTATATTCTAGTAAGCCACATACATACCTGATTTGGGAAGTCATGCGATAATCACATCAGAGTTTCACTTCAAAAAGCCCCGTTTCCCACCTTACATTATTTCTTACAGACCACTTAAAGACATATTATTGGATATTTTTACTCAAGACTTCGATCGAATTGACTGGGGATACCTGGAGAACATCACTGACATTAATAAAATTATTTCGGAATATAACAGATTTATATTATTACTGTTTGATCTTCATGCACCCATAAAAACTGTCACAATTAGAAAACAATCTCCTCCTTGGCTAACTAATACAGTTAAAGAAATGATGGATATGCGAGACCAATGTTTTTCAAAATGGAAAGCTACTAAAACGTTACTCTTAAAACAGCATACAAAGATTTAAAAACATTAGTTGTCTGCCATCCATTCTGAAAAACATGCTTATTTGAACAAAAACATATACAGTGGTATTAATCATCCGAAAATTTTGTGGAAAAATAACTTCAACTATTCTAAACAAAAAGGTCCGTTTTATCCTGATTTTTGCAATGACCCTAATACTCTAAATCAATACTTCCTTTATATTCCTGGCATTTTATTACACTGCTTTTTAACATATTTTGACACACTGTTGGTCCGGATAGATTTAGTTTCTCTCCTGTTGCAGAAGACGCAGTAATGACTATAATAAGAGGTCTCAAAGTCTAATGCTTTAGGAGTCGATAATATCTCTCTGTAGACGTTAACCCTTACACTGCCTAATACTTTAGGAATTATCACTAATATTGTAAACAAATCCCTACTAACCCTTTCCCTTGGTCTGGAAAACTACACTAATTAAGCCTATCCCTAAAAAAGCTATATTTATTCCCCCCATGACCTCCGTCCAATCAGTATTTTGCCCTGTTTGTCCAAAATAGTAGAGAAGGCTGTATACAATCAAGTTATAAATTACCTTGAGAAAAATAATATCTTACCAAAGTATCAATTTAGCTTTCTACAAAAGCATAGCACAGTTACTGCCTTACTTGATGTTCTGGATAATCAAACATAAGATAAATCTTGTGGACTGGTTTTAAACCCAATTAATACAAAATTTCTTGTTTTGGGCTCGAAGAAGTATGTTACTGACATGCTTTATAAGCAACCTGCTATCATGGTCTCTGGTCAACAGATTGAACATGTTAAAGTAGCACGTAATATGGGGGTTATATTCGACTCAAATGTGAAGTTCGAACAACATATGTTAGAGGTTGTCAGTGACTGTTTCTTCCGGCTCAAAACCCTATAAAATTATCGGGCATACTTGAATGAGGATCTTAGGATTATGCTTTGTGATACACTCATTTTATCGAAGTTGAACTATGCTGACACGGTTATAGGTCAATGTCTACTTGCTAGAACGGAAAAGCTTGTACAAGGAGTCCAGAATGCCTGTGCGCGTTTCTGTTTCTCTGTTCCACCGCGTGCTCATATCATACCATTCATCAATAACGCCAACCTCCTCAAGATAAAAGAACGTAAGAAGCTTCATTTCGCGACACTTCTCTTTGACGTTATTCTCACCCACATGCCGTCCTACTTATATTAAAAAATTGACATGGGCAAGTGATGTAAGCACTCGTACCAGAGCTTCCCAGTATCAGATTCTGATGCCACGACACAAAACGGCAGCATTTCGTAGGTTATTCAACTACGGGGCATCTCGCTGTTGGAACAACCTTCCACGTCCTCTTCGGGTGACGAAAACAAAAAAAAATCATGGACGTTACAAAATATACTTACTTTTTATTCAGTTACAAAATGTAAGCCCTTCGGAGCGTAGTGAAAGGATTATCGAACGGCGGGATAAACGTGCTAGTCCACTATGTGTACGCACTTTTGTTGGTCATTATCTCTTTGTTTTGAATCATGATTTGATAATAATTGTTACAATTGTATTGGTATATATTATTTGTACTGTGTAAATCAAAACATTGTATTATATGCAACGTAATAATCCGCTTTCATAACCTCTCTTTGAAATGTCTGAATAATTACTTAACCTTCGACATTCAAAACTAAGTATAGATTATAATATATTATATATTAAAGCAATGACTGTAGCAGCGCAGGATTTAATTTTTGATTTAATTTTATTTTTTAAACTGCAGACCACTGTACTTATTGTTGAGCTATAATATTCATTTTAAAATAGTTGTGTTGTATTTATATTGGTCCTTGCAGAATATCAGTGCAGCGGGCTTGCTTGCTGCGAAATGCTGAGCTGGGGTTAATTTCTGGCATCACACAATATAATATAGGATTTATGGTGTATATGTAATTTAGATTATTCTTGTATTTGTCTTGTTTATATTGTATTTTGTGATGAATAAAATAAAAGTTAAAGTTATTCTTCTTTTTCTATTTCGGGATAAAAGTAGCCTATGTCTTATTTCAAAGCTTAAACTACTAACACATAAAATTTTATCAAAATCCGTTAAATATTTTTTGCGTGAAAGATTCATAAATATCCATTCATTCATTCTCAGTGTATCAATATCAGTATAGTCAAAAGTAGTAGAATTACAGTACGTAATAATACGGAAATATAAAGTATCTTAGCCCTCTGTGATGGTAATAACTGAAAGAAACTGTACAACAAGCGACATTTTATCTTTGTCGTCTGTGGCATGGTTTTGGGGGAATCCCTAAAGGATGACAAAATATTTTCACGACTTTCGACGTCAAGACTGGGCGCTAACAGTTAATCGACGACCACGACCGCTGGCCACCGCTCGACTCCCTAATTCATTTCAACAAGTCGCTGCTTCCGGCGACAGGTGTAGGCTAAAATGAAAAATGTGTGGCTATCATTGGCATAAGTCATCGCCCGCGTCTCCCAGCCATAGTGGTGTTGTTGTAGTATACTAGAATTCTAAACGAATCGGCATAAGTGTCTCGATCACTATAACCATTATCTGTTGTTTCTCCCATACGTTAGTTGCTGCCCGCTACATTTATGTAATAAAAAACGTGCGCATAAAAATATTAATATTATACTAAAATACCAAATACAAATATCTTTATTTCGGACTACCATGGTCCATGTGTTAGTATCACATACCTAAAACTTAAAAACTTTAGAGTTTGATAAAAATTAAGCACTTAAACATAAAAGTAAATATTTATTTTATTATCATTAAGTACCTAGGTAATCGAGCTTTGCTCGGAGCTATAGTAGATTTAAAGAAAAGAATCACAAAAATATTTCATCGGGGTTGGAACGCATTACGAGTTTCCGACCAACGCAAAAATTATACATACCAAACTGCCAATCGGACTGAAAAATCAGAGTCGAAATTATAAATATATTGTATCACGACGAAAGAAAAAACATTTATAACTTAAAAATGCGCAGTTTCCTAGAGATAAGACCTATCTAGATCGATTTTTCTCCCCCAAAAGTCTCTGGATACCAAATTTCGCGGTAACACTTGCAGCCGTTGCCAAGATTGCGATTATACATATACAAGATTGTCTCGTTTATAGTATAATATTATATGATGCACCTAAATTGGAACTACGAGTGGACGAAATCTAGAGGAGGTACTGCTATCAAATTCGTTATTATGCGGGCCGCTCTATGTCTAGGTGGCCCTTAAGGTGATGAAGCTTAATATGTCCAAGGTACTTAAAATGAGGAATCTGTGAAGCTCCAACCCGCCGAGACATATTGGTGGTATAATTTCTGGACACCTACCGGCGGCTTTGAAAACCATAAATTCGTTGCTTTCTCACATACCTTTTTATTGACCTCCTCGATGAAGGAAATTTTGATTTTTACAGTCTAGACCACCACGTCGGCTGCTAATTAGATATTTTCAATTACCTATTGCAAAAAATACTTTGCTTTTAAATACCCTAATTGTTTTAATACAAGGTATAGTAGTGGCGGTCGTTATGTGTTCATGCGGCCACGGTAATGACCGCGTTAATGGCCGCGGGGTGACGTCATTATTCACTATAACAAACTGACAACCTAATTTACAAGGATATGTTCGCATGACGTACTATTATCACGTGAAAATAAAAAGGAAAGAGGTTAATACCTGGTAATTAATTTGTTTACGTTGCTAAATAAAAACTAAATAATTATTTGAAATTGCCACTTTTATCATATTTAGTATATTATATATATATATTGTAATGATATTATATTATATTTACAATTATTTGAAAAGCAGTAAAGTTAATTTAATAAAAATATAAGATAATTACAACTTTTATAAAATACTAGCTTTTGCCCGCGGCTTCATATGCGTGGTATTCCACACACTATTGTGTTCTTGGAGAAATAACTTCTTCAGCAAATAACTCTACTCACTGCAATATACTTCTGTATACAATATTGAAAACTGTTTTTTAGTGTTTCCTACCCAATGAGTACTCGTAAAACCCTATCACCTCAACTCCGGCCGGTCCAAGCGCCTATGTCCCTGCATTTTAAATATGTAATATCTTCGTAAATATTTACTTAAATTACATGCTGTACAATGCCATATTTATCTATATTTAATGCACAATGTATTTAAGGTACTTACTTGGATAAGGGATATTGCTGTATTGCTTAAAATAGCTTCGTAAATAAGCCATTATTTCTCGTAAAAAGTAAAGGATAAAAAATGCTTATTGAGAGCTATCCCTAATAGATAGACATATACCATCGCGGACTTTTTTGTAGATCTTTTTACATTTTCTTTTTTTATACAATACTGTACTACATTATTTTGATCTATCTCGTAATCTTTAGCCAGCGTTTGCAATGTAAGCGCAAAAAATGTGTTTATTTACGACATTAGAAACCTCTTAAATTACTATCAGTGTTTCTCTACTATATTATGAATGTTATATACATATAAACCTTCCTCTTGAATCACTCTATCTATTAAAAAACCGGCATCAAAATTTGTGCCGTAGTTTTAAAGATCTAAGGATGCATAGGGACAGACAAAAAAAGCGACTATGTTTGACTGTCAAATTCATTACCCTTGCTTTTGGCTTCGCCGTAGTCGGGTAAAAACACAACATTGGACATGTTGTCACAAGTCCCAGGTTAGATGAGACCACAAACAGGCCCCACAACTTTTGCCTTATCCACAATCACTATTCATAAACAGTGATTGTGGATATACCCTCATTGGTTTAATAATTTCTGAATAATCAAATAATGTTCACTGAATTTGATTAAATTAATTTACAAAATTAGTAACATTTACATCAATATCTGTTGCATGTAGCTAATTTACTTGATTAAATTATTATTTAATGATTAATACATCCAATTGTGGTTACTGTTCTGATCCAAAGATCATGGTTGCAACGATGATTATTTTCATCAATAGAACCTTTGATTTTACTAAATTTGTTGTATCACTGTAACATCGAAACGCCATGAAACATGCCTACAAAGGGCGAATAGGCTTTAAATGTGTTGTCTAATAGTTTGAACAAGATAGTTATAATAAATTTCGTATTTTTGTTTGAGTTATTGGTGTTGGACGTTGGAACAAACTATTCGAACGTGTGTGTCGAGCATTTACATCACAAACTCCATCTGCTAGGTATCTATTTAATCTTTGCTTTTATATAAAAATTTATTGCAATTCCAATGTCTCGCTTATACTCGAGAACGGATGGACCAATTAGGCTAATTTTGGTCTTGAAATAATTGTGGAAGTTCAGGGAAGGCTTAAACGGTGACAGATATTGGAGGTATATAGTCAAGACAAAACAACGTGTGTCGGGACAGCTAGATAAATAAAAACATATAACTATAAAAGTAATATAAATCTAGTAGTATTTTAAATATACCACCTATTTTAAAATATTAAAGAACTTCCAATGAAAGATCTTCCTATATGCCGTATCTCCAATCTGCCGGGTATTTCCGTGACGTCACGACGTATCCGTTACGTCACACGTGGCTTTCATTTCCGAGCGCTCGAGGTTCAGCTATAGAGCTAATATAGATAGTAATAATAGTAAGATAAGAGATAATAGTAATTCTACTATGAATACAATCATTTTGATTATCATAATAATCATAATATAGAAAGTGCTTATTAGTGTATGGCAAATCGTTACGATAATTTATACAGTTCGGATTTTTAATCTTTACGATAAAACGTAAGGTTTTATCGTAACCATTTAACTTTTAACCTTCATTGATTTTTATCTTTCATGGTTTAGATACTTTTCACCATACAATAAAATTATAAACTTTACAAGCCCTCTCATTTGATATATTATTATGTGTTACTAATTATAGTTGCCCGTCCCCATCTAATGATGGGTACGGGCAACTATAATTAGTAGTTTCAATATGAAAAAAATTCTTTGCCCCTTACGGTCTGATATCCGATTCGATATCGTATCGTGTAATGTGAAAACGCTCTAACGACTAAAGCGACTAAAGCAGTTTTCAGTTCAGAAATATCAAGCCTAATGTTTTGTCGATTTTGCTTAACGTAAATTTAAACACGATTTCAATTCAAGTTCTATATTTTAAACTAGCTGACCCGTGCCCACTTCGTTGGCCGGTATACAATTTTACTTGTGATGAAATTATGATTGTGCTTCGGTTAATACTGCTATGGTTTATTTCCTGACTGCCAAAAGGAGGGTTATATTTTAATTGCTTATTTATGTGTGTATTTGCATGCCAATTTGGCTATATTGACGGATTTCAAATAAGTAAATGATTAAATTTGAGTAAATCATGTTCATAATAATATCACATTTTTTTTTTTATTTCCACTTTATATAAAGTGGATAAGTGCATAAAAAAGTTGTGTGATATTATTATGAACATGAATTTCCACCAAGAACCAATTGAATCAGTTATATAAATTAGGTTTATTTTAATTGATCAAAACTTCTCTGTATACTATTAATGTTACATGTAATTTTATATGTAATGTTATTATTTGGTACCAAAATATACTGTCTTTCAGGAGGTCCATCTCGAGATAAGGCAACATATTTTTTATTTTTATTTATTTAACAATTTATTGTACACACAGAAAATTATGACAATACAATTAATAAATATATTATAATATAAATAGAATTTCTTTGCTGATAAAGCAATTTATTTCTAAATAGATTGACGTGTTGTTTATTGTATAAAATTGTGTTGTATAAAAATTTATATTCTGCGCTAGTTATTCAAAACTTTCAGGGGCTTCCGTTGTTTTAACTTTCTTTATTACCTTTGCTTTGATAATTGTACAGTGAGAATTAATTAATTTCACGTTTAAACAAGCAAATAAAATAAAAAGATAAGTTTGAAGGAATGGATCACAATATGATGCATTTATTCGAATGCGAGAATCTCCTTTAGTTTTTGACACGAATATGTCTTTAAAATTGCTTCAACTGCATAATTATCATATTATGCAGTTGAAGCAATTTTAAATCATATCCTTATTATCATATCCTTACCTACATAAAAATAAAACTTTCCATTAATGTTAAAGTTTGTGAGTTTAGACGGATAGATGGATGTTTGTTACTCTTTTACGCGAAAAGTACTGAAGATATTTTGATGAAATTTTGGTATAGTAGTAGTTTAGGCTCAAAACATGCTAGATGGACATAAAAAAAGGATTAAATGGATTAAAACATACTACTTTAAATAGGCTACTTTTTATACCCAAAAAGTATACTTTATTTACATATTCACGTTGGTACGCCGTGTATATTGTATATTTCTTCGAACAGCATTTCCAATACCTATACTTAGGTTTAAAGTCCTACATTTTACACGTGGTGCCTCAAAAGTCATAGGACTTTAATGATCATTGTAGATCATTTAGAGAGTAGTAGGAAGAGAGAGTGCTCTTGTGTAATGCGCGCACATACTTGGACACTACAAAGTAACTAATGCGCTGGCCTGGTTTCAGTGAAACCGGCCACCATCACCGACATCGGTGTGAGGAGCTGTTAGGTAAAAGTGCACTTAGACACAAAAGTTAGTCCGGCTAGGTTAAAACGGCCTCGGAAATAAAAAAAAAAAAAGAAAGCCACAAAAGTTATTTCAGATCACTGTTTAGTCGTCCGTTTAATTTAGGTACTTAACATTTTGAAAAGTCTCTTTGCTGTAAGACGCCCTGGATCAAACCTACATATTACTATACCCCTTCGAGTGCAACCAAGCGAGCAAACTCTGTTGCTGCATTGTAAATTATTTCACCTGGGAATTGAACCTGCACTCTTTAGAATGCGAATACTGCTTACTCTCTGTAATAAACTATGTTGAAAATCTTTCGCTTTTTACCCGCCTGCGCCAGAACCCTTATGTTTTTCGAGTGTGTGTATATATTTTTTAATTAACGGTATTATTATTATTAATAATTAACATGAAGAGATACTTAGAATCGAAATATCAGAAACGCGTCAGCTGTTAGGTTAGAGACTTTTTAATAATAATAATAATAGAAAATTAATAATAATAATAATATTATAATAATCCATGAAATGAAAGCTACAGCTTGAAATCATTTACAATAAGTATCCTTCAACAAGTACAATGCGCCTTCTTGTTTGCGAATAAAAGATTGATATTTTAATACCTACCTATTCGCAAAAAAAAATTATGCTCGTTAAAATATTAAGTCTTGTCTAATATTTGAATACTTAACTTCTCTATAAATAAACAAATTATTCAACCAAAGTGCACTTATTCTGCGCGGTCTGCGTTAAATTAAAATGGACTTGAAGAGAAAATTTAAAAATAGCCTGAATGATTTGATAATAAGTCGCTTTTTAGTGCTCTCCAGTTTACGATTGACCTTTCTCGTTTTTATACAATTAGAGTTGGTTATTTTCCTATTTAAAACTTTCGCTTTATTTGAAGAGCGTAAGAATTTAAATGCTTTAGCTACATACACAAATAGGAAGAGACTATGGAAAAGCATTAAAAATCTCAAGCTAAACTTGTCTACTTCGGCGGACAGATACCACAGCCTTACAAAAATCGGCTTAAAATTTCGCTTTTGTTTTGTTCAATCCAAGATTGGTTCAAAGCGTAGACTAATAATTGGCCTCACTGGGGTCGAGCGCCCAGCAAGACAATAAATATCAGCAAGTAAGATTTAATGATCGCAAATCATAAATCTTCTCAAATTAAATTCGAACCAATCTGCAGTTGTAACAGGTGCCTGTCCGCCGAAATTTCAAGTGATTGACAGACTTTTTTCTCAATGACGCCTAATCGACCGAAAATCACAAAAGGTGTCAAAGAGAGGAAAAGTAATTTTAAAAAATCAAGGCTAAGGGCTTTTGTGCACTACACGAAATTTTACGTTCCGATTTTTCGCTTATATAACGCCCTATGCTAAATGCATAATAAGAGCGTTATAAATAGAAATTTGGATGCCGGACGGTAAAATTCAGTGTAGTGCACAAACGCCCTCAAAGCGCTTTGCGGTGGCCGCCGCGGCCTGGCCGCCAGTTCGCGCTTTGGGTAAGTAACACCCATCCTGTGTTTTAGTCCACCTGTAGGATAGCCACGCTTCAGCATGAATGGGCCGGCTCGACCGAATAAATACCACGACCTTACAGAAAACCAGCGTGAAATAACGCTTGCGTTGTGTTTCGCCGAGTGAGTGAAGGGGGGGATTGGGAATGGGGATTCGTAAGGACCAGGAACGCAAGTCGCGACACCAGAGGAGTTACAAGTATAACTTCCTCTGATATCGCTTACCATCAGGATCGCCTGATGGTAAGCGATCCGTCTGCTCGTTTCCTGGTTCATTTAAAATATATATATATAGAAAAGTATTTTTAAAGATAAATTAATAAATAAGTAAACTTAAACAGCCTAATTTGTTTTTATTGTATCCAACCACTCAAAAACCATACTTTTGGTTACACTACTCTCCCTAGAGGGATTTCTAAGTAGTAGTCTGTTGGAGACTAACGCGTGCAACGATTACAATACCAAAAGTAATATAATAAATAGTATTGAAGTGAAAACTTATTTTGGCGCACCACACACACATTTTTTTTGTAGGCTGTAAGTGAGGGTGATCCGTCACGCTCTGAGGTGAAAGGCTCGATCGGGTGAACTCGGTATCGCCGAGAGTACCCGAGCCAGAAAGCACCGTACACACATTTTCTTCGTAGGCTGTGAGTGAGGCTGATCCGTCACGACTCACTCTCTAAGGTGAAAGGCTCGATCGGGTGAGCTCGGGACCGCCGAGTATAAATAATTTGACTTGTTTCTCATTTATTCTACTAATACGATACATAATAATACTACAGTAGTATATATATACACGTTAATTGATTACGATTGCCAATGAAGTTTTCACTTCTGGCGTTAGGTCTTAAGCACACACTTTATATTTTTGGTCATTGAAACTTAAATGTAAGCCTTTGATAAAAAGAAAACATACATAATTAATACCTATCATATATAGTATACAGTTCATATAACATAGTAATAACAATGTGTGGCGTTTAACTTTACTTTTTCGTCTATATTACCTAGGCGTTTTTTTTTCTTAAGCAAAACTTAAGTTTGTATCCCTTGCGGGGACCTATGATGGCTCTCGTCAGGTCATAAGTAATTTGCTCTTGGTCAGTCAGCTCCACACGAAACCGGGACAGCAACTTAGCCATACATAGCCGGGATTGCACTTTTGCGAATCGCGAGCCTGTAAAATAGAAAGAACAATGGTTTTGTAATCGGTCGTCCGCAGTTTATCTATTCATTCTAAACAAAAAAGTGACAGAATATAAACTAAGTATAACTTAACTGACCAATGTGGTCCGTTTGTCGAATCCATGACTCGTAATTTACAAATCGATGGCGCTGAGGTAGAACGGAATTAATTTTTATTTACAGAAACATATTGTATTTCTTACAATATGTTTTAATTATTATAAATAATTAAACTATTAGAAATAAGTATTTCTTATTTATAATAGTTTAATGCCAAGTAAGAAAATATGTATTTCATAAAAGGGATATAGGGACATGACATGTTCATGACATTACGCTAGTGTACCACAGATATATATATATATATATATATATATATATATATATATACATACTGTGGTGTGATTGCCAAGATACCAAACTTTTCATACCAAACATGTGATGATTATTTCGGTTTAATTTTTTTAGATGTTAGAATCTAAAAAAAATCAATAATGTAAAAAAAAATTTGAAAAAAATTATATATCCCTTTGTTACCCGCCGCATCATTACGAATCTATTGACACCTCATTTATTAAAATCGAACTAGTAGTTTAGAGGCTTCGAGGGAACCAACATACATACATACATAGACTGCCAAAATCATTACCCTTCCTTTTGGCTTCGCTGTAGTCGGGGAAAAATATACTTACGTTAGTCAAAAGATAAATAAAGTGAACAAGCTATCTGGCACTTATCGCAGTCAAACTATTGTCATAAACAAGATGCTTATTGAAGTATTTTTACATACCTATACAATTCCTTGGACCAAGTCCAAATGGTAGATATGCGCATGCATGTCTTCCTGTAGATACCTCTGGATCAAACCTCTCAGGGTCAAATAATTCAGGGTCGGGATAAAGTGTTTCGTCGTAATGTATCGCCCTCACCGGTACAATAACTGTTTGTCCTTTTTCTATTGTGACATTTGTTTTAGGAATTTTATAAGAACTCCTCGCTCTTCGCACCAGCGGATCGGCTACGGGGTATTTTCTGAGAGTTTCATCAAGCACCTTTTCCATATAAGGCAGTTGTCCTAAAGTATCGTAGCTAATTTTACCGTCACTTTTGCCTAGTACGTCGTCTATTTCTTGTTGCAGTTTTACTTGTACATTCGGATTTCTTGCTAATTCGTATAACATAAATGACATTGTGGTAGCACTCGTTTCATATCCGGCCACATAGAATATGAACGCCTGTGCTGCCATTATATCATCCGTCATCTCGAGTGTTAGTTCTTTGAAACCCTCCCTTTTAGGACTAGAAATTTCGCCTTTGTTTCGTAAATCCAATAGTAAATCCATGAAGTCATGTCTGTTTACGGATTTTCCATTTCGCTGTTTTATTACAGTTGCGACTAGATCGTTGAAGAAATCATTAATCCTTCTTGTAAATTTTAACGAATCAAGCTTCACAAAAAGTTTTGGATACATGATAGCGATATCTTGGGTGCTTCTTCTTTTGAATATTAGACTGTCAACTTCACTGAGTAAACTCAAGAAACTATTATCGTGACCCATCAAATCGATATCTATCCCAAAGGCACACGCTGATATTGTACTAAGAGTATACATTTGTAAAAGAGCATGCAATTCTTGATCACGTGTTTTCTGCGATACCATGTCGACGTAATCTAAAAATTTATCACCTCTTTGAGATATTAAATGGAACATGTTTTTCAACTTCCCGCTAGTAAACAAAGGTGTAAATTGATGTCTCAAAATTCTCCATATTTCCGATTCAGAAGAGAAAAGATTGTTTTCGAGTTTTTTATTAACAACTGGAATACCGCGGTCAGAAAATACATCGAAGTCTTTGATCAGAATATGTTTTATAATATCCAAATCCTTGATAATCAACCACGGGGTTGTCATTCTGTACACGCCCACAATCGGTTCATTGCGATATTCGTCATATATTCTTTTTAATTGAAAAGTTATCATTTCCTTCTTTAGGGCCACATTCTTGAAATTTCCAAAGAGTACAGTTGGCTTTGGGCCTTTCACATGTTTTTTCTTCCAATAACCGAACGTTCTTGAAAAATATAGAATTAGCAAATATAAAATGCTACAAAACAGTAATATGTAAACAATCATTTCGCTCTCCACTTGAATGACACTTGAATGAATAAACTGAAATATTTCATCGTAGTTGCTTTTATACTAACGTTCGTCGAATATTCTCAAACCTTCCTTAACAGGAAAATGTTTGTTTTTACTTTTTACATAATGCTCGTGAAACTAGTTGCGAGTTTAGTGTTTAATTGGTTTGTTTGAGAGTCTCCTCCGTGGTACAGTGGCTTCTAAGCCAAGCTCTAGCTTGGCTCTCGTCTCGGAGGTCGTAGGTTTGATCACCACGTTGGAACAACAAAAAAGTTGTTTCCAAGTTTGGTTAGGACAATGCAGGCTGATCACCTGATTTTTAGAGAAGAAAGATGATTCATACGTCGGATGGGCATGTATAAAAGCGGTTCTGTACGTCCGTCCCACTGGGTTTCGAGAGTAAGGGGAAGAGAGAGTGCTCTTGTGTACTGCGCAAACACCCCAGGTGTTATACTATAAAATAACTCCTGCGTAGCTGGCCTGGTTTCAATGAAATCGGCCACCGTCACCGAAAATCGGTGTGGAAAGTCAGTTTGTTTGAATTAAACTGCATACAAATTACTAAAATTAAATTGACTATCGAGTCGAATATTAAAATAGTAATTGCGAAATCATTTAACTGCCTTAAATAATTTTCATCACATTCGATTAACCTCAAATAAAAAAGTCTATGAGAATCATAGACTTTTTTATTAAAAAAAAAAACCATTTTCATTATATTCTTTATACATTCGGATTTTGCCTACCATGGCCATTCCCTGTAGTAGAAAAGTTTTAATCACACAAAACAAAATAGACCAATCAGTTACCTATATTATTGTGTCGTATTGGCTATGAAAAGTAAATAGAACTTATCACTATACAGAGTGTGAATTTTTCAAGTGGGCATCAACTTTAAGGATTATCAAAAAATGCTAAAAGGAGTTACGATTCCGATTTTCATTAAAAACCACTAAGTGCGAGTAGGACTCGCGCACGAAGGGTTCCGTACCGAACTTGACAAAAATCTAGTCTGTTGTATGGGAGTGCTAGTAAATTGGCGTGCTGTAAATATGTATTTCATTCTATTTTTAGTATTTGTTGTTGTATGTATATATAAGAATAGCATTATCTGTGAAATTTTCAGCTGTCTAGCTATCACGGTTCAAGAGACTGGTGTGAGAGGCGTGGTGTCAGACAGACGGACAAAAGGACCGTGAAGCCTTTGTAATAGGATTCCGTTTCTATTCTTTGGGTACAGAACCGTAAAAACTGAAACTGCATCATTAGTTTCGGATTTGGCCTACCTGATGCCCACATGAAAATTTCATTCTGTATATTAAAGTCTAATCTAATGATAAATAACTAGGTGAGTGCAATTCAAATCTCTTTACTCTTATCTAAATCGTAATACAAATGGTTATCAAAATTTTAAAGATAACTAAAAATTGTGTGTCTTTTGTTTAAAATATATAAAAAATATATGTTTATGCAGATTTGTATAAAAATATAGGTAATCACAACTAATATTATAAACGCGAAAGTTTGTAAGAATATGATAATGTGCCGTGTTTGTTACTTTTTCACGCAATAACTACCTACTGAACGGCTTTAATGAAATTTGGTATGGTAGTAGTAATTATTGATACTTTCTGTATTAATACATAGGCTACTACTATTTATCACAGCAAAATGTACGGCAACCCGGCAACCGCGAGATTTGTATTTGCGCGTACGAATAAAAATCAAATTCTTAATCGTGTCCTAATATGCTATTGGTTAGGTTTATTTTATTTATTTATTGAGTCATCAACAGAACAACATTTGGTACAGTTTTACAAACAGCAAATTTTTTAAATATATAGATGAAATGTGCCCTTAATGATAGGTGAATTACGACACGCATAAGCGATAATAAAAATGAAGTAAGTATCTAGACTGAGAAAATATATATTAGATACGAATGTATCTAATATCAAGTGGTAGTTTTGAGTATTCCACGTATTCTATTATATATAATGTTATTTCAATTATTTGAGTTCTGTTAAATATATATATATATATATATATATATATATATATATATATAAATATTTAAAATAATTTCATTTTCCCTTATTTTACTATTATATTCAAGCATTATAGTAAATAGTATATTTTATCTTTCTATTATTATATTTTATCCTTATTTTATATTTAACTAAGTATATAATATATTGTGCTAGTAATGTGGTTAGCCACTATTGACGTAGAATGTTGAATTTATATCAGACACCACAGACGCCAAAAATTGACATCCTAATATTATTAAGCATGTAAAGACAATGGGCATCTTGATCCACCTCACCTCTCTTCTATAATACACACAAGGTTTTTTTTTTGATCTACTGGAACTGGGGCTAATACAGTTTCCCCCATCCTTCTTTAAATTTAGTTTTGTTTTAAACTGTATAGTTTTAAATATTGGGTACAGTATTTGTTTTGGTCTCAAATGTCTAGAATTAATTGAGCCATCCAATTAATTTTAACTACGCCTATTTGCGTTTTCATATTAATGGAATATTGTCAGTTCACTGCGTTGCCGTGGTTCAACAATTTTTGTTGTTCATTTTGTTATGATTCCGTTGTTGAATATCAAAAATGTTTTCTATCTTTTCATTTTTTTACACTTACTACGTCCTATATGCAATGAATAGGTTTTAGGACCTTTTTAATTATTATTTTTTTTACTTTTTTTTATACTACTAAAAACTGCAAAGCCTAAAAGAATTTTTAATAAACTTTTCAATATATTATTAAGAATAATTGCTATTAATAAGCACTAAATATAAATGGCGTAGTATGAACCATTGCGGCAAAGCTAATTATTTTAAAGTTGAGCGTTTAAGCCGGATAGGGTCTGCGTCGTACGGGGTATAGGGTCGTATAGGGTCTGGTACGCGTCAATACGTGCGTGCACGCGCGAGAAAATGCAAACGGGATTTAAGCGATAATATTTACGAGAATTGCCCCCTTGGCTCGTGACATTGATTGATACTGCCGTGACAACTGTTGCTCTGACCTGACCTGACCGGCGAGTTTCCTGTTAATGGATCCTAAGTCCTTACAATCTATATAATTTATAAATAAAAGTAATGTCCCCACTGGCCGACTGGCGTATAGTCGCACAAAATTTAGACAGTAGTTTTAATTTACAATGCTCATTAAGAAGGGCATTGAAAAATTCCACTCTTGAAAATTTGTATGGAAAATCTTTAAATCTGCTCCGATTTCGATGAAAATTTAAAAATAATGCTCTTAAATACATTTTATTAGACAGGTGTTTAAGGATTTATTACAATTTATCCTTGAAACCCGTAAAATACGGGTTGAATGTTTGTATGAAAAATATTTCAAATCAGCCCCGATTTCCATGAAATTTAATATCTAAGCTAATAAATACAAATTATTGAGGCCGTATTTTTTAGTTTTTTTTTTAACTCGTCTTGTTTTAATTGTTATGATTAAGGCGCTGTATATAGTAAAAATAGGCTTCTTTAAACAGTTTTTTGAGATGAATGGATACATTTTAGTGCACCAAAAAAATATCATATGTTAATCTTGATCATATTTTTAATTACAAGTTAAGCTCATGCGTTCAGATTAAGATTTGCGTCTTGTGTAACGACATCGTCTTATTGTAAGTTTTCCTATAAGAATTATGCAAAATAAATTTTGCATTCGATTTTGAAGAAAAAGATAGACAACTTTCAAAAGTAAATTGCTTCGAGATAAAAATCATACAAAATAAGTTTATTTTCCTTTGAAAGCTTTTCTTGATGTTACACGTACGCCATCTTGAAACTTTCCTGTGACAGCAAATGGAGTAAGGGTCAAGATAAAGGATATAAAACCCGATAACTTTAGTGTAGGGACACTAAGCTATTTGATCCCACTTCTTAGTAACTTTGGCTAATTAAAGCAAAGGGATTTTAGGTTAAGTATGTTACGTAATTGTTGAAAATTTAGAGAACTTTTGGTTTAAAAATAAACTTTAATCTCAATAGGAGCCTGAAAAATTTCCGCATTGCGTCAAAACACCAGGGTTCGTATTAAGCTACCAACCAAGTTATTGAAACTTTATAATTTTTGATACATAGGTAATTTAGGTGTTATACATTATTCGGAATAGCATTAAATGTAGTTTAGTGTACAAAGGCTGGGGTCTTCAAATTAAATACTGGATGTGCTGAATCACTTTATTTGCACAACTAGTTAGGTAGGCGGTGGGCAGACGACTAACTCTCGCAGGAGTTAATTCGCCACGCCACGAATATAGCTGACTTTACATTATGCAATTTCCGAGAATTATAACACACACTACATACACCCCCTTCTAAAAAAAATGATTTACATAATTGACAAATAACAAAAAAAAAAATCGAACTTAGCAAACGTTAACATTTGGGAGCTTATGTTGTGACAAAACACTTAAATCTGTACCCTGATTACAATTTAATTCCTTCCTTAACATCTTCCTTGCCCGTGAAACACAAACTTTGTATATTCGAATAGCACAAAATTGGAAATAAAGTGAATGCAAATATTTCTAACTTAACGTCTTATAACAATTAATATGTGCTGAGATGACATTACGCAACCTTCGCGTACCTACTTGCTAACAAAAATGACAATGCACCATTAACCTAGTTATCATCCAAGAATCTTACAGGTCTTTTAATTTTTCTGCCACTACGTGATTTCTGTAAAGGCGTATACACATTAGCCTCGCTATGCTGATCTAATCTACTGTCATGTCTAACTTCATTTTCTTCTAAAATATACGCGGGCTTAAGTCTATCAATCGACACATTACGTTCTCTATTATCAATTAATATTTTAAAAACTTTACTATTTCTTTCTAAAACTGTATATGGTCCGCTGTACGGAGGCGTTAGCGGTCTCCGTACCGCGTCCACTCTTAGAAAAACATGTGAACAGGAATTTAGATCAGCATGCACAAAAGTACTATTACTATTTTTACATGCCCTTTTTATGGGTTTAATTTTGTTCAAAGTGTCTCTTAAATTACTTATAAATGAATGTGGATTATCAATTTTCATACTTTTATCTGAACAAAATTCTCCCGGCAACCTTAAACAATGTCCCAGAGCAAATTCCGCCGCGCTAATATTATCGTTGTCCGCTTGACAAGCAGCTCTCAATCCTAACATGACCGTAGGTAGTTCTACTAACCATGATAGATTATTATTCAATCTAGCCACCAGAGCCGACTTCAAAGACCTATGCCACCTTTCTATCTTACCGTTACATTGTGGGTGGTATGGGGTAGTTCTCGTTTTTTGGATACCTAATAATTTCATTAAATCTGTGAATAATTCGCTTTCGAACTGTCTACCTTGATCGGTGGTAATAATTTTAGGACAACCGAAACGACAAATCCATCCTTCATAAACTGCTCTAGCTACCGACTCTGCGGTCATGTCCTTCACAGGGCAAATCTCAGGCCATCGTGTTAATCTATCGATCATAGTGACGCAGTAACGGAAACCGTGCTCAGTTTCCGGTAAAGGTCCTATCAAATCAACGTGCAAATGTTCGTAACGTTCGCTATGGTTAAAATCGCTAAGTTTCGAAACTGTGTGCCGAATAACCTTACTTCTCTGACACCTCACGCACGTCTTGGCCCAGGTCCCTACGTCCTTATTCATACCTGGCCAAAAAACTTTTTTACTAATTAATGCACGCGATGCTCTAACTCCAGGATGAGAAACGTCATGAAATTTATGAAAAATACTTTTCCTAAACTGCGATGGTATATACGGCCTAATATTCTGAGCTGATGTTTCACAATATATTTTAATATCATCATTATTATCGAGCGCTAACTGTTTCCATTGCAATTTATCATTCGTTTTCATTAAATCCGCGAGCTCAGCGTCTGTCGCCTGTGCTCTCGCAACCTCCACGTATTCGCTTGAACTAGGGCATATGATACTCTCTATTCTCGATAAAGCGTCGGCCACCTGATTTTCAGTGCCTTGTATATGTTGTATGTCGCTTGTAAATTCGCTAATATACAACAATTGACGCGCTCGCCTAGGTAACTCTTTATTAGAACTTATTTTACTTAAAGCAAAAGTGAGCGGCTTATGGTCCGTGTAAACTGTTAAATTTCTACCTTCGATTAAATCTCAAAAATAAACTATTCCCGAATAAATCGCTAAAAGCTCCTTGTCATACGTGGAGTACTTCTTTTGCGGTTCTGATAACCTTTTTGAAAAATATCCTAAAGGTTTCCAAGAATTGCCTTCCCACTGATTTAACACTGCCCCTATACTAAAATCTGACGCGTCAGTCATTAACCCTAATTTAGCATTAGATATCGGATGCGAAATAGTGACGGCGTTTTTCAAATTTTCTTTACACACTTCAAATGCACTATTCGCCTCGTCTGTCCAATCTATACGCGTCTTAACTCGTTTTTTAGCCCCGTGTAAATACCTATCTAAAACTCCCTGAACTCGAGCAGCGTTAGGAATATGATTTCTGTAAAAATTTAACATGCCCAAAAATCTACGTAATTGTTCTATTGTCTCCGGTTTCGGATATGACTCGATAGCTTTAACTTTTTCCGGCATCGGACTTATACCTTTTTCTGACACTAAATAGCCTAAAAATTCTATAGACGACTGTCCAAAAACACATTTAATTAAATTAATAGACATTTTATATTTACTCAATCTTTCAAATACTAATCGCAAATGTTCTCTATGTATATCGGGGTTATCCGATCCAACGATGACGTCATCTATGTACCCGAACACGACTGACTGACCTTTGCCCCCTGTACAGTCGCCGCCATAATTCAATTGTTCTATGCCTGATAAGACTGTATTATTGATAAATCTTTGAAATGTTTGTGCCGCGTTACGCAGGCCAAACGTCATTTTTGGAAATTCAAAAAGGCCAAATGGCGTAATAATAGCTGTTTTTTTAATGTCATCTGGATTAATACCTATAAAATGATAAGCTCTACAAATATCTAATTTTGAAAAAATTTTCTTATTATGTAACCCATACGTAAAATCTTGTACTCTAGGTATCGGATAACGATCTGGCTTTGTAATTGCGTTTAACATCCTATAGTCCCCACAGGGTCGCATACCACCATCCTTCTTAGGTACAATATGTAAAGGACTGGCCCACTCACTATTTGAAGGTCTACATATTCCTAGTTCTTGCATCAACTGAAATTCTTTTTTAACCCTATCGTACCTGTCGGCCGGTAACTTCCTGGCACGCGCGTGGACAGGTGGTCCAGAAGTCTCTATGTGATGATAAACGGAATGCTCTGGGACGTCCTTGAAGGTTGGCGGTCGCGTGATGTCCTGAAATTGTTCCAGTAAATCCGCGTAAGGATGGTTGCTATTTATGCTTTTAATAGTGTCGACAAAATTTGTACTTTTAATTCCACAGACCCTTAGGGTGGTCACCGTATCAATTAACTTATTATTATACAGATCTACATTTAATTTAAAATTCCTCAAAAAATCGGCACCTATTATCGGCTGTTTTACATCACATACGACAAAAGGCCATTTAAATGACCGTCTTAAGCCTAACGATAACTCTAAATTACATATTCCATAACATTTAATTTCGCTGTCATTAGCAGCATACAACTTTAGATCGATTTTTTTGATAGGCTTTCTAACAAACCACTTTGGAATTAGGGAAATGTTAGCGCCTGTGTCGATCAAAAAACTATATTCCGTTACATTATCTCTAATCAATAAACGATGGCTTTTGATTACCTGACCTTGAGTACATCCGTCCACCGAGCCCGCATGTACCCCATCTAGTTTTCCGGCTGCTTGGCTCGCCACGCGCAGGGTTGCTCGCAGCGGTTAGCCCTCGATCTGTACCGAAAGTGAAAACGGCACAGCCAGTCCGGGTCCCCAGGTACTCTCCGCGGCCGCGATGTCGATCTTCTCCTGAAGTCGGTCGGTCTGTAGTTGCTCCTCGAGCGCCCGCGACCCCTTAGTTCGGCGCGGAGCGCTGCAACCTCCAGCTCCAATCTGCTCGTCTGCTCGTCCGACTGTCCCTCTACTGCCTTCTTGCATGACACGGCTGCCACATCTCCGACGTTGGTGTATTCAGTAATCTTGTCTGCCATGGCCGCCAGCTTGTCCAGAGACTGATCTTCACAAACCGCCATGACTGCTCGAACTGATGACGGCATCTTCGACAACCACAGGCTCTTCAGTGTGTTGTCCGCAATTTGTGCGCTGCGCCCCAGATCTTTCATGCGCCTTAAAAACTGGGAGGGTCTTTGCGAACCCAACTCCAGCTCCGACACCAACTTCTGCATTTGTCTTTCGGCACTCTCTTCATAAACCTGCAGCAGTCTCTCCTTAAGCACCGTATACTTGTCCTGGGCGGGCGGTGACATCACGAGGTCGCTGACCTGCTGAATGGCCTCTTTTCCGAGTTTCGATATGACCAGGTTGAATTTGGTCTCTTCACCCTGCTTCTGTGGGGCCATCACAGCCTCGAACTGCGCGAACCATAACCTTGGTAAGTCTGTCCACAATTCCGGTAGCTTGGTGGACACGCTTATGGATGCCAACGCCGCGCCTGACGCCTCTTCCTTGCAACCCGTGTCTGATGCCTTGTTCATTTTTCTCGAACGAAATTGAGCCGATGAGTCGACGAGTCAATGAGCTGATGAGCCGCCTGCCGCTGTACTCGCCACGTGCCACGGCGTGTTCTTCTATTACGTCACGCTAACTTCCTGTCGACGCGTGGAATTCGATCTCGAACAAAAATTTTAGCCCACAGCCGATGTCACTATTTACGCCGATTCCCTTCACTACAAACTTTCTTCGAGAGTTCTTCGTCGGGGTCACCAGTTTAGTGTACAAAGGCTGGGGTCTTCAAATTAAATACTGGATGTGCTGAATCACTTTATTTGCACAACTAGTTAGGTAGGCGGTGGGCAGACGACTAACTCTCGCAGGAGTTAATTCGCCACGCCACGAATATAGCTGACTTTACATTATGCAATTTCCGAGAATTATAACACACACTACAGTAGCAATGTAGTTGGGGTGTAGTGGGGTGTCTAGTAGTGGTAGTTTTCCAGGACTGCCGGTCGGCTTGCTTTGCTTTGTTTGTTCCCTGCTTGCTTTGCTTTGTAAGTGGTAGTTGCTGACTGGACTACAGACCCCCATAAGTCTCTCCACTAGTGGCTCCAAGTAGCTGTTGTGTACGCAGTGGCCACACCCTGGTAAACCGCGTCGACCCGCGGGCTAAACCTAGTGGAGGGGACTGCGCACACTCAGTGGACGCAGTTCCGTAGTCGGGTGATCCCCCGCATAGTACACGAAGACTGTACCGGCATGGAAGGCGGACTCGTCAGTATGGCAACTGTTCCGGCGACTATGGTGGCGCAGCAAGGCCCACGTGATGGGCCTCAAGGACACTCGTCTGGATCCTCTAAGAGACCTGTGGCCTTTCACTGCATCCCTGCATCTCGGCTGGTCGTATCGATACTTGTATCCACTGGCACCTGGGAAAGGGACGAGGGAGTGGATCTGTGGCTGCGTAACCGTTCATCCACTATAATATACTCACGCGCTGATGACCCTAGCAAGAACCTTGACAATCAGAAATCACAAGTCCTGCGGCGATAGAGCGTGGTGGTGGTGGTGGGAGTCCGGACTGGTGGGTCTGGCTCTTAGCTGACTCTCTGCACGTAGGCGACCAAACGAGAGTGGTCGCTTCCTGCCTCGACTAGGATGGGAGGATGGATTCGACAGCACGTTTTGGTGACAAAGCAGCCCTGTTCAGGATCGCTCTGCTTTTCCCAATCCGGGGAGGGGCCTAGAAAAGGTGGCCCAAACATAGTCCGTCTCATCTTCACCTAGGTGTCCAACCACGGTCACTTAGGCACCAACAAATCGCGGTCAGAACAACAGAAAAACAAAATCCTCAAAAATAGCTACCTGGAACTGTTAGAACGGACTTTTTAAAAGACTTTTTAAAAAAGAAAATTTATTGAGCTGGAAAAGATTCACAACACAAATTTATTTAACTGGATTAAACCATACATTAGGAGATTAGATATGCGTCCGTGGTGGCCCGTGTCTAGCTCTGAACTGACTCGCAGCTCAAACCTACTAACTAAGATGACAGAGTAGTGATGATGTATCAGTACTCCCGTCAGCAATTCTAGGAACAGCATAGGGATGCAACAGCCCCCTGCGTAAAATAAAACTTACCGGTAAAGGGTAAGTTTTTATAGAACTCTTCTAAGTTGGGGTAAAGGAGTGTCCTCTACAACTGGTTTATTACCAGGAGGTTCGGTTTGTGTACTTGAATTTAAATCTGAGTTCTAGTCAAGAGTGGACGCTTATTTAATCTCTTCCATAATTTAAAAATAGTAAAGATTAAAATTATAACAATAATACAATATGTTAGAATAGGAAAATGGGAATTATATTCTAAGAGTGGGTCAGGCTTATTTATGATTTTATTAACATCGGTAATTATTTGCTTATTAGCTATATCAGAAAGTTTTTCTAAGTTTATATCTAATAGTTTTAAAGGAGCTGATTTTGATTTTAATTTATTTAATTTTTCAGAGTTGCAACACGGATCATCAATAAGATTAAAGTCAGGTGCAATTGATTTAATAGTTAAATTAGAACAGGATTTATATGAAAATATTTTGTTTTTATAATAAGCTTTGCAGTTTGCCTGTAAGTTTAATATTCCAGTACCAATTAATCTATGTTGAGACACTTCTGAAGGACATTCTATATCGATTTTTATGGGTTGAGTTTCAACAAATAACCATTTACTATTTGTAAGTTCTTGCCAAATATCTATTTGTCCATAAATAAGCCTGGTTTCACATTGTTTCGGGAGAGTTTTGAATATTTTACATAATAATTCAGTTTCACAAATAGTTTAAAAACTTTCAATTGAATTTACGTCCATATGACTACAAATATAATTAGAATTAATAGTTTTCACACAGTTATTAATATTATTTAGACAGATATAAGAATTCTTATCTTTACTTACAGCTATATAGCTACAAGTAGGTACAATCATAGCATATGATTGAGGATCCACATTATCATGTGATACAGGTAGTGAGAAAGGTTTGTATAAGTTATACTCTATTCTTAAAACTAAAGGAATTTTAATAACAAATACAATCTTATTTTCTACATAATAACAGGACAATTGCGCCATATCAATAATGCTATGTATATTGTTTAAATTTAAGTTTAATGGTAGTTCTTGACTTTTCGGTAATTTTTTTATATTCTTTCCAAGTTCCGTATATATTTGTTTAGGAGTTAAAACAAATGGATAGATTGAATGACTTTTTACTAACATAATAGAATTGATTAAACTTTCAATTCTGAACGACAATGTAAACATACTAGATGAAAGTTCTTCGTAAAGTTCATTAAATTTCGTTTCTAATTCGATATTTAACATATTTTTACTTATAGAGTCAATAGCGCTATTCAAACGGATTTCATTATCTTTCATTAACTTTAATGTTTTATTATAATTTTCTAAAGCTGAACTAGTAATTAAAATATTATCTTTTAATAAAGATGCAAGTTTTTTATTTGAGGAATGCAGGGTTTGAATGGCGTTATTGTATCGGATTGCGTCATTTTCATCCATAGTTCCAATTATCTGTTTAAATACAGTACCAACTCCAGCAAACCATGCTGATCTTTTACTTCTATCAGAAGTTAAATGAGAAATGGCGTTATAGTCTCTCAGAATACCATCATAGCGACCTATCAATGGTTTTAAATGGTTATTACAATTAGTGAAATTAAAGTTATAATTCAAATTACAGAAAGTTTCAGTGGAATCTAAATAGTTTTTAATATTTTCAATATGAGGTTTTATGTAGCTAATATCTACAGGGACTAAAACATGTAGTTGATCATCAGAGACCTTGACTGTTCCGACAGGATCGAGATATATTCCAATACTTTTATTTATAGGTTGTATCATATCCAATGAGAAAACGCAGACGCTTGTTGCACCAAGCCTGGAATATAATTTTTTATTTTTTATTTAAAACTAAATAAAATTATGATTTAAGGTTAACTAGAATACTATCTTAATCTACTCAGTATCGGTTTCGGCCAATTTGACTTCATCGTATTGATATTTTACGTGTCGTCTATTTACAAGTAAGGTAAGTGCATTATTACCGTTTATTTTTATAACTTTGTAAGGACCTTTCCAAATTGCCGACAATGCTTTACGGAGACGAAGATGATTTTTAACATAAACCATGTCACCCGTTTTATATTTAACCGGTCTAGAATGTTTATCATAGTAAGTTTTGGAAATGTTTTTAGATTTTAGGATATTTTCTATAGCTTTTTCTCTAGAAAGTTTTAACCTTTGTTGAAGGACTCTGACGTAAGAATTATAAGTTGGTTCTAATGAAGATTCAAATATGGAGGTTGGAATAATCGCTTTATGACCAAATGCGAGTTCATACGGAGTGAAATTAGTCGTTGAATGAACTGTAGTGTTATAAGTTAACATTGCTGTATAAACATATCTATGTCAATTGTTTTGGTTCTCATTAATAAAGGATTTTAAGTACTCTTTCAGAGTGGAGTAGCTCCTTTCAAGGGCGCCTTGAGTTTGAGGGTGATATGGTGTTGACCATAATTGCTTAATTTTTAGAAAATTACAGGTTTGCTTAAACAATTCAGCAGTGAAATTAGTGCCTTGATCGGTTAAAATAGATTTTGGAATACCAAACTGAGAAATAAAATTAATAAGACATTCTGATGTATCTTCGGCTGTAGTATTATAGATTGGATAAGCAGCTGAGTACTTAGTTAAATCATCCTGAAGGGTGAGAATATATTTTAACTTAGCGCTACCAGCTTCAGGAAGTGGACCTACTATGTCTAATGCTATTCTTTCAAATAGTTGAGTTGACGTAGTAGTAATTTGCATGGGAGCACGATTACACTTACGAAGAGCCTTATTACTTTGGCATAATTCACATTTACGAACATAATTTTCAACGTCACTACGCATATTTCGCCAATAATATTTTTCTTGAATACGTTTTAGCATCCTATTAGAGCCTAAATGACCAGAAATAGGAATATTATGATTTTCTTTCAATATTTTAGGAATTTCACTCATTGTGGGGTAAATAAGGATGTTTTTATATATATGAATAGTTATGTCACTATTTTTGAAAAGGTACATTAATATATTATAAATTTTAGTAAAACTTTGACTATCGAAAGGATTTTTAAAGTCGGTAATACTAAGTTCCTTTACACCTTCGACCACTAATTCATTTCTAAGATTTCGGAGACTCATAAAAATATCCTCGTAAGTGTTTTTATCGTAATGATAAAGTTTTACAAATAGGAAGTAATAATTTACATTATTACTAGTGAACTTTAAAAATGAATGTAAAGTTCTTTCACGATCTCGGATTGCAGCAGAGTTTGGTGTATTATTAAGGATTTCATCGACGTAAGCATTTGACTCGTCAATATCTATAGAGGTAGGTATAATTATTGTTTTTACTTTGGTTTTTAATAAGTGTTCATTATATTCTAGGATCTTAACGTTAGATGTAGATGATATATTATTTGTTTTTTTCAGGTATTCGGAGTACGTGTCTCTATGACTTAAAGATTTATCAGATGCAGGTGTAAGTACTATTTCACTCGGCACTTCAGGATTTTCAAAATATTCTTCAGGTTAATCAAAAAATTCAGGTAATTCTGGAAGTTCTGGTAAACCGGGACTTTCTGGTAAGGGTACATTTTCAGGTTGAACTACAATAGGAGGAGCTTCCTGTGTTTCGTTATCACCAAGGACATTAATTAGGTTATCGGATTGGGTTAAATTTACAGGATAGCGGGAAAGAGCATCGGCATTCGTATTTATTTTGCCCTTTTTATCCTGGATTTTATAGTCGTATTCCTCAAGTTTTAGTCTCCAACGGACTAGTCTGGAACCTGGATCTTTGCACTTAAATAGCCAATTCAATGGTTTGTGGTCTGTTATTATTTTAAGTAACTTAGTAACCAAACTTAACAAAGGGTTAAGTTTGGTTACTAGGTCCAGATAGGTGTCCTCAACTAAACTTGAATCTTCAGAGTCGTTAATATCGACAGCTAATATTTTTATGCAATATTCATTATACTCAGAAAATACAGATTCTAGTCTACCGAGAGCTGCTCTAATTTTTTCTGGGGCAGCGTCATTTTAGACATCTGCGTCCATGTTTTTCTTTAATTTTGTAATGGAGGCCTTTGCGTAGCCCCTGCCGGCTACTAATGCTTTTAACTCGGCCATAGTGCCAAGCTAAATTAGTTACTATACTAATTATAAACTTAATATACAGTCTCTAAGTTAAACAATAAACTCGCGACAATAGAAACACTTTTTGTTCACTCACGATCAGCACAAGCCACAAAATGGCGGATTATGTACGGCGTCGTAGTTTCGTTCGTAGTCGAAGGACACCGATACACAGCCAAAGGCAGTTGTGTCGCTCGCACAGTCGTCATTGTAGCTTCGTGATTGGGTCGTGGGATGTGGGGTAATGTATTTACCAAGTACCAACTGAAGAAACTTTTTCCGTTTTCGCGGTTGGTTGTTGCTGCCAGACAAAGATGATATCTTTCGTTTCTTCTTTGCTGCGCGGAGTGAAGTTTGCGCGCAGTGCTGCCAACTTGGGAGTACCAATTCGTCCAATAAGTGATGATCAGAATCAGGTGAATCTTGCAGCGATTGGTTTATATATCGATCTTGTTTGCGCACGAAATTTGAATGTGAGTGAAGCGTACGATTGTTTCTCGATAGATTCAAGATTGCAAGATCGATTGAAGATCCAATATGGCTGACTGACCTTTTCTTTCACAAAATGGATGATTTTCTTTTTTACAGTGATAATTCGATTAAATGCGAAGATTTCTTGTATTTTCTTTCTTTTTATAGTATTTTCTTTCTTCCAAACTGCTTCTTCCGCTGACTTCTTTTTGCGTGGTTTGCGTGGTAAAATCGTGGGCCTGCACCGCTGTTGTAAGGATTAGCAGCGCGTACTGTGTAGATCAGTATTCTGGCTTCCTTTTCTTGCAGATCACAGCGGGGGGTATCTATTTGCGTGTTGGCACGGAGAGACGCGGCTTCATCTTGAGGATCGTTGGACCAAATTTTTATGTTGAGACCATAAAAGTGGATGGGAGAGATGTTGAGTGGACTGTATTGCATAGGGCAGTTTGATTTTGTAAATAAAAGAGATTTTCGCACTAATTCACTGTATTATTAATTAAAGTAACCTGGTACAAAAAAAGCACACTTCGCTATGACAGCAATAGTGCCGTAGTCCCGAGACCGCGTCTATATTGCCAGTGTTTAAAAATACACAAATTAATTTATTATTTTATGTTGTTGGCAACATAAGCTGCGGCCTCGGGAAACAAATCTCAATAAAAGTAAATATAAGAGGGGTCTACGGTAAGTATATAATTTTAAGTTACAATATTTTTAAGTACATTCTAGACAAGTATGTAGTAGTTATTTGACATGGTATGTTGCTTACACAAGTATGTACATGTAGTTTGATAATTATTAGTACAATAATTTGTTTTTTATAAAAATTATAACTTTTGCTCATACAGTAATATAAATAATTTTGCTTATCAGTAATACAATAAAATAGGAATATTTTAAAGATAAGGGCTTCCCCTACGTAAAATAAAGAAAACAAAATTAGACTCTTAAGTAACACAAGTTTTTCTTACACTTATAATATTTTAGCTAATGCTATAGCTTACATTGTAAATGTTATATACTTAAGAAATAGTAATTAAATATCTAGAATTTAAACGTCTATAGGTAATAGGCAGATTTTAGATATAGACCTATTATGAATGTGACCATTGGGAGTTTTAATTTCAACAGTCCTGACACAACCATCTTTTCCAGGAAACGTACCTGTTACTCTAGCCATAGACCAATGGAGAGGTGACGAGTTGTCATCACGCAGTAGTACTAAGCTACCTACATTTATGTTTGACTTAATGCCACGCCATTTTGGCCTGCTTTGCAACAGAGATAAATAATGCTTACTCCAGTACTTCCAAAAATTTTGCTTCATATGAACGGTTAGCGACCAGAATTTTAACAAGTTTATTGGCCTATCTGTGACGTCATGTTCTGGGTATGAATTAAGAGGAGCACCTGTTAGAAAATGTCCTGGGGAAAGATAGGAAAAATCATTAGGATCCGCGGAAACGGCAGTCAGCGGCCTTGAGTTTAGAATACCTTCTATTTCAGTTAAAACAGTATTTAGCTGTTCGTAGGTAAGTAATGCTTTACCGACTATTCGCTTAAGGTGGTGTTTGGTACTTTTAACACCACTTTCCCAGAGTCCTCCGAATATCGGGCTGTAACTTGGTATAAAGTGAAAATTGATGCCTCGCGCCGATGCGAAAGATTGCACTTGATATTGATGACTCTGAGAATTTTGCAAGCGGTACAATTCATCTAATTGGTTCCTTGCCCCTTTAAAGGTTGAGCCATTGTCGCAGTGTACATCACTGGGCAGGTATAGTCTCGCGATAAAGCGCTTGAAACAAGCGAGGAACGTATCGGTCGTTAGATCAGAAGCAAGTTCTAGATGAATCGCTTTCGTTACAAAGCATACAAACAAAACAATGTAACCTTTTCCTATTATTGGTTTCCTAATGCGACTGTTTTTTACTGAAATCGGCCCAGCGAAATCAACTCCAACCTTCTGAAACGGGCGGCATGCGTTGACTCGATGCGCAGGCAAGGAACCCATCAGTTGAGTTGTAGCAACAGCCTTCAATCTGAAACAGGTTACACATTTATAGATTATCTTTTTTATTGTACGTAATCCATCTATAATCCAAAATCTTTGTCTGAGGGAAACAAGTAATAATTTTTGTCCTGCATGTAATAACTTTACATGTTCATTTCTAATAATCAAAGCAGTTACTTCTGAACCTTTAGGTAATATTGCAGGATGCTGGCCTGTGTACGGGATTGATGCGTTTTGTAAACGGCCACCTACTCGCATCACACCAGTCGCATCCAGAAAAGGAGTCAAAGCTTTTAAATTACCTTTTAGCTCCTTTTGACACTTAAGAGATTCAATTTCAGCTGAAAAATATTGCTCTTGTTCATGCTTAACTATCATCATCATTGATCTATTAAGCTCGAATGCTGTTAAGAAATCTTGTTGCTGATTGGCTTGAGGTTTGATATTATTGCAAAATCTAACTACATATGCAAGCACACGAGTCATTTTGTTTATACTAGAAAACTTCTTTAACTTTTCAAATATATTGGAATCAGCTGTGATAGTAGCAGCACATAAAATGGTATCACCGGTATGCAAACCGGGCAGATGTGTTGGTGTTGCCAACGCACCTAATGATTCAAAGGTGTGACATTTGTTTTGTAAGAAGGGTGGGCCGTGCCACCACAACATGTGGTCTTTGAGCTCATGGGGTTGAAGACCTCTGCTGACGCAATCAGAAGGATTGTCCTCAGTATTTACATATTGCCAATAACAGTTGTCTGAAAGATCCCTTATTGCTCTAACCCTATTTGCAACATAGGCTTGTAACTTTGCATCATCGCTTCCCAGCCATGCCAAAAATATCTGTGAGTCAGAGAAGAGGTAAGTGTTATTGATATTTATTTTATTACTAAGAGTATTGAATACCTTTTTACATAGCTTAGCAAGTAATAGTGCCGCGTTCAACTCTAGCCTAGGTATTGTTAGTTCCTTTTTGAGTGGATTAATCCTCGACTTCGAACATAGCAGCTGGACAAGCACATTACCTTGAGCGTCTATAGATCTTAAATATAAACAGCACCCGTGAGCCACGGTTGAGGCGTCAGCGAAACCTATCAGCTGTGTGGTGACAGTATTGGGTAGTTTGATGCAGCGAGAAATGGTGAGTGGCTCCATCTGTGTCAAGTCCCTAGTAAAAACATCCCAAGAATGGCGTATGTCATCTGGGGGAGTAGAATCCCAGCCAGTATTAGTAGCCCACAATTTTTGCATAATTACTTTCGCATTTACAAATATTGGCCCAATAAGTCCTAATGGGTCATAGAACTTACTTATGTAACTAAGTATATCGCGTTTTGAGTCATTTCGACTAGTATATGGATCAGGGCATGTACTTTTGAAAATATCTTTTTCAACATCGAATGTGATACCTAATGTTTTTACATAAGTTTCATGTTTTTGCAGGTCTAGCTCATTTATACTTGGACAATTTTTATTTACATTTTTTAGGACTGAATTGCAGTTGGATGCCCACTTGTGGAGTTCGAACCCTCCTAGAGAAAGTAACTGAATTAATTCAGTTTGCATTTGGAGCAGTTGTTCTTCTGAACAGCTGTTTGCCAATATGTCGTCTACATATGTGTTATTTTCTAAAATTGAAGACGCTAATGGAAACTGATCTTTATACCTGGCAGCGAGCTCTATCAAGCAACGTGTGGCTAAGTATGATGATGACTTTAACCCATAAGTGACAGTTTTGAGTTGTATGCACCTAAAATCTTGTTCAGGAGAGTCGCGCCATAAAATGTTTTGTAATGACTTATGATACGGATCTAAATCAATACACCTAAACATTTTCTTTATATCGCAGATAAAGAATAATTTTTCTAATCTGAATGCAATAAGCGTATCAAAAAGGTCCTTTTGCACCACTGGACCGTTGAGTAAAATATCGTTCAAAGAAATTTTTTTATTGGTTTGCATCGATCCATCAAAGACAACCCTAAGTTTGGTGGTGACAGCATTTTGTTTTATTACTGCATGGTGAGGTAGAAAATAAACTGGGTCCTTGGACATATCATAGCTATTTATATCATAGTATTCACCGTGACTTAGTTCTAAATATTGATCAATAAATTTTTTATATTGATGGAAAAGGGTTGGATCTCTATGTAGTCTTTTTTCTAAATTGAGAAATCTAGTGTAGGCCAAATGAAATGACTCTCCTAGCTCTGAGTTAACTTGTTGTAATGGAACTATTGTTAATAGGCATTGAAACTTGAAATTTATTATTCTCAAGTTTAGTAGTTTCATTAAAAAGTTTTTCACAGAATTCATGCTCTGGCAATTTTTCAGGAAATATTTCAGGCACCTGTTCAGTTGTCCAAAAGGAACTCAAAGAATCACTCAAACTATCATTACATTTATGACAAAATAAGGATACAACCTTGTTAGCCTTTATGTTGTTAATTGCTGCACTGCTACTGCGACCAGCAACAATGTGTCCGAGGGATGTGTTGATTATGTATGGTAGTATGCTCCCAAGTTGGCAGCACTGCGCGCAAACTTCACTCCACGCAGCAAAGAAGAAACGAAAGATATCATCTTTGTCTGGCAGCAACAACCAACCGCGAAAACGGAAAAAGTTTCTTCAGTTGGTACTTGGTAAATACATTACCCCACATCCCACGACCCAATCACGAAGCTACAACGACGACTGTGCGAGCGAGACAACTGCCTTTGGCTGTGTATCGGTGTCCTTCGACTACGAACTGTTAGGGGTCCCTTCGGATTAGGCTTTTTAAAAAAAGGTTTCTTTCCACAACCACTTTTATTAAAGGAAAATACAATAATATATGAAAGGACCCTTGGGCAGAACCGTCACGACCGAGGACTGAAGACCAACTGAGACTCACAGCTAGAGTCTAGACCAGACTAAACACGGGATGTGCTGATTCGACGTTACGTCAGCAACAACCCTAACAGGGACGGGACATAACACCTCCCCCCTAAGATGTAACTTCGAGGAACATCGAAGTTACAGTTGAAATTCTAAAATCTACTTCGAATATTATTAATGTTTTCAATTTCTATATTATCTTCAACATTCTGTTCAGGTTCTTTCATTTCTATTATGTTACACTGAATATTTTTAGATACTTTGGAATTAGAGTCAACTTTTGCTAGATTCAATTTTAAGGTTCTGCTGCCGGGTTTAACACAGTTATAAAATCTAAATATGGAATAAAGAAATATTACTATCACTATGAGTATGACTAATACGGAGTAATGTGTACCGTATTTAACTATATGAGGATTTTCTAGAATATTTTCTGAGTCCTCAAGATTTTTAAGAAAAATTTGTTGATTAAATTTAATATTATCTAAATCAAAATTTTGTAGTTTGATAGGGGTCACATTCCTCGCGCTTAAATTTAATTTCTTAAAATTACAACAGCTGTCATTAATAAGATTAAAATCAGGTATTCCAATTTCTATGGTAGCGTTGACAAAATCGTGTTGAGTTATGAGAGTATTGCTTTTATGATAACCGATACAATCACTAGGAAGTGACATAATGCCAGTGCCTAAAATGTTAATTTCGGATGCTTCGCTATTTCTACAATCTATAGAGACCTTACCGGGTACTGACTGTACAAAAATCCATTTATTATTTTTAAGCGGTTTCCAAATATCTAACTCTCCAAAAATTAATTTAGTTTCACAATTTTCCGGGACTTTATCAATTACTTTACTCATAAACTCTGTTTCACATGTGGACTTTGTTTCTGTTACATAAATTATTGAAATTTCACAAATATAGTTTTCGTTTAACATGTTTTTGCAACTATTTACATCTTCCAAGGTACAATACTGCGATTTGTCTTTGGTCATTGCTATGTATTTTGAATTAGGTATTATTAAACTGAAAGAGTTGGGGTTGCTAGAGTCATGTGGTGTCGGTAATACAATATTATGAAATAACATAAATTCCTTAATTAACACTAACGGAATTTGGAGAACAAAAAATATCTTATTATCTACATAATAACTATCAATTTTAGAAATACTTAACATAGAACTCATTGAGGCTATGTCGAGGCTCACAGGATACTTCATATTATTAGGTAAATGTTGATGATTATCGGCAAGTTCTCTGAATAACTGCTGTGTCGTGATTAAAGAAGGGTGTAAGATATTTTGGTTACTGAATAAAATAGAATTAGTTATGTCTTCCAATTGGAAGGATAATGTTAAAATTGAAGTTTCTAAATTATTAATAACCTGGTTAATACTGATCTGAGACCAGAGCTCATCCGTGATGATAGATATGTTACGTACTTTAACAGAGAGGTTGTCGATAGCATCATTCAAATTTAATTCGTTAATTTTAATTTTATTTATAGTATCGTTATACATCGACACGGTAGATGTGGTAAGTAAAATATTATTTTTGACAAGAGAAACTAATTTATTTTGATTATTAAACAATACTTTTATAGCCTCGTCGTATTTAAGACCATCATTCTCATCTAAATTGCCAAATACATGTTTTATTATTGAGCCTATTCCACTCACCCAAGCACGCTTTGATTTTCTGGTAACTAAATGGGATACAGAACTAAATTCCTTATACATATCATTATATCTAACAGCTAGCGGCTCGAGGAGATGGTGACAATCGATATTACTAAATGTCGTTTTCTCACAAAGATCCTTAACTAATTTTATAGCATAGTCTATATTTTCAATATGTGTACTTAAGTGAGATATGTCCATTGGCATCAAGATATTTAATTTCCCGTTAATAACGCTGAGCTTGCCAAGATAGTCAAAATAGATCCCTGGGCTTGATTTAAATTGTTGAACGTAATGATTTTGCTGACTTTCAGCATGTTGATGAGTTCTGCAAGAATAGAACAGTATCTTGCTATTATAAATTATAATAACTAATATTATATACTTAGTGTGCACTAGTATGAAGAGTAAAAAAAAGGTAAGGTAAAAGTAATTTGTAAATAATGTATAGGTAAGTATAATAAAGTAAAATTTAAATGTAAAGTATGTATAAAAGCAAACATTTTACGAACTCTGCACTTGAGCAGGTTTGACCTGGTCATAGTGGTGTACGACATGACGTCGATTACTTAATTAATATTGTCAATGTATTATTACCATTGATCTTAATTATTTTATAGGGGCCTTTCCACACTGGGGACAAGGCTTTCCGCAGTCTTAAATGATTCTTTACGTAAACGTAATCGCCTGCATGATAGCTGACTGGTCGTGTCCGTGTATCATAATATGTTTTGGAATTTCCTTTAGATTTATTGATGAATTCTACGGCTTTTTGCCGGGAGTACTTAAGACGATTCTGCAACATGCGGACATATTCAGGGTATGTAGCCCCTGGGGATTCGTTATAAATAGAATTTGGTATAAATGGTTTATTACCGAACATTAATTCATATGGTGTAAAATGTGTAGTAGAGTGGACGGATGTATTATAAGCTAGCATGGCAGTGTATATATATCGAGGCCAATTTGTTTGTTCCTCATTAATGTATGATTTTAAATATTCCTTAAGGGTGGAATGACTTCGTTCAAGAGCCCCTTGCGTCTGTGGATGGTATGGCGAAGCCCAAAGATTTTTAATTTTTAAGAATTTGCATGTCTCTTTAAACAGTCCAGATGTAAAATTTGTCCCTTGATCTGTGAGGATCATTTTGGGTATACCAAAAATTGAGATGTAATGAAGGAGACATTCACATATTTCCTCCGCGGTTGTGGTCCTAATAGGATATGCTGAAGAGAATTTCGTTAGGTCATCTTGAACTGTTAATATATATTTCAATTTACCGGGACCAGATTCTGGAAGTGGCCCGACAATATCAAGAGCTACACGTTGACAAGGTTCTGTTGAAGTACTAGTTATTTGCATGGGAGCACGATTTATTTGTCGGAGTGCTTTATTTTCTTGGCAGGATTTACATTGTTTAACATATGTTTCTACTTTCTATGTCGCTACGCATCCCTTTCCAATAGTAAATTTCTTTTATCCTGTTATACATACGAGCAGAACCTAAATGGCCAGCAATCGGGACATCATGATTATCGTGTAATATTTTCTTTATTTCAGTCGGGACAGGGAAAATAATTTTATTATGATATATTTTAATTTTAATCTGCGTATTATGAAAAAGGTAAGTTAAAATATTAAATATTTTAATAAATGAATGTTTTTCAAAAGGATTTTTCATATCTGATATACCTATTTCGTTGCTATTTCCGAAAATTAATAATTCATTACGAATCCTCTTTAAGGTTTCAAATATTTCTGGATAGGATGCTTCATCAAAATGATGAATTTTATAGAATAACAAATAACATATTTTATTATTACGTTCTATTTTATGGAAACCAAAAAGCTCTCTTTCAGAATTTAATATTGTTTGATTTGTTTCAGAATCATTCAGCATTTCTTCAAGATAAAGGTTTGATTCATCAAGGTCAATAGATGTTGGTACAAGGATTACTTTAGCCGGACATTTTAATAAACTTTCGTTATATTCTTCGATTACAGTATTAAATGTTTTACTTTTATCTGACATGGACTTTAAGAAGGATAATCATCTACAGGAGCATCTGGATTCGCGCTAGTGGAAGGAGTTGGCTCGGATGGTACTTCAAAATCTGGTTCAACGATAGGCTGATCGTTAGGCTCATTAGCCACGGCATCTTCGAGGCCGGGTGGATCAAATGGATCAGGAGGAGTATTCAAAAGTTCTGGTGGAGATTCAGTATTTTCTACAGGGGTTGGATCGGGCAAGAGATCCAAGAGGTCTCTCTCGGGATCAAAGGATGGCGGTGTCACTAACAAATCTAAAAGATCTCTATCTGGTGAGTACGGTTGTTCCTCCTGGGACTCTGGTGCTGAAGGAGATGGGTTTTCAGCTTGGATTGGGTTCACGGGGTACCGGGAAAGAGCGTCGGCATTTGTATTTATTTTACCTTTTTTGTATTGAATATCATAATCAAATTCTTCGAGTTTTAGTCTCCAGCGAATTAACCTAGAGCCCGGATCTTTACAGCTGAACAGCCAATTCAGCGGTTTATGGTCTGTAATTATTGTAAAACGGCGACCAAACAGGTAAGGCCGGAAAACTTTTGTTCCGAAAACTATCGCGAGACATTCCTTTTCAGTTACTGAATAATTGGTTTCGGCTTTATTTAAAGTTCTAGAGGAATAAGCTATGGGACGATCTTGACCAATAGGACTTGGGACAAAATTGCAGAAATGGCGTAATTGGATGCATCACAAGTTAACAGGAAAGGTTTGTTAAAATCAGGATAAGCTAATACCGGAGCACTTATAAGATTTTCTTTAAGAGATTTAAAAGCAAGTTGTTGTTCCTCTTTCCAGACAAACGGAACATCCTTTTTCAACAAACTGGTAAGTGATTTTGCTATTTTAGAGAAATTAGGAATAAATCTTCTATAATAGGAAACAAGGCCTAGGAAGGATTTAATGTCCTTAGGGGACTTGGGTATAGGAAACTTAGCTACAGTCGAGATCGAAGGAATAGATTACAATGTCGTCCAAATAAACAAAACATCGACTTCCCTTAGTCCTGACAGGCAAGTGTTCATTAGTTTTTGAAATGTACTAGGTGCGTTTCTGAGGCCAAATGGCATACGATTAAATTGAAAGTGACCTTGAGGGACTGAAAATGCAGTTTTGGGTGCATCGTCAGCTGAAATACGAATTTGGTGGAATCCAGAAGCAAGATCTAGTGTTGTAAAATATTTACTTTTACCTAACTGGTCTAGAATTTCTGAAATTTGAGGTATCGGATAAGTTTCGCCTACACTTATGTCATTAAGCTTTCTATAATCTATCACTATTCGCCATTTGCGTTGTCCGCTTGAGTCAATTTTTTTGGGAACTACCCATATGGGTGAGCTCCAAGGAAAGGATGACGGCTCTATTATGTTATGTTCAAGCATTTGATTTATTTGTTTTTCGACTTCCTGCTTGTGACATTCGGGAAACCTATATGACTTGGTATGTATTGGAATTTCGTTATTTGTTCTGATGGTATGTTCGATTGCAGACGTATGTGTGAGCTGATCACTAGGCATGTGAAAGATATCCGGATATTGACTACAAAGATCAACAAGAGCATTGAGTTCTTCTTTATTTAAATGATCTGTCCGAAGTTCTTTTATTACTGCTTCGGATCTTTCTGAGGTAAATAAACTACACGTATTTACCGGATGTAGAGGAAGATTTAAAGGTTCAACATGGAGTTTTAGATCTCCTTTAATATGTGCATAATTTTCAGAGGTGTTGGCAATAGTTAAATTAATTTTTATTATTTTGCGATATTTTTATATTGCGATTATTATTTTTGATTTTAACGATGCAATTAGATATAAGTAAATCTTCCGAAAGATGTTGATCAACTATAACACCCTCTTTTAAATTAGTTTTCTGTATTGAGCATTGAATTACAGCTTCACTTCGAGGTGGAACAATAAAGAACGGTTCGGTGAAAAGTAATTTAATTTCGGATTTTCCTATTTTTAATATATCATTCGTGTAATCTATTTTGCAGCCGAACTTTGTTAAGAAATCTGTGCCTATAATACCATCGTAAGGTAAGCTAATCTCTTTTATTACATGAAATTTAAATACTAACGGATTTTTGTCATTTAATTTTAGCCTAAGTTGTAAGTGACCCTCTGTAGAAGTCGGTTCGTCGCCTGGATCTATGCCTTTAAGTTTTACAGGTTCTTTAATTAATTTTTGACTATTTAATATACAGGTTTCTTTTATTAAGCAGATCGACGAGCCCGAGTCGACTAACAAGGATAAAGGGATATCTGAAACTGAAGATTCTACTAATATGTGAGGTAAGCGTCGCTTAGTTGTATCAATATTAATTTCGTAAATTTCTTTTTTTTCAGGTTCAACTACGAGGGAGTCTTCGGTTTGGGGCTGGTTACCCTGCTGCGTGACTCTGAAGAATGCATCTCCGTTTTGGGGCTGATTACCCTGTTGTATGATGCTGAGAGATTTATTAGCGTTTCCATTTTGAGGCTGATTACCCCGTCGTATAACGCGAGACGATTTATTAGCGTTTCCATTTTGGGGCTGATTACCCTGTCGTATAACGCGAGATGATTTATTAGCGTTTCCATTTTGGGGCTGGTTACCCTGTCGTATAACGCGAGACGATTTATTAGCGTTTCCATTTTGGGGCTGGTTACCCTGTCGTATAACGCGAGACGATTTTTTAGCGTTTCCATTTTGGGGCTGGTTACCCTGTCGTATAACGCGAGACGATTTTTTAGCGTTTCCATTTTGGGGCTGGTTACCCTGTCGTATAACGCGAGAGAAAGTTTTCGTGTCGATTTCAGATTTAATTAGTCCCGCACGACACGATAGCGAGACGGAATTTAGTTTAAATTATTATTATCCGATTGGAATGAGTCATCGACGTGTTGATAATCATGTTCATTCATAACCAAATGCATTCGATTCGGTTGTTGCCGGAATTTATTATTAAATCGGCTGTTATTGTATTCCCTTTTCGCGCAATCTTTAATATCATGGCCCGTAGTTTTACAATATCGACAAAACACCGATTGGGTTCTGTCTGAATAATTATTATTATTGTTGTTATTAAGGTTACTATTTGGAGAATTAAATCTCGGCTGATAAGAAGGCTGATTACGTGACGTGTTTGGTTGTCCATATGATCGTGGGAAAAACGGTCTGGGTCTCAAGTTACTTTGATTATTATTTAACTTCGATTCTCCCAACTGAGGTCGTTTGTAAAGACTTTGTTGTATGCGCTCCTCAGAGATCGCAATATTAATAGCGTCATTTAAATTTCGCGGATTTCTGCAACGCACAATATTTGAGATACGGGGATGTAAGCCAATAAGAAAATGATGAAGTGCTAAATCCTCCATGGCCGCTGAACGACCAGGGATTTCCTTTAGTGTGCAATTGGACAGGGTTACCTCAGTCAGAAGCTGTGAAATATAGGTTTCTACGCGTAAAGAATATTGTGTTACGTTTTCATTAAGACCCTGTTTACTTTCTTGCAAGTCCATAAGTATGTGAGCATAATGCTTACGTTCACAAAATTGGTTTCGCAGGAATTCTTTTAATTGGTCCCACTTTTTGAATTCTTTGATAGCGCAAGCAATTTCGGCTTTACCTTGCAACTGGCTAAAGATATAACGAAATAGGATTGGCTTTTGTACTTCAGTGGCCAAGTCATACGCGTTATTACAATTTATAATAATTGAATTTACACACTCCCGGGAACCATCAAATGGTTTGATAAATTTAAATAGTGTATTTAGATCCAGTTCGACCATCATGGCACTCGTACCCAAAGCGGTTCCCTTTCGGGTCGTTGCTTTGGGAGAAACAGGAGGGTTTTTAGCTGTGTCAGATGGACCAGCTTCCGATTCGGACATAGGAATGTTAAGATTTAATAGTTCACTTTTCGACATATTGAAAAATAGTATTAATGAGAATGATAACAAATTAAATTACAAATATGGATTATCTTAGTGGAGTACCGAACCCTAAATCTAGGTAACCTTAGAAGGCTACTAAATGTAAACAGTGACCAAAGACTCACAGTGATATCAACGCGTGGGCGGCGAAGATAAGCTGCACGGCGACTCGATGCATGCCCGCGCCCGGCCGGATAGTATGACTCGTTCACACGGTTATAACTTTTAGGATTTTAACACTATGCACTTGGGATTTTCACTTTTCACTTTGACTTTTGCTCTTAATGACTTTATGGATATTGGAAATGAGTTGGTTTCCTCACTGCACTTTCACTAAAGATTTTTTTTTTTGACGAATTTTTAGATTTTCACTTTCTTACGATAACTTTCCAGGATTAAACGACACTGGGGATATTCTATCCCACCGCTGCCACCAAATATGTTAGGGGTCCCTTCGGATTAGGCTTTTTAAAAAAAGGTTTCTTTCCACAACCACTTTTATTAAAGGAAAATACAATAATATATGAAAGGACCCTTGGGCAGAACCGTCACGACCGAGGACTGAAGACCAACTGAGACTCACAGCTAGAGTCTAGACCAGACTAAACACGGGATGTGCTGATTCGACGTTACGTCAGCAACAACCCTAACAGGGACGGGACATAACAGAACGAAACTACGACGCCGGACATAATCCGCCATTTTGTGGCTTGTGCTGATCGTGAGTGAACAAAAAGTGTTTCTATTGTCGCGAGTTTATTGTTTAACTTAGAGACTGTATATTAAGTTTAAATTAGTATAGTAACTAATTTAGCTTGGCACTATGGCCGAGTTAAAAGCATTAGTAGCCGGCAGGGGCTACGCAAAGGCCTCCATTACAAAATTAAAGAAAAACATGGACGCAGATGTCTAAAATGACGCCGCCCCAGAAAAAATTAGAGCAACTCTCGGTAGACTAGAATCTGTATTTTCTGAGTATAATGAATATTGCATAAAAATATTAGCTGTCGATATTAACGACTCTGAAGATTCAAGTTTAGTTGAGGACACCTATCTGGACCTAGTAACCAAACTTAACACTTTGTTAAAAAAATGTGCATTGCAGACGGCTGCTCCATGTACCTCCAAAATAAAGCTTCCTAATGTAGTCATACCTACATTCACTGGTAAGTACACCGAATATTACGAATTTATTAATATTTTCAATGCTATGATACACACTGACATTTCCTTGACAGCAGTGCAAAAACTTTATTATTTAAAAGGCTTTTTAAGTGGGGAACTGCATTTATTAATTAACAATTTACCTTTGCAAGATGAAAGTTACACTGAGGCTATGAGACTTTTGCAGGAAAGATATGACAATAAAACAAAAATAGTTCACGAACATGTTTATATACTTTTAGATTTACCTGCCATGACAAAGTCGACAACTTCAACTATGCGAAATATGATTTCGGAGGAGAAGCAACATCTGGCTGCACTCAAAAACCTGGACGAACCAGTGGACTCCTGGGACAGCATTATTGTATGTATTTTATCCCGAAAGCTGGACTCCTTTTCCAGTCGAGCTTTCCAGATGGACAGGGATAACAAGTCTCGCCCCACTATTAAAGAGTTTCTGAGTTACCTGGAAAAACGAGCGCTAGACTTGGATAACTTTTCAACGGGGAGCAGCTTCACACAACAGAAGCAACAGCCACAGCGGCTTGCCAGTCACGCCGTAACTGCAAATCCTGCTTCTGCAACATGCATCTATTGTAAGTGTGCACACAAGCTTTTTCAATGTCCCTCTTTTAAAATGGCAGCGCCAAGCAAGCGCATAGAGTTCGCTACTGCCAACAAATTATGCAAGACATGTCTGTCTCCACATAAATACAAATGCAAATTTCATTTTAGATGTACTGAATGCAAACAGGAGCACAATACATTGCTGCAACAAAATAGTTTTGACAACTCTAGACAAGCGTCCCTAACACCCTCTGTTACTCTATTATCAAATACTTCCCAGAGTCATGTTTTATTGCCTACCGCACGCATTAAGCTAATATCTCAGTCGGGCATGATAATTTATACTAGGGCACTGCTTGACAGCGGGTCACAAGCTTCTTTTGTCACACAAAAGGTTGTCGATTTACTAGGTATGAACACCCACACTAGTAACACAACTATAGTAGGTATTACAAACACTGACCCAACAGTTGAACAAAGCATACGCCTTGATGTACATTCTACTGTCTACCCCTTCAAGGTAAATGTCAACTGTCATATTGTCAAAAATATTACAACTAAACGGCACTATTGCTGTCATCGCGAAATGTGCTTTTTTTGTACCAGGTTACTTTAATTAATAATACAGTGAATTAGTGCGAAAATCTCTTTTATTTACAACATCAAACTGCCCTATGCAATACAGTCCACTCAACATCTCTCACATCCACTTTTATGGTCTCAACAAACGGCGACCAAATAAGTAGGGGCGAAACACTTTTGTTCCATAGACTATTGCGAGACATTCTTTTTCGGTTACTGTGTAATTAGTTTCTGCTTTATTTAATGTTCTTGAGGAATATGCTATTGGCCTATCTTTGCCTACATCGCCTTGTGACAGAATAGCAGAAATAGCGTAGTTCGAAGCATCACATGTCAACAAGAAAGGTTTTGTAAAATCAGGATAGATTAGGACAGGAGCTGTTACTAATTTGGATTTTAATTGCTCAAAGGCCAATTGCTGTGTATTAGTCCATACAAAGGGTATATCCTTTTTAAGTAAATTTGTAAGGGATTTTGCGAATTTTGAGAAATCTGGTATAAAACGACGATAGTAGGAAGCTAAGCCGAGAAATCTTTTAATGTCTTTGGGACATTGGGGAGTTGGAAAGTCGACTACTGCCTTTACTTTCTCAGGATTAGGTTTTACGCCATCATCGCTAATAATATGACCTAAGTAACCTACTTCTTTACGGAGGAATTAGCATTTGTCGGGTTCTAATTTTAGTTGGAAATTTCTAAGTCTGTCAAAAACAATAGATAGTTTATCTATGTGACTTTCTAAAGAGTGTGAATAAATTACAATGTCATCTAGGTAAACGAAGCAGTGTAATCCCTGCAAACCTGATAAGACCGTATTCATTGTTCTTTGAAAAGTTGCAGGTGCGTTTTTTAGGCCGAAAGGCATTCGATTAAATTCGAAGTGCCCTTGCGGAACACTGAAAGCTGTTTTTTGCGCATCATCAGGGCTCATTTTAATCTGGTGGAATCCTGATGCAAGGTCAAGGGTTGAAAAATATTTACTTTGTCCTAATTGGTCTAATATTTTATTTATTTGTGGAATTGGATAGGTTTCACCTATAGTAATATCATTGAGCTTTCGGTAATCAATTACTATTCTCCATTTTCTATTTCCAGATGCATCAAGTACCAAAAAAGGTACGACCCAAATAGGGGAGGACCAGGGTGATTTAGATGGTTTTATAATATTTTCATTTAACATTTTGTTTATTTGTGTTTGGACTTCTTGTTTATGTATTTCAGTGAAACGATATGCTTTTACATTAATTGATTGATCTGAGGACGTGCGGATTTCATGTTGAACTATATTTGTGCTGGTTAATTGGTCACCTGGTAAATGGAATATATCTGAATATTGACTACAGATATCATGTATGTAATTTGTTTCTTCTGAATTTAAATGATCAGTTCGTAAGTAATCTAATAACTGTTGTTTTCTTTCGATACTACTTTGGTTTTTATTAAGCTTATGCATTTGATTTTCACTATCAATATTATAAATTTTTAATAGCAGATTAGATTTAATCGTGACAGATTTATCAGATGTATTAAAGACTGTTAAATTTACTCTATTATTATTTTTCACTTTAACCAGGCAATTTGATATTAAAAGTGAATTAGAAAGATGTTGATCACATATCATTCCTTCTTTTATGCTTTCTGGATTATCAACTGAGCATTCGATTACTTTTTCGGATCTTGGTTCAATAATATAAGAGGGTTCATCGAATGATAATTCTGTGTTAAAATTATTTATTTCTAATGAATGTGATTTATAGTTAATTTTACAATTGTATTTTAAAAACAGATCATTACCTATTATACCATCGTATGGAAGATCAATGCTATCGAAAATATGGAATGTATGTGAAACATTTGTATTCGGATTAAATTGTAATTGCAAAATGAAATGACCTATACTTTTTAATGAATTATTTTTTGAGTCAATTCCTTTGACGGTGATATTATCTTCGCTGCATATATTAGGCTTACGAGTTAAAGAGCTGTTTTTCACTATACATAATGATGCTCCAGAATCTATAAGAAAGGTAAGTTCTTTTTCATTTATTGATGTTTTAAGTTTAATATAAGGTAAATATCTTTTATTACTAAGGATTTCATACATTTTATTAATCTCTTTTTTACAGATTTTATTTTCTAGGTTAGATAGATCGTGAGTTTGGGGCTGGCTACCCTGTCCATTGATCTTTTGAATATTAAAGGAGAGACCTTGAGTTTGGGGCTGGTTACCCTGTCCATTGGTCCTATTACTTTTTACGGAAAGACCGTGAGTTTGGGGCTGGTTACCCTGTCCATTGGTCCTATTACTATTTAGGGAATGACCGTGAGTTTGGGGCTGGTTACCCTGTCCATTGGTCCTATTACTTTTTACGGAAAGACCGTGAGTTTGGGGCTGGTTACCCTGTCCATTGGTCCTATTACTATTTAGGGAATGACCGTGAGTTTGGGGCTGGTTACCCTGTCCATTGGTCCTATTACTATTTTTTATTTTATATTTCGTATCGACTTGAACAAGAGGGACTTGCCCCGCGCGATACCTTAACGGGACAGAAGCTAGTTTAAATTTTGATTGCTGTCAGTCTCATCGACGCCTTGATCGTTATTATCTATTTCAGTAAAATTTACTCTTGGACGTGGATTAATCGGAGTAAATGATTGATTTTGCAACCTCCTACTGTTATTATATTCTCGAAGGCTACAATTTTCTAACACATGCCCTGATTTCTTACAGTAACGTCAAAATGGTGCATCTCTTGATGATTGTGAACTAGGATTCTGATATTATAATAAGGTCTTGCTTGTGGTTTAAAATTCGACTCATTTCTATTTGGAATTCTACGAGATGATTCTGATGGTCGGAAGGATTGTGATGATGATGATTTTTGACCATTCGAATAAGTATTATAATTATTTGCTAATTGAGGTCGCTTATATAGGCTTTTCTGTATTCGTTATTCAGAAATAGCAATATTGATAGCTTAATTTAAGTTCCGTGGGTCCCTACAGCGCACTATATTTGAAATACGGGGATGTAATCCCATAAGGAAGTGATGTAATGCTAAATCTTCCATGGCCGCTGAACGGCCGGGGAGTTCACGAAGTGTACAATTAGATAACGTTATTTCCGTTAGAAGTTGAGAAAGATAAGTTTCGACACGCAATGAGTATTGGGTTACATTTTCATTTGAACTCTGCTTGCACTCCTGTAGGTCCATTAGTATATGCGCATAATGTTTGCGCTCACAGAATTGGTTCAGTAGGAATTCTTTAAGTTGTACCCAATTCTTAAATTCTTTAATAGAGCAAGCTATTTCAGCTTTGCCCTGTAGCTGACTATATATAGCGGAATAAAATATGTTTCTGTATTTCTGTTGCTAAATCGTATGCATTATTGCAATTTATGATGAATGAATTTACGCTTTCTCTTGAGCCATCAAATGGCTTAATGAATTTAAATAGAGTATTGAGATCTAACTCGACCCTATCTGGACCTGGAGTAGTTCCCTTCCGGGTCGTCCCCTTAGGAGAACTAGCTGGAGGATTTATTTCGCCGGACGAACCGGCATCGGAATTCAACATTGGAATATTTATAGTTAGGCCTTCTGAAATTTTGTCGCTTTTCGGCATATTTAAAATTTAAATATTAAAGTTCTAAAATTTAAATCTTGATTCGGATTATTCCACTGAACCCTAAAATATCTTAGTAACCTAATAGACCTAATATAAACAATAGCTTAAGACTTACAGTATAATCAATACGTGGGAGTTGGAGATAAGCTCGGCGACTCGTTGCATGCTCGCTGGATGGGATAACTCGATCGGGATCACACGGATTAATATTATTTTGAATTTTAGCACTTTACACTTTTTGGATTATAGTTTTTCGTCACGGATGTCAGGACTCTTCACCTCGCCTGGCCGGTGCTGGATACTGCTTTCGGGCTGACTCGGCCCGCAGCTGGGTACCACTTATGTCACAGTGGGCACAAGGGATAATAATGAAACACGACAGGAACACACTTGAGATTGATTTGTATTTATTATAATATTTATATACTTTTAGTTTGATGGAATTTACAGAATATGAGTTTTAGTAAGTTCAGATCACGAGACCACAATACAAAGAGTATACTACTCTATCGATGCACTTTTTATACATATATATATTTTTTTTTCACGAAAATTTTAATTACGAGGGGAGGTACAAAAGTTCGCGGAATGAAAGGGTTGTTAATAAAATATAACAATAAATTTATTTTTCCTTTTCAATATAATCACCCTTAAGTGTAATACATTTATTTGATCTATGGATTAATTTTTCTAAACCATCGAAAAAATATTTTTTGTCTTTGGCCTGAAAATGCGCCGAAATTGCCTCCTTCACTTCGTTATCGTCGGAAAATTTCCTTCCCCTTAGCTCTTTTTTTAAATTTGGAAACAAATAAAAATCGCTAGGGGCCAGCTGACACTTTGAATTTCTTGGGAGGTGGTGTACCCTTTTTGTGCCATTGCATGGACTCCTGTTTTGATTCAGGTTCAAAGTGATGAACCCATGTTTCATCTCCAGTAACAATCCGCTCCAAAATCTGCACAGGGTTGTCTCCACACACCTCCAAAAAGTGCTTAGACGCGTCGATGCGCTGCTGTTTTTGAAGCGGCGTGAGCATTCTCGGCACCCATCTTGCACTGACTTTTGTCATGCCCAAGTGGTCGTGCAGGATCCGCAAAATGGTTGTATCTGATACTCCAACAAATGCAGATAATTGTTTTTTCTTTAAACGTGTGTCTTCCAGTACAAGTTTTTCGACTTTTTCGACGATGTCTAATGTGGTGGCCTCAACTGGCCGCCCAGAGCGAGGGTCGTCTTCAATTGAATCTCGACCATGTTTGAAAAGTCCATGCCACTTATAAACCATTGTTTTACCAGGGCACTGATCTCCATAAACGGCTTCCATTTCATTTAAAATGGTTTGAACGTTTTTTCCTTGCTTGGTAAGGAATTTTATCACAGCGCGATGTTCAATTTTCTCCATAGTTGCAGTTTGCTTCCGGATTGACTTGTTTAGCAGGCGAGTACTCGTAAACGAATGGCGCTATAGGGTTGAGATTTTATATATATACTAATTATGAGTGCTCAATTAGTATGACACTAAGCGAGCTACCCTATCCCCACTCCATCCCCTCCATTCCGCGAACTTTTGGACCTCCCCTCGTATGTCACTTTTCACTTTTTTACACAAAAATGTCTTCGGATAGCGTATTGGGTATTTTAGGGATTTACGTATCCCACCGCTGCCACCAATGTTAGAACGGACTTTTTAAAAGACTTTTTAAAAAAGAAAATTTATTGAGCTGGAAAAGATTCACAACACAAATTTATTTAACTGGATTAAACCATACATTAGGAGATTAGATATGCGTCCGTGGTGGCCCGTGTCTAGCTGTGAACTGACTCGCAGCTCAAACCTACTAACTAAGATGACAGAGTAGTGATGATGTATCAGCACTCCCGTCAGCAATTCTAGGAACAGCATAGGGATGTAACAAAACGTAAGAACTCTACTGGATAGTGACACTAACTTATGCCCGGAAAGGAAGACCGCTCTAATAGCCCGCGAACTGTCCCGGTACAATGTAGATATAGCTGCTATAAGTGAGACACACATGCCAGGAATTGGCGAACTCTGTGAGGATTTGGGTGGGTATACCTACTATTGGATGGGAAAGCCGGCGACGGAAAGATCGGCCAGTGGCGTCGGTTTTGCGATCAAGAACTCAATCGCAAGGACTCTAATAGAACCCCCTGTTGGTATCAATGACAGGCTGGTGACGTTGCAACTGCACATATCTCCCAAAAAATTCCTGCACCTTATAAGTGTATACGCACCTACCATGACCTCATCAGATGAAGACAAGTGCATATTCTACAACGAGTTAAGGGAGGTACTACGGGCTGTTTCATCCAGCGATAAGTTGATACTGCTTGGAGACTTTAACGCGCGCGTCGGTACAGAACACGAAGCCTGGAAGGATGCTCTCGGAAGACATGGTGTTGGCAAATGCAATACAAATGGTGCCATCCTGCTAACTCTATGTGCTGAATTTGGCCTTAGCATCACAAACACCTTCCGATTACCCGAAAAATACAAGACTTCGTGGATACACCCCCGATCCAAGCACTGGCACCTCATCGACTATATCATTGTTCGAAGAAAAGACCTCAAAGATGTACTAATAACGAGATCAATGCGTGGAGCCCAGGGCTGGACAGACCACTGTCACATAAGATCTAAGATAAAACTTAAACAACATAAAGTTTCCGCATGACTAGCTTTTACGAAACTTCATAAAAATGAGGACTTGCAACGTGACCTCGATAGCGCTTTCGGTGCAGCGCTGAATGTTACGGACAAAAGTGCCTCAATTGATGATGATTGGCGTAACTATGCCGAAACACTGCACAAAGTCTCTAAGACACTTATTGGTAAGCCGCCAAAGAGAAATCAAGACTGGTTTGATGACTCCGATGAAGTGATACGGAAACTTGTCGAAGACTTAAGACGCGAACTAAATCATCACCAAGGCAACAACATTCGGCGAAAAGCCATACTACATGAGCTTAAACTAAAAGTGCGAGAGCAAAAGAATCGTTGGTGGTCTAGAAAAGCTAAAGAATTGCAACGTTTCGCTGACACCAACCAAACCTCCAAATTTTTCGAAGGGCTAAAATGCGTCTTTGGACCCAGGCATAAAATTACAGCCTCAGTCTACTCGCGCGACAAATCTAAGCGCCTGGCTGACCCAGCGGATGTCCTCCTTCGGTGGGCGGAACACTTCAATGAAATACTTAACCCTGGAATACAAGAAGCGGATCTGTCCTACATCAGTGCGCTTGAAAATCTTCCGTATGCACCTGAACTTGATAATCCACCCTCATTTGAAGAATTTTGTAAAGCTACGGCACGGCTAAAAAACGGCAAGTCACCGGGTTCAGACAGTCTACCTGCCGAAGTTTTCAAATACGGAGGGCCCAATATTAAAAACAGACTGTTTGTAATCGTGCAGCACATATGGACTACGGAAGTCATACCCCGAGACTGGAAAGATGCTGTCATATCTAAACTGTACAAAGGCAAGGGCGACCAATCGGATTGCGGTGCATATAGGGGCATTGCTATTCTTTCTGCAGCCGGTAAGATACTGGCCCATATCATCAACAGACGGTTATGTGAGTTGGCTGAGCGCTGTCTCCCTAAAAGCCAATGCGGCTTCCGCCCAAATAGAAGCACAGTTGATGCCATCTTCGTGGTCAAGCACCTGCAGGAAAAATACTTAGAACAGCAACGTGCACTGTACATGTGCTTTGTCGACCTGGTAAAAGCCTTCGACCGAGTACCTAGAATAGCCCTATGGGCAGTTCTGAGGAACATGGGCTGTCCTGTGAAGCTTGTTAACATAGTGCGCCAATTCCATGATGGAATGACGGCCAGAGCTCGTCATGAAAACGACTTCACAGAGCAATTCCCGGTAACAAGCGGTGTCAAGCAGGGCTGTGTCATGGCCCCTATACTTTTTGCCCTTTATTTTGCTGCCGTAATTAGCGATGCCCTGAGGAACTGTAGCGGTCAGATTCAATTGAACGTGCGAACCGACAAGAGCAGTACCTAGATGAGCTGGACCAGTCTTGTCGTAAGTTCGGCCTGGTTATCAGCGTGTCGAAAACGCAAATCCTTAAGCAGCCTGCAAGAGGTGCTAGTGCAAGCGACACCCCGATTACCCTGGCTGGAAAGCAGCTGGAGGAGGTAAAGACTTTTCGCTACCTCGGCAGCCTCATACGAAGTGACAACCGCCTAGAGTCAGACATTTCATCAAGGATCTCGAAAGCTGCTGGCGCCTTTGGGAGGCTGGATCAAAGAGTCTGGAATTCACATGACTTACGCCTACAGACTAAACTTGCCTTATACAAAGCAATCGTCCTACCCCTGTTGCTTTATGCCTCCGAGACATGGTACCCTTACAAGGCTAATATCAAACTTCTCGATAGCTTTCACATGAGGTGTCTTCGAGCAATTCTTAGAGTCAAATGGCAAGACAAGTCCCAAACACTGAGATTCTAAGGCGCACCAAAATGTCTGGTATGGAGTGTCTGCTCATGCAGGGCCACCTAAGATGGTGTGGACACCTTGTGCGCATGGACGACTCCCGTCTACCTAAGAGCGTATTCTTTTCGGAGATTTCAACTGGGAAGCGTAAGCCTGGGGGCCAGAACCTGCGTTACAGGGACGTTCTCAAGAGGCATTTGATTGCGAGTGGCTTACAATGTAACACCTGGCAGGAGCTGGCGCGTGTGAGGCTTGAATGGCGAAAAGCTGTAAAAGAAGGCACTGAGAACTTCGAAAAAGCTCGAATGGAAGATCTGGATGCCAAACGCCAACACCGCAAAACTGGTCCTAAGCCTACGTATAACTATACGTACAACTCCGCCGGACAACTATACTGCACAGCGTGCGACCGAGTCTTTCAGACTAAGCTCGGTTTCTCCAGCCATATACGGGCTCATGCAAGGAGGCTATAAGGGTCGCCGTCGACGAATGCGTCGTGGAGGACATCATCATCATCATCATCATCATCATCAAATGTAGCAGTTTTAAACAGGTTTTGATTTTTTTTGGCAATTTTTTTTCAGTAAAGCGTTAAATAAAACAAAAAAATATTTTCCGGTTTCAAATTGTGCTTAAATAAGTTAAATATACTTCTGTTATTAAAATTAAAACATTTGCGATTGAAACCATTTTCAGTGTTTTATTATGACCCAAACAGATTATGGGTGACAAACCAGTTATGAAAAAATATACAAAATGGCGAATATCTCAGCAACGGTCCAATATCGGCCATACAAAGGGGGGTTTTAAATGATTTGTATTCACCCCCGAAACTATATTTCACGAATTGACTACGTTCTACCAAACATCCTGTAACAATAAGCCACATAATCTGGAATGAAAAAGATCCAGTTTCTCGGGATGCCGCTTCTGCATTGATGAATTCAAATCTTAGAATATCTAGAAAAATATAATGGATGAGTAATCGCAAATATAATTGGTGGATGACTTCCAGCAATAAGGGTGTAACAGAGGGCCCTGTTATCTTCGTTTCCCCATAATTGGTTTTATGTTCCATCTCAGTATTTTACCACCGGTATTGCCAATCTTACATATTATAATATGTATAGATTTTAGAAATCCGTAGGGATTAATTTTGTTTTGTATTCTAAACAAGTTGTCAATTCAATTTATAAGCGTTTGACCAACATAAATCAGTTATATACTTACATAAAAATATTCTTGTAGGTAGGTACTATTTGATAGGTTAAACTTGTAAAATTTCCTTCTATGAAAATGTTACATAGGTTGTATATGCATAGATAAATAATTTGATCCCGCTCGGCGGTCGACCTATTATAGCGCCGAGCGAGACCAATTATTTATATATGCATATACAACCATGACATTGTTCGTGATGTCACTTTTCTTTAATGTGATGTTAATTTCGTTTAATTAGGTACCTAACCTAACCTACCTGGGCTGATTGATAACTGGCCGAAACGACGAACTTAAAAAAATGATACGCAAAAAAGGAATATTACATTATATTCTGGCATATTTTTGAAAATAGAACGCCAAATTTGAATTTAATCGAACTGATGGAATTTGTTTGAGAGGACGTAGAACTTTCTCTGTCGTAAATTTTCTTAACAATGGAAAGAAACGAAATTCGTGCGGTGATAAAGTTTTACGTTTTAAAAGAGAAAACAGCAACCCAGATTAAAACCAAGCTAGACAGTGTTTTAGGTAATTCTGCTCCTGCATTGAGTACAATTCACACCTTAAGTTACTGATTTTAAACGTGGAAGACAGAGCTGCGAAGACGCCCACAGGTCTGGCCGTCCAAATGAAGTCACGAATCCGGACATGATCAAAAAAATTCACAAAATTGTATTCAATGATCGGCGCTTAAAGTTGCGTGAGATAGCAGAGATGGTGAGCATTTCATCTGAACGCGTTTTTAATATTTTGCACCAACATTTGGGAATAAAAAAGCTTTGCGCGCGATGGGTGCCGCGTTTGCTCACTGTAGACCAAAAGCAACGTCGAGTGGACGATTCATCGGAGTGTTTGGCGCTGTTTAACCGAGATCCTAATGAGTTTTTGCGGCGTTATGTAACAGTCGATGAAACCTGGATTCATTATTATACTCCCGAGACAAAAAAAACAATCTAAGCAGTGGACTGAGAGCGAAAAACCTGCGCCGAAGAAAGCAAAAACGGTTTTGTCGGCCGGCAAAGTGATGGCGACTGTTTTTTGGGATGCTCGAGGGATTATTTTAGTGGATTATCTGCAAAAAGCTAAAAAAAAAAAATTGAGAGTACTACGCAAGCTTGCTGCAAAAATTAAATGAAGAAATCCAGAAGAAACGACCACATTTGGCCAAGAAAAAAATTTCCACCATGAAAACGCACCTGCACACACGTCAATGGTTGCAGTCGCCAAACTCCATGAATTGCGGTTCGAATTGCTACCGCATCCACCCTATTTCCCGGATCTGGCCCCGTGCGACTTCCACTTATTCCCAAACCTGAAGAAATGGTTAGGTGGCCAGAGATTTTCATCAAATAAAGAAGTCATTGTTGCCGTGGACGAGTATTTTGAGGGGTTGGAGAAAACATTTTATCAAACTGGTGTAACGGCATTGGAGAAGCGCTGGACTAAATGCATCGAGGTAGAATGAAACTACGTTGAGAAATTAGTTAGTTAAGTTTTTCTTTGTCGTTTCGGAAACTTATCAATCAGCCCTCGTATGTTATGAGCAATCAGGAATTCCCAATTTTAATTTTTTTTTTCAATTTATTTTACTTCAGACAGATTTTATTAAGTACTAGCATTAATTGCCCGTGTAATTAAGTTTTAAACTTTCATCCTCTATTTTACCCACCTAGGGGCTGAATTTTAGAAAACGCTAAAATACGTAACACATTATTTTTCCGTACTCAATTCATACGAAATATCATGATTTGCATGTCCAATGAATAAAATGTTTCATACAAACTTTTATCACCTATTTTACCCCCTTGGGGGCTGAATTTGAAAAATCCTTCCTTAGTGGATGCCTACGTCATATGAGATATACGTGTGCAAAATTTCAAATTTCTAGCCTTAATGGTTTGGCCTGTGCGTTCATACATCATTCAACTTCTTTACTAACAAAATATCTTCTTATCTTTTCTAACAAAATGTTTTCGAACATGAGAAAACTTTTCCGTTCAACTGAATGCGAGTTCACTCAGTATAATAGCTGTAATTCTGCTTTTCTCGTACCTTCTGGAGTTAAGAAAAAAATGGAAAAAATAATTTTGACATAAATTTTAATTTGCAACAATTTACACAATGCAACAAAAAAATTGGGAGTAAATCTCGGAGTCAATATTGTTCTACCAATTAGTAGATATTAAGCGAGTAGCAATCGTAGGTACCTAAATGAAAAATTATTATAATCAACTACTTAGGTACGTTACCTTAATACCCCTATTGTTTTATAATCTGAGAAAAATACCTATAAGAATATTAGTTACGGGATAATTATATGTAACGAGGTAATAGGATAAAACTAATACCGGGATTATATTCCACAAGACCAGTGCATCGTGTCCCTCAGGCTCAAGAATTGGGTATCGCTAGAGATTAGCATTGGTTAATTTAAGAATTACATTAAGTACTTTCGCTTTTCTTTATTTCTATTACATGTTTATGCCACTATAATGACATTTAAAATTTATGAATTACAAATGTTATGATACCTTAGATATTCGCTGCGCCCTCTATCTCAAAAACGAATCGACGTATAAAAAGTTTTATACAAAATTTGCAGATAATTATTTTCTTATAAAGAAATACAAAGCCGATAGGGGTCAGAGAAAATGAGATATAATAAATATATTATATACGAGACAAAATACGAGAATTTTTAATATCTTTTGGTATAATTATGTGACTTTTGAGACAAAATTTGTAATGCTAAAATAAAGGTTTCTACTTTTTAGGGTTCCGTAATACTTATGTATTATGAATAAAAATGGATAAAATTTGGTACAGTTTAAATACTGAATATAGATCTCGGTTTTTGGCATCGTAAAATAATAATAATTTTACATTTTAGGGATGGCACTTCATACATGTGAAGTGGGGATGAAAAATATTTTTTCATTCTACGCCATCGTGTGGGAAATCGTTTAATAGGTATTTTAAAATAAATACAAGATTTCATACATAACTTTCTTACAAAGTCTACCATTTTTGAGTAACCAGCCTCAAAAGTGGTTAAAAATTTTGGTCTGAAAGTTTCGGTGATAGAATCTTGTAAGTTTCCATGGTGATGGATCATGCTAAAAACTTTTTAGGAAAATTATTTTGAGCGAAATCGGACAATAACTTTTATAGTAATTCAAAGAAAACCTATTGCGCGTCGATAGTTACGGAACCCTCCTTAGACATGTCCTGACATGTTCTTGGTTACGTTATTCTGGCTAAGAAGACTGCACTTTTAGGAAAGTGTTGGGACTTTTACTAGTTTTAGTCTACTCATTTCTTATTAACAGAATATCTACATCTTTCTATTTACTGATTAGGATAACCAATATTTCCATTTGTTCAGCCTCCGTGGTCCAGTGGTTTAGATCTTGGCTCTCGACTCGGAGGCCGTGGGTTCGATTCCCGCGTTGGAACAATAAAAAAAATTGTTTCCATGTTTGGCTAGGACAATGCAGGCTGATCACCTGATTCTCTGACAAGGAAGATGATCCATGCGTCGGAGGGGCATGTAAAAAGTCGGTCCTCCGCCTGATCTCTCGCCAGTCGTGTCGGTCATCCGTCCCCCCGGATTTCGAGAGTAAAGAAGAGAGAGTGCTCTTGTGTACTGCGCACACACTTGGGCACTATAAAATACCTTCCCAGCTGGCCTGGTTTCTTATTATTTCCATTTCCATTTGTTTTTGTTTTTATTACTTCTTTGTTCCACTTTCCTGGATATTAAGCATCTGAAGTTGACGGGTACCGATCGAGCCCGATAGTTTGGTACTCAATCTACCGTGAAATCTCTGAGTTATGGCTCCTTGGGTAGTCCTTGGATGTGAAATAACACGAAAGTAGTTAAGTACAGTCAATGACGAACATATAAGCACGGACCTAATTGCTAAGTAATTCTTATAGCAGAAGGTTATAAGCATACAGTAACGATCGTGGGATCGACTCCTCCAAGGGAGAAAGACTTTTTTCTACACATAAGTCATAGGTAGGTAATGGGTGTCTGATACCCATAGCATTGATCCTCGGATACTTATCCGGATTGTGTGACCCATAGCTGCATCCATCCATTAAAGTGGTGTGACAGGATCGATGGATAAATAAAGATATCGCAATTGTCATTCGGCAGAGGTATCGGATAAACAGATAAAAATCAAAGTTATTGAATCATTATGATATTATCTATTTGGCAGTTAAGTTATTACTCCTATTTACCGTATCATTAGCAAATTAAATTTAATTAATCCAGTGCTGATATTTTCCAATATGTGCAGAATTGACTATCGAAAATACCTCGTTAAGTTTGTATGCCAGCTATTTCGTTAGCTCCAGTAATTGGACTACGGAAATTACAAGCATGCAATTCTAATAAAAATTCAACAACCATATTCTGTAATGCCATATATACTTTATATACCTACATTGTATAGTTTGTTTCCCATGGTTTGTGTGAGTTTTTGAAGAAGATTCATTTTCCATTTAAACCCAATAAGAGTAGAATTAGAAAAGAATACCTACATAATTCTCCAGAAAGGTAGATCTGTTAAAATAATAAAGCGCATGCTGAAGAATTTAAAACTAAATTTTTTTGCTAAAGACACGCGGGACGCTGATTTCCAATTATAAGCAAACACCACATACCTGTGATCCTGGCAAACTGTTTTCAGAAATATTAATAAACAAAATTAAATGCTTTATTTATTTTCACTTTAAATTACCCAAAACCAAACCCAAAACCAAGCATTAAATTATGTCTTTTTATTCATAAAGTAACAGAGTTAATTGCGTTGCAGAAGTTTCCAGAAGGAATTCGTTCGCTGGACCAAGTTCTGAGAGTTGGAAAACTATAAGTCTAATAATACTATCCCGGACAAGAGGAACTGTGATTTAAAACAGATAACATTTATTAGTTAGGTACTTGCTTTTATTTACTGGACAATTTAGTTGTGTTGTGCAGTAAAAAGTAAGTTGTTTTGAAGTCCATCATTATTTTATTATTGAAATTTTTATCTATTTTGAGGCAAACTATTGAATATAATATTTATGAAAATTGCTTTTATGTTCGGTAGCAACCCTAACCACGAATAGCAAATTAACGTTAGCAAATTCCGAAGATGCAAGATGCAATATTATCCATATTGCAGGTACATATCCATTAGCTTCGTCGCATATTCATTTACACCACAGGATACCCAATTAATCAAATAATAACTAATTACGCTAAGTAAGGACTATGACTGTTCACGTTCTATAGACGGACGTGAAAGCTCAACAAACTTTCACATTTATAATATTAGTAAATGTGTTTGTGTAACCTTTTTAACGCGACATAATCCTTCATAAGGTATCTCCGGTTTAGCCCTTGACGTAAGTGATTTATGATGCCTACTTTAGCTGAGAACGCCTGCAGGCCATCGACGTGAAATATGTGGGAACCTCGAAATTCCGAATATTATATTATCTACTGTGCAATGTAGCACGGCGAACAGCTGCACGAGGAATCTTCAGTTTAGAAACTGTTAGATCGAAATATTGTGTTGACCAAAAGCTATCTAGATGCTTCACACCACGTCAATATGGTCTCGTGGTAAGTTCTCGAAGAACTTGAGTTACGGGTACCGGGCAACGGAAATATATTTAATACTTTTATATTATACACATATTTAAGATTTTTACCATATTATACAGTAGCAGGCGAGGCGTGCATAGAAGCCGGCTTCCCTTATGTATGTTATATCTATACAATATACATATAAAATGAATAAATTTGTAACTGGTCGCTGTCTGTACATGGAAGATAAATAAGAAAAACTATTACACGAACTTACACGGCTTTACGAACGATATTGAACCCAAAACAATGATTTTTAGAATTTTTGTCTGTTTGTCTGTATATATGTTTGTCTGTACGTTTGTACGCGCTAATCTCAGAATCTACTGAACGGATTTTGATATTAGGTATGGTAGTAGTTTAGACTCTGGATTAACACGTACATAGGTTACTTTTTATTGCGGAAAAATGTACGGTTCCCGCGATATTTCTTTTTGCGCGTACAAAGTCAACGTCTTAACCGATTTGAATGCGGTTTTCACTAATGCATTTTGGTTTGTTCGATTAAATAATTTGTGTTTGTTTCATTTTAATCGGTTCATAAATATAAAAGTTATGTCAGTCATATCAAATGATATAGAATAACTGATCAGTTGAATTGGCTGAAACTTTACGTAGGTATTCATTGATGTATAATAATACAAGGAGTAATAAATGAGAAGTTCTATTATGTTCGTAGCGCTAAATGATTCAACTAGGATGGGTGACCACAATCCCAAATATTTTTAAGATCAAAGTTTATACGCATAATACCTACCGTTTTCCTATTTAAGAGATTTTCGAAATCATTAAAACCACGACGACGAAAATATTCTTACTTATAATATTATAAACGCGAAAGTTTTATGTATGGATGTTCGTTACTCTTTCACGAATTTAACAATTGAATGGATTTAAATTAAATTTGATAGTAGTCTAGTAGTTTAGTCTCTGGATTAACACATAGTCTACTTTTTATCGCAGGAAAATGTACAGTTCGCCCAGCAGGCTTAGCATGCGCACCCTAGAAACACCGAAGAATCGACAAAATGACAGATTGAAGAAACATTAATATCATTCAGTGCAAAATAGTTCTTATTGTAAAGCAGCAAGGTCGATGCGTCGTCGTTATGAGAAACAACATTTCTTTTCTTCCCGAGTATGAGCTCACAAAACGGCCTCTTTTGACAGATAAAGTAGAAACGTTTTCTTATTTCAATGTCAAATACTCCATATCATGGCGGTCCAAGACAAATAGTTTCTTTACGTTCAGTTGAAAATTTAGATAATTTTTGACAGAAGATTTCCCGCAAGCATTTTAAAAATATGGCTATTCAGAAATGTCGACATCTATTGACGACCTTATTACGATGGATTAAGAAACTATTTTGCAACGAACTGTTTTTGAATGAATATGTCTTCTTTAAAATGATTTCTTCGGATCGCCATGCTAAGACCGCTGGATATCTTTTTTGCGTACGAAGTCGCGACTAGTCGCTAACATCTGAACTATACTAATATTATAAAGAGGTAAAGCTAATACCAATAATAAAGAGGTTTGTTTCTTTGTGAGTTTGTGACTTACCGAGATTGTAAGGGGTAATCTCTGGATCTACTTCAACCGATTTTTTTAAATTTTTTACCAATATAAAGCCACATTATTTGTGAGTGTCATAGGCTATTTAACAACCCGAAAAATAATAAGTCATTTCCGTGGAATTCGGATTTGCAAAATAAATCGAAAAAAAAACGGGCAAACGAAATCGTTTTTGAGAAACTATGTGAGATGAGAGATGAACTCAATAGAGTTCTAGAGAAAAGTTTTAGAGTTTGATAGTGCCTGCAAAATATATAAATGGCATTTACACGGCTTCGCCCGCGTGAAATTGGGTTTTAGACGATATCTTTATAATAATTTAAATCTTTCATCCCCTATTTTACTTTTTTATGGGTTGAATATTGGAAAACGCTAAAGTACGTAACTCATTATTTTCCGTACTCAATTCATACGAAATTTTATGCAAATATGTCCAAGGAATAAAACATTTCATACAAACTTTTATTCCCTATTTTATCCCCTTGAATTTTGAAAAATTGTTCCTTAGTGGATGCCTAGGTCATATAAGAAATACGTGTGCAAAATTTAAAATTTCTAGCCTTAAGAGTCTGTGCGTGGATACATCAGTCAATCAGCATTATGTTATATAAACAAAATCATAAAATCTACAAGAAGTGATGTTTATTGGTCACTAGCTGTCCCGACACACGTTGTTCTGTCTCAACTATGAACTGGAAAACATAAATAACTACATCTACAACCTATATTTATATACACCTACTTAATTATTCTTCTTCTTCAGTCCTTTCATTCGCAATGTGTCGAATCCTAGTTGTATTACGGCTTTGTCGGGAAAGGTTCGATCGTCTTGGCCGCGGCATTGTTAATGATAATATCGGCACAATAAGCTAAAAGAAACTCGAAACAAACACATTAACCGGTCAACTTCAAAATTACTAATTTTCAACCATACTTTTTTTTTAAATATATGGCGTCGGCTTATAACCATTTGCCAGTGTAAAGTTAAAAAGGCGGAAATAGAATTTAGTCTAGTCAAAGTCCAAATAAATAGTCAGTGCAGTCCATGAGTCATGTCAGTCGATTCAGTAAAGTGGTAGAAGCATTACTGAAAGTTCCTAGGGAGTTTTGGAGGGAACACAAAATAGCACGTTTTTAGAAGTTGTACCACTTGGCCACACTTGTGCACGTTAACGAATATTTAATGGTTAATATTCTACCAATATTACACATTAAGAACGGAAATAACACAAATTTATGAAATAATAAAAAAAACCACAACGTATTAATTCACAACGAATTCCCCGGCAAAACTCTTCCACCATACTTAACCATAGACAACATTACGTTTAGCTGTCAGTTGCGTTTTGTTAATCCATGTCAGTTGCGTTTTGTTAAGCCACGTTTTGTTACATCCCACGGGAACGGGATATAAAGTATCCTATGTCCGTCTCCTGGTTCTAAGCTACCTCCCCACCAATTTTCAGCCAAATCGGTTCAGGCGTTCTTGAGTTATAAATAGTGTAACTAACACGACTTTCTTTTATATATATAGATAATATCAGCAATTATGATTTTTTATCAAAATAATATAATTTATCGTCTCTATCTCTCTCTATCGAAAATAGAACTCTGCGTTAATACAATAGAGTTGAAAATCGAACACACAATTGTGTCCAGTCAAATGACAATGTCACATATAAAGACAGCTTGACATTCGACACTGATTTACAACTCTATTGTATTAGCGCAGAATTATTTTGTCAATGCTGTGATCAAAACAATGTATGGTGGGATTGTTTCTCTTTTAAAGGTCTACAAAAACATTCGGGACGGCATATAATGTCTACCTTTTAAAGATAGGTTACTATACCCATCCTAAGTTTAAAAAAAATCACAAATAATGTGGTATTTTCAGAAGCTATGTAGACGGATACAATATTAATCCTTATCTAGGAGAATATATCTAGGAGATATATATTTTACTCTGTGCTATTACTTTTTACCATATTGCAGTAGGTAGGTCTACTTATTATCTATAGAAGTTTTTTGCCACGAACACTCTCCCACGCAAGCGAAGCGGCGGGCAAAAGCTAGAATATAGATAAATTTGGCATACGTAGAGTAGACCATGGGGAAGGACATACTAAGCCTTTTATAGCGGGAAAATGTACTGTTCCCGTGGGATAGTGTATTTACGCGGGCGGAGCCGTGGGCAATAGCTATTAACATGTATATTTTTTTAATACGGTACTAACCAAAAACAATATTTTACGCCCAATTCACCCAAAAAATTGCACTAACACTATGTGACGAACCAATTCCGTATTTTAAAAATTAATAATATATGTATATTAAATAAATATATATCAATAAAGTAATATTCATAAGGGAAGTCGGCTTCTATGCCGTATTCAAGTATTGTATGAATATAATACACATATTTAATGCATATCCATGACCCAGGAACACGGAAAAACTTTTTGTTCCTACGGCGGGATTCGAACCCGCGACCCCCGGGTTGAGCACTAACATGCTTAACCACTGAGACACAGAGGTCGTCTCTATAGGAGCTGTGAGCCAAAAAAGAAAAATTACTACTTTCCTACGTACTATATTCTTTTTATTATCTTTGCGGTACAGTTGAAGTGACTCACTTCACGAACAACAAGTGAAGCAAACCGGCCAAATGCGAGTTTGCGCACATAGGGTTTCGTACAAAGACCAAAAAACACGTATACAACCACTGAAATATTTATTTTATTCTGTTTTTAGTATCTGTTGTTATGGCGTCAACAGAAATACATCATCTGTGAAAATCATAACTGTCTGGCTATTACGGTTCATGAGATATAGCCTGGTGATAGACAAACGGACATACGGACAGACTCATTAATAGTGTCCCGTTTTTACCACGGGGATTTGGGTACAGAACCCTTAAAATGAATGTTTAGCGCTTTGAGCGTCGCGTCCTTATAATTTTCACATTACTTATCAACTTATGTAGCAATTTTCCTGACAATTTCAATTTTAATTTCCTGGTCCTGCTCATTTTTCCCTGCCTTTTTTATAGACTTATAGACACAAAAATATATTTTCGGTTACTAAACTACGAAACTGAATAAGCACAGTTAACTTTGAGAATTTCTTCCATTGAAACACAATCAAGCGAACTAAGTGCTTACTTAGCGAAGCCCGATGTTTTCAAACTTTTTATATTTATCGTCTGTGCAATGCCTTTGTCTTCTATATTGAATATTTCCTTTGAGTTAACTGTTAAAGTGCTAACACACGTACGGATTCGGTACGGAGCGGACCACGGATTTGATCCGCTCCGTACCAAATCCGAGCGTGTGTAGAGTAGTCCGGCGAACATAATTATTATTAATTGTGTACGCCGCGGTCCGCATCGGATATGGTTCGCTCTGTACCAAATTCATGTGTGTGTAGAGCAGTCGGGTTATTGGACCGGACACCGATCTCAGTGTTGCCATCTCAGGGATTTTCCCCCCAAAATTAGGGAAAAATCTACGGGGGTTTACTAGGGGGCAGGACTTTTAGAGTTTACTCCTTAAGAATCAATTTTTATATGTGTTAATAGAACGGGGTATGAAAATTTAAAGGAAGTGAAATCGGAATAAGCGACACGTTAGTTTTATGTAATTTACGCGTAAGTCTTTATGTGTATAAACACATAAAGCTTTTAGAGTTTCTAGCTTATTATCTCTTATACCGAGATTTACGCCAATTTTCTTGGACTATAATTGGGATAACAAAATTATAATTGGGATTACCCAATTATAGTTCATAAAATCAGCGTAAATCTTGTAAATAGTATAACTAATCAGGGTTGTATTGAGGGTCAAGTTTGGGGAGAAATATTTTTGAGAGTTGGATTCACTGCACGATTTCAATTGATTGCTGAAATCATCGTCTTCGTCGATAAACAGCACTGTAAATAGAAATCTGCGCTAATACAATAGAGCTGAAAATCGAACACACGAGTGTCGAATTTTCAATTCGGTCTGCCGGACCAAATCCGTGCGTGTGTAGCGACACCGGATTCGGTACGCGGATATGGTCCGCGGACCAAGTTCGAGTGTCTGTTAGCACTATTAACACAAACAAAGAGATAATTTGAGCGGACTAATGATGTCATTATCTGCTGAAGAAGAAAGGGATAATACGAAGATATACAGGAGGTATCATCAACTTTGTAACTAACTACATCCTAAAAGGCGTCGTTAAAATTGTTTTAACTGAAAAAAAGAGAATCTGCGATTTTTTGCAAACTATGAACTGGGAATATCTATATGTTTTTGTAAAGTTGTGCTCGATAGAACTGAAATTTTACTGGCCCTGTTGTTTTATACGGCGTTGACAGCATGAGGCAATGAGGGTTAGTTTTGATATCTGGATGAGGCTTTTGTGACGAGACGACATTGTTTTATATCGCTTTTAATAATGACTCTAAATCAAAAATCAACCTTAACCAGGTTCATTTTAGAGTCACGCTGAACGCTTACTGACCGTCAGCGCTGACAGGTCAAAATATAATATTATGCAATTCTAGGAACCAATCGGCGCGACACTAAACCAGCCTAAAACGATCATCACGGCCTTAGAACATAGCGTATGAAAATTCTGAAAATAGGAATCCCTTATATCGAATAAAAGAGAGAAATAGAGTAGACAAGAAGCCTTCGACACACAACTTTTTCGCTGAGACAAAAGAATTTCAATTAAGTATACTCAACGGTTTGTGAAAAATGTAAGAAATTTTAAAATGGCATTCTTCAAGGAAAACGGGTTTGTACAAGCAAATTCCTACTTTGTTGTGCATTTCTATAAATCAGAGGAACGTTGTTTACCACGGGATCTGCTCTCGTAAGAAATTAAATATTTGCGACAAACATTTAAAGATAACTGGTTGGTACACCCGGTATTCAGAGTGAAAAGAAAATCTTATTACTATGGATAAAATAAAGATTGGTATAAAAATTCAAATTGTATTTTTGTGTCTCGGTAAAAATATATCAAAATAAATAGTAACATATTATTATTATAAATAGTTATAGAATAGAATAATAAAATGAATTGGATGAAACTTTACGTTAGTATTTCCTAATGATTGAAGTTTAATATAATACAATGAGAAAAGAGTAAGAAGCTCGATGGCTTTATGGTCTCTTACGATGTCAAGCAACCCCCAGTCGTTTCCTATTAAAAAGATTATCGAAATTATTAAAACATTCATCGCCGACGAAGAAATCCTTACTTAATATTATAAACGCGAAAGTTTGTATGTAATATGTATAGATGTAGGGATGTTTGTTACTCTTTCACGCAATAACTGGGCAGGTACGGAACTTTGATTTTGATGAAATATGGTATGACAGTAGATTAGGCTCTAGATTAATACTGAAGCTACTTTATATCGGAGAAAAATGTACGATTTCCGCGGGATTTAGTTTTGCGCGTCGCATCTAGTAATAAGATAAATCTATGTATGTATAAATACATACATAGATTTATCTTAATTAAAATTAAGTAGATGTAACCTGTTAATTTAACTATACAAAGTTATAGTCCTTACATAAATCTGAATGCTTTACATTTGGTACGGTTTACACTTAGCGCATTTTACCAAGAAAAATTACATAATAAGAGGCTTACATGTGTCGAATAGCTTACTTTATACTGAGCGACGGAAACAAAACATGTAAATAAGCTATCTAATGCATATCAGTAGATTGTGAAAGAGCCCCTAAATATAACATTATGCTTACATTCTGAGTTCTAAATTCAAAATTCAAATACGAAGTAATCGCGTTTCACTGGCTGTAGTCGGCACCTTTGTGCGTGTGGTTTTGGAAACATCGACTTGTTGCGTTCGGTACGTTGGGCGCCCCTAAACCGTACCCCCCTTTAGCATATCAAAGCGATTGGGCGGGGGGCATTTATAAATGGGCACAGCTGTACATCAGCACGTCACTTTTCATTATAGTGGTGCTTTCAGCAACAATATTGTATTCACTTATCAACATGTCATCGTTCGCGACTTAATTCGGGTTGTGTTTGGAATAAAGCCAAGAATTCGGTTCGCTTTCACGTGACACCGACAGGTCTTTTTCGGATTTAACTTCACCTGTTGCCTCGGCTGGGGGCCTGTTCGAGCAAAACTTCGTGCTTTGCATATATAATAGTAGCATTTACTACTCTAATAAGTAAAATAATTTATATCGCAGGAACCGTACTTTTTTGTACACTTATAATAAAGAGGAAGGATTTATTTGTTTGTTAATATTGAAGAGACTACTTTTAATCTATATATTAAAGTGTAAAATTTCAGGTACCTAAATTACAAGAATTGTGTGTTTTATGCAGAGAAAGGCGTGCGTAAAGCTTAAATTTCTTAAAATAATGCTTATAAATACATGAAATTAATTAAAATGTCAGCAGCACACACTACCATGGATTTGGTTCACACATATACACACGTAGTGTATTCATTACTGTCAAACCCTATGAGTATGACGTTCGGTTTCATCGGGAAAAACATGAATGAAATTTTATTTTTCGTTATTTTAATGGAACTGGACTGATATAATTTTATTACAGGTTGACGTTTGCCAATCTGTCACAACATTTTTTTTTTTACTTTTTATAACGCTTTTATTAGTTTCACCTGTATGTTTGCTTGCTTGCTTGTTTGTTTGTTTGCAACCGACTCCTTTGGGCTCGATTTTGTCCTACTCTGAACGATCAGATTTAATTCAAACTTTGCACACCTGTCAAATACCGATGACAATACAATAATTCGATTAAAATATCCGATTATCCTGATTAAATTCGCCAGGATTCATCAATTTCCTTCCGCATCCTTTGCATGAGAGTAAGAGAGATAGAATTAGTGCGCGAACTACGCATGCGTGCAGTTCCAGGCTTACTCTTTGGCAAATCGTACTGAAAAGCAAAAAATAAATTATAGTTTAAAAAATATCGCCTATTAGTATATAATACCGCCATATATTATATATAATTATATATATATATATATATATATATATATATATATATATATAGTATATAACAAAACACATTCTGCTCTCGGACACCGTCCGATGAACAGCTCCGCTCGCTACGATCGTTGCCGTCGTCCCGCGCTCTCTATTTGCGCTCTCGCTCTATCCGTGTGTCATTGCTCACAATAGTGCACCACTGGAAGAAAGAAGACAGAAGACTCAAGAGTCAAGCTCAAGAGGCAAGACTCAAGAGTGAAGAGACAAGGCGCCACCCAACCGCCTTTGCCGCCCGACCCGTGCCGTACCGTGTCTCGCGCCGCGCCGCGATCGCCGCCTACCGGACGATTCGTGCGACCGCTCGCATCGTCCGTCTCGCTCTTTAGTGCGAGCCTTCTGCTCGCACACCCGCCGCGAAGTTACCGCCGCGTTAGGACGAGCGTGCGACCGGTCGCATCGTCCGTCTCGTTCTTAGCGCGAGCCTTCTGCTCGCGCTCCGCCGCGTCTCGTTCGCGAACACTAGCGCCCTAGTGTTTAGCGCAACGTTAGTGAGTGAGTGAGTTCCAGCCGCCCTAGGAACAATTGTAAGTACCGTGACACGGTTAGGCACACTACACGAGGAGTTTTCCTCCCTACACACCTCCCCTCCCGGTCGCCGGGAGGGGCTGTATCCCCCAATATTAATTAGAGAGCAGAATTTCATCTCACAACCAGGATAAAACTTCCTAATTATGGCCGACGCCTTAATCAGGAAGTTCCTGTCGTTCCTTCAGAACGAATTCCCTGATGCCGCTAAGAAATGGGAACGCTTCGCGAGCGCCCATGAAGCAGACTCACCGGCGTCGCCCGATTGCGACGCCCCGCTAATCCCGGCCGAAACAGAGCCCTTATCATCTCCTTCAGAGATGTCTTGCTCAGAGCAAGAAACCGACCGTAGTGAACAAGGCGAGTTCACTACCGTCAGATATAAGAAGACGAAGAAGAGGAAGCGCCCAGAAGGCACCTCCTCTCCAGTCTTATCTTCCCCGACCAAATCGGTCCGCAAAAATAGGAAAACCGTGCAGGCTCATGGCTCCGCGACCCCCGTTACCTCAACGGCCCCTCTGGCCTCCCAGGCCCCTCTGGCCACCCAGGCTCCGCTGGCCTCCCAGGCCCTTCCGGCATCTCAGGCCTCCCTGGCCCCTCAGGCCTCCCAGGCCCCTCAGGCCTCCCAGGCCCCTCAGGCCGTCCGTACGCCAAAAATGCCTCCTCCTGTAATCATACAGGAGAAGGCCAAATGGAATATAATTTCTGCGGCAATAAACGAGCAAAAGCTTCGATACTCTTCTGCGCACACGACCCCCATAGGGATCAAAGTGCAGGTTAAATCGTCGGAGGACCACCGCCTCCTCACCGCGTTCTTACGCGCAAAGAACATAGGCTACCATACGTATGCCCTTGAAGACGAGCGCCTTCTGCCCGTCGTCATTACAGGAGTCGATAAGTGCCTCTCCACAAAAGAGGTACTCATGGACATCCAGTCCCAAGGTTTTCCCGCCTTAGAGGTACATCGCATGTACCACCCTATTAAAAAACACGAGTACAATATGGTACTAGTAACCCTCCCTCTTACACCAGAGGGCAAGGATATCTTCAATATCCGAGCCATCTGTCATATTACGGGCATCCGCGTCGAGCCCCCCCGTAAAAGGGGCATCCCTGGCCAGTGCCACCGATGCCAACTTTACGGGCACTCGGCACGGAATTGCCAAGCTAGGCCGCGTTGCGTTAAGTGCCTCGGTGACCACGGCACCTCTGACTGTCTCCGTAAGAGCCCAGCTGAGGAGTCCGAACCCCCCAGCTGTGTTCTCTGTAAGTCTAAAGGACACCCCGCCAATTATAGAGGGTGCAAAAAAGCACCCAAAGTAAAAAAGCGTAGTGCACCGCAGACTAAAAGTGCCCCCCCCAAACAGAGATTCGTCGCTGCCCCCCTACCCTCCCAATCTGCATGGTTCAAGCCCGCGCAGAAACGTAGTTCGGAGCTAGCGGTTTTCCCCGCTCTCCCCAGTAAGGCCATGCCCTCCGCGTCCGTAGCGCCTAAGGCCACGCCCCCTCCGACTCCCAGCTTCACTGCAGACCTCTCTTTCGTCCAGCAGTTTTTAAGCAACATCGGGCCTATTGACCCGATGGAGCTTTCTATTTTAGCGACAAAGCTAAAAGGTTCGGCCACAGACCGCATCCAAGCTTTGTCAGACCATCAGGTCTTGATCCGTCAGATCAAGGCCCTCTCCACAAACGGTAATTAATGGAGCCCTCGGGAAGGACAAAGCCGCACTCGTTACGCGTAGTGTCGTTCAATACGAACGGCATTAGGAATAACATTAGCGAAATTCGCGATTTTGTAAGCAGCCAAAATATCGATATTCTTCTAGTGCAGGAGACTTTCTTAAAACCTAGCATGAGGAGCCCTAAAATAGCTAACTACAAAATAGTCAGAAACGATAGAACTCGATCCCGACTCGGAGGTACTCTTATCTACTATAAAAAATCACTACATTGTATTCCACTAGAGCCACCGTCATTGTTAACTTTAGAAACATCTGTTTGCCATATTAGTATGTCCGGTCATGGACCCATTGTTATAGTAAGCGCGTACTTAGCGGGCAACAAAGAACTCCATTCAAGCGACCTACAGGCGCTATTCAATTTAGGTAACGCTGTCATCATTGCCGGCGACTTTAATTGCAAACACACCGAGTGGGGCAATGTTCATAACAATAGAAACGGCACCATCCTTTGTAATTTAACCGACACTTTAAATTTTGCACTATTAGCCCCCACCGACCCCACTCGCTATGACACCAATGAAAACATCAACGGTGTCATACGCGATCCTAGTACGATAGACATAGCCTTAGTCAAAAATGTTTCTCTCAATATCAATATTGAGACTCTCCACGAGCTTAACTCAGACCACAGACCGGTTATGATTACACTCGGTAGTCTTAACCCCAATAATTCTAGTACTAGGAAGATAATAGATTATAAATCACTAGCGGAGAACATTAAAGTCCTTCATTCTAGCCACTTAGACAAAATCCCCGATATTATAGATAGTAAAGAGACAGCCATAGAGGCCGCCTCCCACTTGACCGATCACCTGGTAGCGACCATAGAGAACTCATCTAGGGAGGTGCCAACGACCCCCAAGGGCCGTTGGCCCCTCCCTGAGGACATAAGGGAGTCCATCAGACTCCGAAATGCGGCTAAGCGCACATATGATCGCTACCCGTCGGAAGAGTGGAGGAAAGCCCTCCGTCACTACGAGAGGGAAGTTAAGTTTAAAATCAAACAGCACAAAGCCGAGAGTTGGGATCGACTTCTCAGTGATTTAGAACCGTCTCACGTGGCGTACTGGCCACTCGCGAAGGCCCTCAAAAACAACACGGAGAGCGACATGCCTCCGTTAGATAGACCTAACCGTCCTCCTGCATTCGAAGACATTGACAAGGCCGAGTGCCTAGCTGATAATTTCGAACAACAGTGCCGGCCGAGTACTCTCCCGATTGATCCCGTGCACCTTAGCTTAGTTAATAGCGAGGTCAACAGCCGACTCTCGAGGCCACCTGACGTAGACAGGGTGAGGATGGTGGACTCGGAGGAGGTCAGTGACATTATTAAGTGTATGAATGCCAAAAAGGCCCCAGGCCTCGACGGTATTTCAAACAAAACACTTAAAATGTAACCGTCCGAGCTAATTCAACTCCTAGTGAACATCTTTAACGCCCTCTTAGTAGGATGTTCATTTCCAGACATTTGGAAAGTAGCTATTGTCATAGGTATCCACAAACCGGGGAAACCCCGGAAGGTGCCTGGTAGCTACCGCCCAATAAGTCTCATTAGCTCCCTAGGTAAAGTCTACGAAAGAGTTATTAAAAGGCGCCTTAATGACGTCATAACCGACAAAAAACTCCTTCCAGACGAGCAGTTCGCCTTCCGCGAAATGCACAGCTGTCCCGCTCAAGTACACCGCTTAACGGAGTACATATTATCTAGCAAAAACGACAGGAAGACGACATGCGCCGTATTCTTTGACATTGCAAAAGCTTTTGATAAAATTTGGCATAACGGACTGTTATACAAACTCTATCAAATGGAAATACCCGATTATCTCGTCTTACTAATTAGTAACTTTTTAAAAAATCGTAAATTTCATTTCCGCGTAGAAGGCGCACTGTCGTCGCCAAGATATATGGAGGCGGGAGTACCGCAGGGCTCGGTCCTCTCGCCCTCCCTATATAACCTGTACACTAGTGACATCCCCAAACACGCTAAGGTGCAATTAGCTATGTTCGCGGACGACACAGCCCTTTATTATTCAAACACACGAGCCCGTACCGCGTCTAAAGTCCTCCAGGAGTCAGTTACCGCTCTCGGTAATTGGTTCTCCAAGTGGAGAATAGAAGTCAATCCCGATAAAAGTCACGCCATTCAATTCAATGGTAATAAATCAGCGGGGCGTAAGTGCCCCCGTAAAGTAATGAGCCCTATTAGCCTGCACGGCAACATTATCCCTGAGGTCTCTCAGGTCAAATATTTAGGCGTAGTACTAGGCAAGTCGATGACGTTTTCGAGTCACATCAGTAACACACTACGTAAAGCGAAATTTGTACTCTACAAATTATATCCGCTACTTAATTCGCGAAGCAAAATGTCCTTAAGACATAAGCTTACATTGTATAAGGTTTGCATCAGAACGATACTCACTTATGCGTGCGTTTCTTTCGCACAGATAAGCGAGTCTCAAATGGACCGCTTGCAAAGAGTCCAGAACCGGTTTCTACGCATGGCAACAGGCGCCCCCTGGTACATGCGTAACATCGACTTGCATAGGGACTGCGAACTAGTCACTATTAAAGCCTATATCAAGGAACTCGTAGAGAGATTCTTTGATAAAGGCAAAAACCACCCAAACCCCCTTATAAAAAAGGCACTGGACTACAACCACGACGCACTGACTTTCCGACACCCGCACAAACGGCCTAAGCATATCTTAGCCGATCCCGTTGACCCGATCACAAAATACGTAACGTACTGTGTACAGTTACGTAAACACAAATCACACGCACCCGCGACGCTAGCATCGCACCGGGGTCGACGCCGGCGCCTACCCCGAGGTCCCACATCCGACACGACAACACGTACAGACGTACAGACCGACCCTAACACGGGACCGGACCCGAACCCGAGTTCGAGTTCGCATCCCAGTAGTCTAGGTACACTCCTAAATAGTGTCCGCGACCGCGATATTGATATAGAGAGCTCTACCAATACCGCGAACCTCATCGACATTAGGACTTACGCGCGCGAGTCATCCCGACCGTACGCGGAAGGGGAGAGGGACGGCCCTCTCAGTACCGATATCGACCAAATCGAGAGCTCCTCTATCGCGATAACTCGCACGCCGCTAGTCTCTGCTACCGCGCGCGAGCAACCTCACTCATCAGCGAGTGAGGAAGGGGTCGGACCCCTCAGCAGGAGAGACCCGCGTCTCCCCTGTCAAAATAATAGCTTCTAATCCGTAGCTGTCCCCAATATCCGGTTTGAACATCACCCGGGTGATGTTAGGGAGGGTCAAACCCTCCCATCGTCTACCACCAAACAAACTAGCCACCAGGCTAGTTATAGTCCGACTTAGCTACAGCGGTCTTAACCCGACCCTTAGCATAGACCCGTTCGAAAAAAAAAAAAAAAAAAAAAAAAATAGTATATAATATTAGTATATAATACCGCCGGTTTCGGTTGGGCCTGGATTGGCATAGCGTCATTCCCTTGACATCGTGTTGCCCCCCACGGGCTTCCCCCGCGTTCTGCCGCGGGGGCTTCCCAAAAAAAATTTACTCTTTGCGCCCAGTACTCGTACTGGGCGCGTCATCCCAATTAGAGGGGCTATGCCCCTGATGTTGGTATTCCGCCGTAAGGCCCTTTTCAGGGGCCCGGCGTCGTGCGAGAAGAGTCTCCTTCTCTAGTTTAAAAAAACTAAAAAAAAACACGCTTTTATAGAAAATGTAACTAAAATTTAAGAAAATAAATAATAATAAATTTGGATTAAGAATAGTGTAAAGAAAAACAAATGTTTATTATTGTAAAAAAGCGTGGGGTGCATAGTGTTAATAGTTATAAACATTTTATTGGCAGATATAAGAAGGATCTTCACTTTGATAATATAATAGTAATAAGTACCGGTGCAGGCTGGACCATGAGTATGCCGCAATATCCAGGCAGCCTACTCAGCCTTCTGGTAAATCTCTCAGAAATTTTAGGGGGCGGCATAATAAACACACCGGCATATTTAGCTGAACACAAAAAAAAGGTCCATAATTAAAAAAATATGGTTTTATTTTAAAATCTACTTACTACACTTCTTTTGTTATTTAAAGTTTCATTTGTTTTACTTAAAATGAGATCACTTTAAGAACAGATTTTGCGAATAAAGGCTATTTGTGAAAAAATGGTACATTTTTGAACTTTTCACGTAACCGGGAAAAGTGAAAATTAATATTAAAATAACAATTAATTAAATGAGAAAAATGGTGATTAATATCGCGTATGTCCTCCACGTGCTCTTATTAAAGTTTCTACCCGTCTAGGCATACTGAGAATGATGTTATCGATGGTCTCCTGGGATAGTCTCCGCCATTCCTCAACTACGGCGATTGGCAGTTCACCCACGTTGGCAGGAGCTGGAATTCTGGACTTAACTTTTCTTTTCAGCAAGTCCCAAACGTGCTCTATTGGGTTCATATCCGGTGATCTCGCCGGCCACTCCATAACAGTGATATTCATATCATTAAGATAAGCTTGAGTTACCCGAGCGGTATGCGGCCGAGCATTATCCTGCATAAAAACAAAATCGTCACCGATATATGGGGCAAACGGTACGACATTTTCTTCTAAAACTTCTCTGATATAGCGGTCTGCAGTGAGACTCCCTCTGTCAATCACTACCAAGTCTGTGCGAGCTCCCAAACAAATGCCCGCCCAAACCATTATTGATCCACCACCGTATGCAACTGTAGTTTCAAAATTTGTCTGAATGTATCGTTCTCCTTTGCGTCTGTATATTCTTTGCCTGCCGTCAATTTGATTGAAGAGAATTCTGCACTCATCACTAAACAATACCTTACTCCATTGGTCCGCGTTCCAAAGTCGATGTTCCTGAGCAAAAGTTAACCTGTTTCTACGATGATTTACCTCGAGCCTTGGAGCCTTGACACAAATGAACTCAAACCAGCTTCTTCAAACCTTCTTCGTACCGTACGCTCACTTACGGTTACACCCCGCACTGCTTCTAACTCATGTCGGGCTTGGACGGCCGTCAAACGGGAGTTCCTACGTACACGAAGCCGAATGAAACGATCGTCCCTACTCGAAGTGCGTCTTTTTCTGCCTTGTCCTGCTCTTCTCACATAAGTACCGGTCTCCCTGAACCGTTGGATACTGCGATGGATCGTTGAAACTGGTCGACGAAGATCTCTGGATATCACTCTGTAGGTTTGACCATTTCTTCGCATTTCGAGTGCCCTGGCAATCTCTGTTGGGGCTAAGTCAGGCATAATTCAGTCCTCAACTCCAAAAAGATACACGATTAAAAAAAACAAACAAATAACAGTATTTCAATGAAATTTTAAATCAAACTCAGAAGGAAGAAATACTCGAAGTTCGCTCCAGATAAGGTGTATTTGAATAAAATTAAAACTGTTAAGGACAGCGGCCTCGTAACGTAAAACATGAGTGAATTTAAATGTGAACGATAAACGTGTAATTAAAAACAGTACATAAAACTATAATAGTGAATACTCAGTGACTATATGTATATATTTATATGGCATCAGTGTGTAAAAATCGTGTTAAATGGTGTTTTATCAAGTGCAGGTTATTTTGCTTATATATTTTTAACTAAAGCTAATTTTAACGTAGCTTCTTTTGATTTATGTGAATAAACATAATACCTAACGTATAGCGTAACGATTAAGAATATATAATAAAGGGTTAAATAGTTATTTAGAAAATAAAGGTAAAAATGTAGAACATTTCTTATATGGTAAGCTTTAAGTTGTAAATATCTTTTTATAGAATAAGATCTCTAGTATATAAGGGTTTATGTATATGGTCATAACAATAAAGAATTTCACACAACGCGTTTTGCTTCACCTGGCTCATGAAAAATAGGGAAAATTATGGAAAATAGCCGTATAGAGAGGTAAAAGTGAGATGGCAAATCGGCCCAAAAGAGGCGTACGGGCGGGGCTCTCTATACGGCATTGCCATGAGCCAGGTAAGCAAAGCGAAAAAAGTGAAAATAGTTCTCCTCAAATAAGTGTTTTATTATCGCCCCGGCTCTGCCCAAATCGGTGTAACCTTGCTATCTTCGAGTCTAATCTGAGCCGGTGGTTGAAATCCTGTGGAATTATACAGTCCCCTACAAAAACAATTGCATAAAATGTGATGTTCAGTTGTTTTCTCAATTTGAAAATATTTATTTTTAAATTAAATGACGTATAAACCAGCCAGCAACCTTATATGATACTGATATCAAACTTTTATTTTATGTTCCGCTAAATATGCCGGTGTGTGTATGTGGCCTAAACATTTTTTTATCTTACAGAAATATAAATAACATTGTTATTTGGATACAAAAATATTCTCGAAAATTTAACAAAAAATATTTTAGTACTGTACCTACTTTACACTCGCTCAACTCTCTCTCACTCTCACTCTCTCACCGACTGAATACAAAAACTTACTTAACGCTCTGTAAACTCTGCTTTTGCGGTAACATACGTCGCAAAATATTCTGAAAGCGTTTCAATATTATAAAATACAATTTTAAATCAATATTTTTAGATAGTGTCGGGCAAATTTTGGCAGTGTGTAATACTGTGTGTGATTTGTTTTGGTCCATACGAATTTATGCAATAGAAACCTGCAAAATTAGAGACATTTTTATTGCATATCTAAAGAGGCACAAGATCCGTAAAAAATTAAATTAAATTTTTTGAATATTATGAATTATGGTCGAATTTCGACCACAGGGCGATATATAGTATAGATAGATAGATAGATACATAGAGACTATTTTTTATGGCGGCAGAATGTTCGGTTGCCGCTGGGTTCCTTTTTGTGCGCACGAAGTCACGGGCAACATTTAGCCTGGAATAAAATGTAACCTACTTCCAGAATGTAAATTATTATCTGTGAAATAAGAATATATATCTTGCCCGTGTTTATGAAGAACGTAAGCAATGGTCATACAACTATTATAAACGTGAAAGTTTGTGAGGATGGATGGATGGATGGATGTTTGTTACTCTTTCACGCAAAAACTACTGAACAGATTTTTCGAAGTAACGAGAAGTTTAGGCTTTGGATTAAAACATAATAATGCTACGTTTTATCCCGAAAAAGTACAGTGTCCCCGTGGGATACTGTATTTATGCGAGTAGAGCCGCGGGCAAAAGCTAGTAAATTCAAAATTCAAATATGTGACATTTTCATTTTTCGAGTTCAAAATACCCGATGCATTAATTAAGCTTAAAATACGTTAAAATGTGAAGTGACAACACATCTAACGTTTGAACAGCGGACGCGAGTCAACCGGGGCTAATTCATTATGATAATGTGACGCTGTCGGCGACAGTGACGGATTGCCCGGCCGCCCCCCGCGGTGACATGTAAAAATATAGCAAAATACCCCCAGCTTATATTTGTATAACAGCACAAAGGGTGGAAAGGTGTTTTACATATTTTAAAACAACATTATGCATGTTTAAGAGTTTCCGTAGGCATTCGCTAAGTATGGGATTACATGATCCGTAATCCGGAAGGCCGGGGAAAGTTCTAAAGCAGGTCCATTGTATAAAGCAGGGGTCTCCAAACTACGGCCCGAGGGCCACATACGGCCCGCGGACAGATTTTGTCCGGCCCGCGGAGAGCTAGCATACTTGAAAACTCCTTTTAGAGAGCACATTTTTTATAGCAAATTAAATTTAGTTTACTGAAGTATTCTAATTTTATGTTGAATAATTATTAATATGACATCTACATTGATATGGTCATGGGCTAACTACTCATAACATTGTTGTAGGCTTATTGTTATTGTTTTTGTGATAAGTTGGATAAAGAAACACAGAATTGTAATGAGTAAAGACATGTATAATATGCAGAAAATTTAACTTCAGTATATAATAACTAACAAATTATTGAAATGAATCCAACTAACATTTTATACATTTTAAATAAAAACATATCTTATAACAAGCATAATGACATATGAAATACTAATAAGATTTATGTAATTGAGATTTTCCACTGACAATAGTTTGTAGTTGTGGACTAATTTTACTTGTACCAATTATTAAAAGAGATTTAAGATGCTCATCAGTTAATTTAGATCTATAAACATTTTTTTGTACTTCATTTTGGAGAAGGTCTTCTCACACAAATAAGTAGTACCAATAACAGAAAACAGCCCACGAGCAAATTTATGCAAATTATCTAATTGTGTCAGTGGAAGACCCTTATAAAATTCCAACAAAGATGAGTTTTGATATTTGTTCTTAATTATATCACTGCACTGTAGATCAATCATTTCCATTTGAAGTTCCGGGGCTAGGGTTTCAATGTCAGTATCAAAAGGATTCTGAAAAATCTTCATTTGATTCGCAATGGCATCAAAGTCCGAGAAACGAGTATCAAAATTTATTTTCAAAGCACTCAGTTTTGATTGCAAAATCGATAGGAAACTCAGTATCAGTGGTGTGGCTGAATATTTCACATGTTTTAAAATGTGAAAAACATTTACTTCGTAGTTGTGATTGAAATTTCGGAAGAAATTGTATCAATTTCTTCCGAAATGATTTGATATTAGTGTATAAATCAGGAAGATGCTGTTTTTCTCCTTGCAATCTCAAATTCAGTTCGTTCACATGTTTTGTCAAATCAACATAGAATGCTAACTTCCACAGCCATGCGTTGTTTTGTAATTCAGTAAGAGGGCGATGCTTTTCATTCAAAAAAATTTCGATCACTGCTCGAAGTTCAAAAAAGCGCTGAAGGACTTTCCCACAACTAAGCCAACGTACGGCAGTATGATAAGGTAAGTCATTTTCTCCAATCTCTTCAATAAATTGTCGGAATTGTCGGTGATTCAGCCCAAAAGATCTGATAAAATTAACAGTTGATATGACTGCATCTTTTCAGAACTTCAGACATATCCAAACATTTTTCGTACAAAGACTGTTGATGAATGATACAATGTAAGACTAATGGTTTTGAACCACCGTCATTTTCTACAGCCTTTGACACAAGAGCGACCACTCCTTTATCTTTCCCACTCATGTTTTTGCCTCCATCAGTTGTAATACATTTCAAGTTTTTCCATCGAAGGTTCTTTTGATTAATGGCCATTTCAACTCCTTTAAAAATATCTGTACCAGTAGTTGTGCCATGAATACTATACATATCAAGAAGTTCTTCATGCACTTCATAGCTTTTATCTACTCCTCGAATATAAATCTACACCTGAGCAGTATCTGACACATCCGTTGACTCATCCAAGGCCAAAGAAAACCACTCAACATGTCCATTTTTGTCGAACAGTTGAGAGGATATATTTTCAGCGATGTTTTCTACCCTTCGAGCCACAGTGTTTGCTGACATACTGACAGTTTTTAATAAATTTACCTTTTCAGGGCACATTTCTTCGGCTACTGCAATTATGCATTCTTTGATCATTTCTCCATCGGTGAATGGTTTTCCACGTTTTGCAATTTCAAGAGCCACACGAAAGCTGGCACGAGTTGCAGGCTCTTGTTCAGTTTTGAGTTTTGTAAATGAAGATTCCTGCGATTTCAATCCGCGCTTCATAGCTTCGAATAGGGCAGGAATATTTCCTGTATATTTCGAATAGCTTCGAAATATACAGGAAGTTTTCTGTCCGCAAACTTCCTGTATATTTTGAGTAATTTTGAAAATGTTTTGTTTCATAATGACGTTAAATGTTATATTCCTTGAGAACGGCTATGCTTTCATTGCAAATCAAACATAGCGCCTTGTTACTGGACTCAATTACGAAATACTGAATGTTCCACTGATCTTTGAATTTTCTGCATTCACTATAAATTTTTCGCTTCTTTTCCATACTACTAAATCACACACAACAATTCAAATTCAAATCAAAATACTGTTACAAAGATGTCTTAAACTTAAACACGCACAAACACGTTTTAAGGAGGTACGCACTATTTTATTTCACAAAAGTGTCATGGGAACTGACTTGTGGTTGCGCCACTAGCCTTCTTATATATTCCAATAACTGCCATCTAGAAGTGAGTAGAAGACACCAGAACTTTCTCGAACCAACGAGATTATTCTGTACGTGCAATTAGCGCCATTTGTTAGCGATAGAAGGTACTACCTATTTCCGCTTGTGTCCACCAGATGTCGTGTCACGTTACTCCTCATGGCTCGTATTCTACGACTAATCTAGAAATTACAGATAATGACAGGAAAATTAATAATATGCAGTGTTGCCGTTTTGCGGACTTAAGTCCGATTTGCAGCCTTTTTAAACGTTGCGTACTTTTTCGGACTTTTTTTTTCATCAGTGGACTATTTCACTTTTTAACACCGGCAACAATGATAATATGGTTTTGGCCCTCGGAACTTACTGGAGTAATCAGTGTGGCCCTAAGGCCGGAAAGTTTGGAGACCCCTGGTCTAAAGAACTGACTGCATATGCTACTGTGGGAACATGGTAGCAAGCCCCAAAGGGAGATCTCCGACCGAGCGAGGTGCTATGCTCGGTCAGGCCGAAGCCCCCTTGTATGCAATTCAGATGTCGTATATATAGTGTCGATCGTAGAAAATTTCGTTAGCGCGATTCAGGATTGTGGCGCTAATTGGTCCGCCACATCACTCCCTCCCGAAGACCTGAGGTCGAATCTTGAGTCGTCTTGCTTGAGTCGCCAGTGCCAGAGAGTCCCAGTGAGTCGGAACTGTGCTGTTGCTGCACGGGCTCCAGTGAGTCGGAGTGCTGCCGTGCGGGGCCGATGCTGCGTGCTGACCAGGAGAGATGTGCTCTGCTTGCTGACCGGTCGTTGTAGTGAGTGTGCCCGTTGAAGCTGATGAGGGTTCGACCAGGCCGCGGTGCGTTGAGGCTGGTGGTCGAGGTACCCGATGAGGCTGAAGCTGGCTGGCGTGGTGCGGAGGGGCGGGAAATGATGATGATGATGTCCAGAAGGAGGCGTGTTCTGTCGAGGGTCACCAATGTGGGAAGAGTGGATGCCCCAAAGGGAGATCTCCGACCGAGCGAGGTGCTAGGCTCGGTCAGGCCGAAGCCCCCTTGTATGTAATTCAGATGTCGTATATATAGTGTCGATCGTAGAAAACTTCGATAGCGTGATTCAGGATTGTGGCGCTAATTGGTCCGCCACACTACTATGTAACTTAGAGTAATCATCATCATCATCTTATTTAAAATACCTAATGGAAGCTTGGCGCGTATTCAATTATACATTCGATCGTTTATTTTAAACGTTCTTAAATGTATTAATAATAATAATTTAACAAATATCCCTAAAAAGAGAAAAAATATTATTTTTAAACAAAAAATTAAACCGACTTCCAAAGCAAAAATACACAAAAAACTATGAAATAAATCTTATTTTCTAAATAATTTCCCTTTTAAACTCGTCTAAAAATGTAACTATTATAACTACTCAATCTTCTTAATTTTGAAGTCGGTACCAGCCCAAACAACATCCTACAATATTTTATAGAACTCACGTTCAAATTGGTGTAATTTTTTGTTTAAAAAATAATATAGAACTCGCGTTTAAGTTGGCTGGTACCGACTACAAAAGTATGAAAATTGTGCAGAAAAATAGTTAAATTTTAACAGAATTTAATCTATGTTGTAAATCCAAATTTTGCATATTTTTCAAATCACATACATTGAGCTTTTAGAGGGTAGTTGCAAAAATACTATTTTTAGACCAAATAAAAAAGTACAGACAAAGCTTTGCCAAACAAAAATTGAAACCGATTTTTTATGCATTCACACGCTTTGACTGCTCGCCTTCGAAGGTAATGTGTGCGTGACACTGTGTCAATTACACGGCGAGGCGTAGTTTATACCGACTTTGTGGTTCGCAGAACTCTGACTACACTTTGTTTGTTTTTGGTCTGAGGCTAGGGCTATATTAATGCGTACGTAACAAGCGGCTTATTATAATAATATTTTTAACCTTATCTAACGCTAAGATAGAAAGAAGGCGCGGGTAAAAGCTGATAATGATTTGACGGCTCATAAAAAAATTTCAATTACGGCCTTTGAACTTTCGGCGGGTAGTTAAGTAAAAATTGTAGCTAGGGCGATGTCGGCGCTGATGAGTTACAAGCAGCCAATTAACCCTATCTGCCCCATTTCGCCGGCGAGCTCCATAATCACCGTAATCGGTTTCTACTCACGTCGATATTAAAATCGATTCCAATACGATACTAAGGTACTTGCTTTATAATCTTAGAGCACTAAGCCCAACCGGAGGTGAAATGAGCGCTAATTTCTATACGAAAAATGTATGCCACTTTCTGCCGCGGGGGGAGGGGGGACGCACACATGTAGTGATTACACACTATTGCAATTTCAATCTATTGACATTGTCAAACACTAACTTAAACTATACGCACACATCTACAAAGACACAGAAGAAACAGGCTGTCAGTGTACGAGAAAATGTCATTTTTCTTCAAGCAACGCTAGTGCTTGACACTATTCATATTTAAATATCGATGAGTTCGGCGAATAATAACAGGGTACTTTTCATGGTGAACCAAATTGTACGGAATGTGATGAATATACAAAAATTATACAGAAATAAATATATTCATTTTAAGTGATAGTTTTATGAAATAAAAAAAAAAATATGTTTTTTGAAGTGATAACTTGTTATTGGAGGGGTAAACCGCTTCGTTACGTAACGCGTTACGGCGCCAATTAATTTCGAATACTAGTGTCAGATACGCGTAACGCAGTTACGAAGGTACTTGGATTTTTGACCTATTTTATAGGGACCAACCAGGGATATACCAATTATAGGGACTGCCGATAGAAGTAAAAAACAGTATTTAGGTATACCGCTTTCAAAAATATACTGTAGCACCTGGGAGACCTAGTCTAGTCAACAAGTTCAAAAAACGTGTTAAATAGAAATAAAGCTCCTAAAAATATGTGCGATAGCTCATTCGATTCGGAATGACGTCTAGAAAAATGTTTTTAAGGGTATATTAGCACATAACAAATTGCGATTGTTATTAACAAAATAAGATAAAAAAAAAACTTAACAATTTGTTATAAACAAATAATATTAACCGTTATATTTTTTTTTTGAAAAGTTCAAAAAATTACAAAAAACAACCATATACATATAACAGTTTCTCGTTTATTCCATTGAAAAGGGTCAATGATGATTTTTAAGAATAAAATAATTTCTTAACTATTTATTTAAACAATTGAAATATAAAAAAAAACGATTATAAACAATAAAAAAATTATTCAAGAATTTAAAAAAAAAAACATCATTTCACCTATGGAATAAGATAGTAAAAAAAAATTTTTTTAATCCCAAAATAGTCGATTTGTTTATAAACAATTTCTTAACAAATGACGTAAATTTTTTTTTTTCCAATGTTAATTAATACCTATATTAGATACGAAAACAGAAATAATAAGATATTACCAAAAAAAAAATGTTTTTTAGCAATTTCATTTTTAGTTAATTAAAAAAAAAATATAATTAACAAAATAATAAACTTTAATATTTTTTTTCTTTGCATAACTATATTAAATACCTAAATAAAAAGAGCTCCACGAAGCGAAAAATTTATAGACCAATTATTTAAACTTTTATGCCGTAATTTATAAAAATAGTGATTGGAAAAAAAAAATTGTTAATTAACAATGGTGTAACTTTTTGAAAAAATCAACAAAAAAAAATTTTTCACAGAGGTTTTTTTTTGGTTCAAGTATCTAGATTACACCATAATTTATTCAAATTTTTTAATTGTTATTTAATATTTTTAATATATTAAAAATATATTATTTAGGTGATATACCGGCTTTTTAGACGGCGCGCCTTACAGCATATGTAACGCCCTCGCGGAGCCCTATTTCCAGCGTTAAAAAAAAAAATTATAAATAATATAGATAGAGTTCCGAAAGTTAGGACTTTTTTATTGGAAATTTCCTCCTCTTTCAGGATATTTTTTCAAAATTCGTTAAATATCATTATTTTAAAAGTTATTAACGAAAAAACTAAATACCTTTTTTTTATCTTACTTTGTTAATAACAATCGCAATTTTATATGTGCTAATATACCCTTAAAAAACATTTTTCTAGATGTCATTCTGAATCGAATGAGCAATCGCACATATTTTTAGGAGCTTTATTTCTATTTAACACGTTTTTGAACTTGTTGACTAGACTAACCAAGCATTGTGCGGAGTTTTTAGTAGTGCGCTATATAGACAAATTTTATAGAACTCTTTGACATTGGCTCACGCAGAAAGTACCATGCAGCTTCTTTACTCGTAATTTCCACAGATTTAAGAAGATTTTATTAATAAATAATCTTTCCTTACATTATCATATTAATATGTAACATCAAATTTAAGTAATAACCTAAGCTTTTCTCAAATTAAACAATTTCAATATTAAATAGTTCAGCTTAGATTAGTTGTCACTTCTGTCGGGCGACCCGAGGCGCACACGTTTTATTCTAATCTATATATCACGTGATCTAAAACACGATGCGCTCGGAAGTAATAGCTAAATTCTTCGTCTATCGCATTTCGCAAACAAAACTTATTTTATCTAATTCAAATTGTTTTAAAAGATGCAATATGTGATTTAATATGGCTTTTTATAGTCATATTGATTTTATAGATAAAAAGTTGTATTCATTTATAGCATGTACCTAGATGTACCATGAAATATATAATTTACTTACATTGCAATGATCACAATTAATATACAATCTTAATTGTAAATGATTTAGGATACCACTATTTTATTTTCAAAACGTTTACAATGGCGTCATTCAGACCGCTAGATAACTTTGTTATCAAAATTTTATTTATGAGCTAAATTATATTTCATCTTACTACTATTATAAATGTGGAAGTTTGTGAGGATGGATGTATGGATGGATGGATGGATGGATGTTTGTTACCCTATCACGGAAAAACTACTGAACAGATTTTGATGAAATTCGGTATGGTAGTAGTTTAGGCTCTGGATTTTTTGGTTAAACTACTTTTTATTCCTGAAAGGTACAGTGTTTTCCGTGGGACACTTTATTTACGCGAACGAATCCCCGGGCAAAAGCTAGTAATATATAAAACGTATTTAACCTTCGTTATTATTAGATACTTTTGTCCAATACAATTCATAATTAATACGCGCCCTTTATCTCCTCCGCCCTATGTCACCCTGAACTTCATAAGCTGGCTTAACCCAAGGGCAGGGACGATCTAAATTACTTCACTTCATCTTTAAGAAGACAGTTATTAAGTTATATTTGATTTAAATTATATTCTCATTTCGACGTCTAATTTTCATATAAAATTGCGTGATAGAAACCACTTATATGGCTTTGGACAAAATTTTAATCTCATTTCGAGTTAAACCAATATTGATAAACGTATCCTGGATATTCTAATTCAAGTCTAATTTTAGTGCCTGATTATTAAGGTTTTAAATGAAATTACAAAAAAGATGACATTCAATAACTTTATTTTTTGTTAAACAAGCCAACCAGCGGAGTAATTAAAAACATGGGTGATTCTAAATCTATATAAAAACATTACGTAGTGCAAAAAAATAGATACATATATGCCCCAAAAAACTAATCTCTTGAGTCCCAAAAATCGAGATTTGGTGTCTTAACTAAGGTGCCTGATAAAATAATTGTTTGTTGAAAACCACATAGACGTATTATAGACGAGGCATGTCGAGGCAAAAAAATATCTCCACTTAAATAACTCCACTTTTAGAGTTTGTTTTGGGGCCATTTTGACATTTGAGGTATGGTGAAATCAAGTACATTTGGTATGGTGAAATCAAGATGGCGTAACTTTTTCTCGTATGAAGTTTTGTTCTATCAAATGTACGTCATAGCCTATATTTAGTTTTGAAATCAACGTCTGCATTTTTATATCCGCTTCATTCACTAGTCCTAACTATGTTGCCTCCAAATCAGCGCCTTCATTTTTATGCTGCATGGAATGTTCAAGCAACGCCTTCAGACTCTGAAACTTCTTCTTGCAACTCCTACACTTGTGCTGCGGAAACGCCAGTATGGGACGCTCATATGCCTTTTCGCTTGATGGGGCGTCGCGAATTCTTTCCCGCATACGCTGCATTTATGCGGTCTCTCCCCTGAATGTTTCCGCATATGCACTTTTAAATGCGCCTTCCCTTTGTACTTTGAGCCGCATATTTCGCAGACGTGCGGTCTCTCCCCTGTATGCCAGAAACATATGGTATTTCAGGTAGCACTCCAAGCGATACCTTTTGGAGCATACCGGGCATTGGTAAGGTTTGTATTCAGCCAAGTTCTTTAAATGCAGATTCAATCTCTCTTTGCTCTTGAACCTTCTGTTGCAATGATCGCAAATTACTGGGTTGTTATGCTCGTGGACGCTTTCTATGTGAATCTGAAATAATTATTTAGATATATCTAAAAAATTTATTTCACTACCAAGTACCACAAACCTACTACCAAGACTAGAATCCTACTACTATTATAAATGTGAAAGTTTGTGAGGATGGATGGATGTTTGTTGCTCTTTCACATTAAAACTACTAAACGGATTTCGGATTAGCACATAGGCTACTTTTTTATCCCGAAAAATACCGTGTTTCCGCTGGATACTGTATTTACGCAGGCGGAGCCGCGGGATAAAACTAGTTACTATATATTGCCAGCTTCAAAAAATACAAATTATTATTAAAAGCATTATTGTAAATCACATTTACGCTTACATAACCCTCACATGTGGACTGTGGTACACATTTCAAGCGATCCTGATTTAGTATTTTGAAAATGTTGAATCACGGTCACCATTTTTGTGATTGCGAGAAATTTGCAGTTAAAAATTGGATAGTTTATTGTAATAAGATTTGTAACATGTGATAGTAAAAATCAATCTAATAGTAAAAATCAATTCATATTTTTACAAGTTTATATTTAACTTGCAATGTATGTCTTTTGTTCGGGTGGAATTTTGCAACTCAATTTTGAAGTACGAGGGCTGATTGATAAGTTTCCGAAACGACAAAGAAAAACTTCAAAAATCTATTTAAAATAAAATTTTTTCTCAACGTAGTTTCCTTCTACCTCGATGCATTTAGTCCAGTGCTTCTCCAATGGCGTTACACCAGTTTGATAAAATGTTTTCTCCAACCCCTCAAAATACTCGTCCACGGCAACAATGACTTCTTCATTTGATGAAAATCTCTGGCCACCTAACCATTTCTTCAGGTTTGGGAATAAGTGGAAGTCGCACGGGGCCAGATCCGGGGAATAGGGTGGATGCGGTAGCAATTCGAACCGCAATTCATGGAGTTTGGCGACTGCAACCATTGACGTGCGTGCAGGTGCGTTGTCATGGTGGAACAAAATTTTTTTTCTTGGCCAAATATGGTCGTTTCTTCTGGATTTCTTCACTTAATTTTTGCAGCAAGCTTGCGTAGTACTCTCCATTTATTTTTTTTCCTTTTTTCAGATAATCCACTAAAATAATCCCTCGAGCATCCCAAAAAACAGTCGCCATCACTTTGCCGGCCGTCAAAACCGTTTTTGCTTTCTTCGGCGCAGGTTTTCCGTTCTCAGTCCACTGCTTAGATTGTTCTTTTGTCTCGGTAGTATAATAATGTATCCAGGTTTCATCGACTGTTACATGACGCCGCAAAAACTCATTAGGATCTCGGTTAAACAGCGCCGACACTCCGATGAATCGTCCACTCGACGTTGCTTTTGGTCTACAGTGAGCAAACGCGGCACCCATCGCGCGCAAAGCTTTTTCATTCCCAAATGTTGGTGCAAAATATTAAAAACGCGTTCAGATGAAATGCTCACCATCTCTGCTATCTCTCGCAACTTTAAGCGCCGATCATTCAATACAATTTTGTGAAATTTTTGATCATGTCCGGATTCGTGACTTCACGACGGACGGCCAGACCTGTGGGCGTCTTCGCAGCTCTGTCTTCCACGTTTTTAAATCAGTTAACCAGGTGTGAATTGTACTCAATGCAGGAGCAGAATTACCTAAAACACTGTCTAGCTTGGTTTTAATCTGGGTTGCTGTTTTCTCTTTTAAAACGTAAAACTTTATCACCGCACGAATTTCGTTTCTTTCCATTGTTAAGAAAATTTACGACAGAGAAAGTTCTACATCCTCTCAAACAAATTCCATCAGTTCGATTAAATTCAAATGTGGCGTTCTATTTTAAAAAAGATGCCAGAATATAATGTAATATTGCTTTTTTGCGTATCATTTTTTTAAGTTCGTCGTTTCGGCCAGTTATCAATCAGCCCAGGTATATAGTATCGATATCTTCAACCGATTGAGCTGAAATTTTGTATACAGGTTTAGTTTGGATGACAATGCATGGTGAAGGCTGATAATAACTCGAAAAATAAAGTGACGTCATTCTAAATCCAACATGGCGGAACACCCAAAATGGCCGTCAAGTTATTTTTAATGCACTCCTACAATATGGGTATCAAATAAAAGGGCTTGCTGAGAATAACTCTAAAAAAATTTAAAGTGACGTCATTCTAAATCCAACATGGCGGAACACCCAAGATGGCCGACAAGTCATTTTTAATGCACTCCTACAATATGGGTATCAAATGAAAGGGCTTGCTGAGATTAGCTCGAAAAATTAAATGACGTCATTCTAAATCGAATATGGTGGAACACCCAAGATGGCCGACAAGTCATTTTTAATGCACTCCTACAATATGGGTATCATGGGGTTTTTTTGATATAAAAAACCTGTCTAGCGATAACTAAAAAGTAAAAAAATAAATTAAAAGTATAAAAAAACAAGCTTTTATTTGAATGCGCTACAAAGAATAAAATATTTTCCTTTAAAACTTTTACTATCAACTTGTAAAGTCATTACACAATTTATATGATATAAAAGATTGTCGAGAATCAAACAAATCAAACAATTCATAATTAATGTTCGAACGCTTTCATAAAATATCAAATCTGGCGAAAATACGAAGAATCAATTCAGTATGAAATTACACCGCGATACTTTGTCTTCTCACAAAGGGGTCTTGGGCGGAGAACCATGATCAGAGGTAATCTGATTCTCTTTCTCTTTCACATGGGAAATTATATACAGTTACATAACATTGCCACTTACTTTTAAGCTGGACAGTCGTTTGAAGCCCCTCCCACAAGTCTCGCAGATGAAGTCTCTCACATCCGAGTGGTCGATCAAATGGGCCACAATTTGGTTTTTGTATAAAAATCTGCAAGAAATATTATGCTGTTCCATCCATATTGAATAGCATTGATCTGCAATGACCATCATGCATCCTGACAGCTAGACCGATTCATGAGTGACAAAACTTTCGTAACCAGTTACGTTCTAAGAGGAATACTTTTTTCCATTTTGGTAACTTTTTGATAGTTACGAACATGGGAAAGCCTACAACGCTGGTAATAAAACATTCGCGCAAACTTTTTAACATGAAGAACTTATTCTCTATGTGCAATAATAATTGTGCAACTACGTCCGATAAGTTTTGCATACAATAATATTGTGTTATTAGTAAGGGTCGATTCACACCGAAGCGATGCGCGACATAGCGCTGCATTTTTAAGAGAGCTATTCAAAATAATTGAGTTTTATTCATGACAGAAGAAGATACACGTGCCATTGTAAGAGTTCGAATGTCAGGTTGCACCGCGCTGCACAGCGCATGTGCAGTGTGACTGATGTCATATGAAAAGTGTATCTTTTTGTGTAGTGGACAAAGTTCGATTTTGAATAGCTATTTTGAAAATGCAGCGCCGCGTATCGTCGCGGTGTGAACTGACCCTTAATGAAACCTTCCTAGCGACCAGCAAACCAGCGAATCAGGTTCTCAGGCGCCACGTCCACCGGTCGCGCGACGCGGTTCGCGTTGATTGTTTAGTGTTCCATATAAATTCATACTAAGAAGTGACTCCGCGACCCTATTTCAGTCACAGGTCGCGGTCTCGCGTCATGTTCATCGGAAGGCTACCTTTAGCCTCTCAATGCTGAAAAACACTTTTTTTTACGGGCAATTGGCCCACCACACTTACCCACCACTGCAACTCCTGTGTAGCCACTAGCCAGGATCGACAGTGGTAACCAACCGCAAAAACCCTTTGATATGATCTCAGGGGTGCCCGGGTGACATGCTAAATCTGTCTTGGAACCCGCAACGAAATTAATCAGAAGATTGTAGGAGGAGTAGGAAGTATTCCAGTTTCCCTCCTCAAGCAAAGCGGGAGACAGCAAAAATTGTGATGACAAAAAGTCAGAATTAAAAGGGAAGCACCACGGGAATAACATGGTTTTTTTTTATGACTACAAGACAGAATGTAATTAAATGTTTTAATTTATAATATGACAATTAATTACAATGCATTTATAATGACAAAAAGTGTTGCATTGTTTCCAATAGTACTTATGACAAAAACGTTTGAAAGCCCGGAAGTTCTTCGCGCAGCTCACGAGATCTTCATAGTACACAACCCTAGAAACACAATGGACGCTGTTCAACATTTCGATTCTTTCGACATACCAGAGATCACACTCCCAGAGTATGTGATGAGCAGTTTGTTCATAAGGGCTACCTTCGGTCGAACACTCGCATAGCGGAGACGAGACTAATGTAAATCCAAAAAGTTTCGCTTTAAAGTTTCCGTAGGCTGTCAAAAATTGTGCGACGTAGTGATCTATTTCTATCCATTGCTATCCATTGAGAGTCGATCGCGTACCGAAGGGAAGAAATTATATTATAGGTGACGCCCTTTGATAGTGTTGTCCCACCGTTCCTGCCACTCAGAAATTAGGTTCTGTATATAAATATCTAATGGCTCGAATAATCTAGTTATCTTATTACTCTCTTTCGCGCTTAAAAGCTCAGGGTTAGTCATTTTTTTTTATAATATAGTGCTGCACGACGCTATATCTCTAAATCTACTGGTGGGACTCCGGCTAAGACTGGAAGTGCTTCAGTACTTACGGTACAGTATGCCTTACATAAAAAAAGTTTACGACGGGCCGCTCCTATTGTAGCCCTATCTGCCCAAGCCGGTGCGCCATAGCATATGCTGCCGAGGTACGTCGCATTATAAATTATTTTTAATGTTTTAAATGAATGGCCCCATGTCGAAGTTGATATTTTTGTGAAACAATAGAAATTCCTTTTAGATTTCTCACCGGTCTGTATTATATGTTCCAGGAATGTAAATTTATTTTCTAAAATAAGACCTAGGTAACAAAGTGACTGTTTACGTTTCACATTGATGTCGTTCAGTTTAATGCAAGGAGTTGATATTAATGAACCTTTTAAAAGTACTTGAAAGGTTTTATGTGCTGCAAATTCTAATCGATTTCTGTGGCCCCAACTCGATATTACGTTGAGGCACTTGTTGGCCTTGTTTTCAATTTCAGATCGCGAATTGGCTTGAATAATAAGAAAACCATCGTCAGCATAACCTATCAGAGAGCACAGAGGAGGCAAGAGAACACATAATAAATCATCAAAACTTATATTCCACACGTGCGGCGATAATACTGATCCTTGAGGCTGCCCGCGCTTTAAGATTTTGTGTGTAAATGTGTGTAATGGCCGAGTTGGAGTTTTGTTACGCCGTTGCAAAAATACGAGTAAATTAAATAATAAATATTACGATAGCAGCCTCTGTATCTTAACTTCAGTAGTAGCATGGGCCACCAGGCATTATCGAAGGCACCCGCGATATCCAGAGATATACCTACTACATATTTACACTCCGATAGATTTACTGTTTTTCTGACCTCGATTGCTGCATCCACTGTTGACTTTCCGGCGGTAAATCCAAATTGCTGATTATTAAATTTCGGGCCACCGGGTAGCAAGCGGGGAACAATAAGACGTTCTAATAATTTACCTAAGCATGATAATAGCGTTATAGGACGGTAGAATTTCGGATCGTCTGGTGGTTTATCACCTGCTTTTGGAATTAATTTTATTGTGCCGATTCGCCAGATTTTTGGAAAAGTGCCTTCTGCAATACATTTATTAAAAACCTGTAATATAGATGAGCCTACCGCTAGACACGCCTGCTTAATCATAATATTAGATATTTTATCCTCGCCTGCTGACTTTTTCGTAGGTAACAAATTAACTGTTGAAGTGAACTGATGAGTGTAGGTAAGTCAGATACCGGCGTATTGATGGGGTCTAACATTCTGAATCTTATCTCGCGGTGAAGATCATTGTCCAAGTCCGGCTTGTTGTCTGTTTTAGTACGTCGTAGTAGTAGTTATTAGTACATCGAGGTACGCCTTCGCCGTGTCTCTTAAACTATGAGTATACGAATTATTAATCTTGATATTTAAAAAATACTGTGGAGCAGTAAAAACACTTACCTTTTATCGCACAGATCACATACAAACAGCCTATTGTCTGTGTGCAACCTATCATGTTTCCTCCAGCTGTGGTAAGTTTTGCAAACCGTGGTACAGTAGGCGCACTGGCCGGGCTTGTGTAGGTGTGCTGATCTGTAGTGGTACTCGAGCACCTTGACCGAACGCGTGCGCCGATCGCATATATGACACCAAATGTGTTGGCGGACGTGGGTGAATCTGAAATAGGAACTTGCAGGAACCAGCCGAAAAGAATGAAAACCTTTGAAAGAGTCGGATAACAGTGTCGGATTTTTTGAGCGTTTTCGCTTATGGACTGAGATCCCTGGCCCGCCTGGCTACCCTATATCCTAACTGATAAAATGTATATCATATTGTAGTATTAGTATGTACAATGAACGTATCGCTCGCTAGTTTAAGGGGTAGGCCAATTCCTAGGTACAACATAAAGGGCCAAAGGCACGAAAAAATTGTACTAATTTTTTCTTACAGCCTTTGGACTGATTCTTACGAATGTTATAGTAGAGATTAATAACAATTCAATATTTTAAAATTTAAATTTACACCTACTACTCATTATTTGTTGTTGTTTTCTTAAAAATAAATAATTCCAAATCATCCATGTAGAAATAAAAATCTTAACATTTACATCTCTCTTCATACTAAGTTTAGAGAAAAATGACTTTAATATGTTTGGTTTCTTACATTATTCTAAAACCAAAATATAATATTGATACGTTATCATAATTTAAGTAAAGTGAGTACCATTTTCCGCAACTCAGCGCCTTATGCCTAAAAATTGGCATACAGCACAAATTGGTATGCATTCGTTCATTGTACACACTAATACCACAGCTAATACTACAATTTAAAATAAACACAAGGGCATATTTAGCGGAACACAAAAAAAGGTCCATAATTTAAAAAATATGGTTTTATTTTAAAATCAACTTACTACACTTCTTTTGTTATTTAAAGTTTCATTTGTTTTACTTAAAATGAGATCACATTAAGAACAGATTTTGCGAGTAAAAGCTATTTGTGAAAAATGGTACATTTTTGAACTTTTCATGTAACCGGTAAAAGTGAAAATTAATATAAAAATAACAATTAATTAAATTAGAAAAATGGTGATTAATATCGCGTATTTCCTCCACGAGCTCTTATTAAAGTTTCTATCCGTCTAGGCATACTGAGAATGATGTTATCGATGGTCTCCTGGGATAGTCTCCGCCATTCCTCAACTACGGCGATTCGCAGTTCACCCACGTTAGCAGGAGCTGGAATTCTGGACTTAACTTTTCTTTTCAGCAAGTCCCAAACGTGCTCTATTGGGTTCATATCCGGTGATCTCGCCGGCCACTCCATAACAGTGATATTCATATCATTAAGATAAGCTTGAGTTACCCGAGCGGTATGCGGCCGAGCATTATCCTGCATAAAAACAAAATCGTCACCGATATATGGGGCAAACGGTACGACATTTTCTTCTAAAACTTCTCTGATATAGCGGTCTGCAGTCAGACTCCCTCTGTCAATCACTACCAAGTCTGTGCGAGCTCCCAAACAAATGCCCGCCCAAACCATTATTGATCCACCACCGTATGCAAATGTAGTTTCAAAATTTGTCTGAATGTATCGTTCTTCTTTTCGTCTGTATATTCTTTGCCTGCCGTCAATTTGATTTAAGAAAATTCTGTACTCATCACTAAACAATACCTTACTCCATTGGTCCGCGTTCAAAAGTCGATGTTCCTGAGCAAAAAGTTAACCTGTTTCTACGATGATTTACCTCGAGCCTTGGAGCCTTGGCGGGCACAAATGAACCTAAACCAGCTTCTTCGAACCTTCTTCGTACCGTACGCTCACTTACGGTTACACCCCGCACTGCTTCTAACTCATGTTGGGCTTGGACGGCCGTCAAACGGAGGTTCCTACGTACACGAAGCCGAATGAAACGATCATCCCTACTCGAAGTGCGTCTTTTTCTGCCTTGTCCTGCTCTTCTCACATAAGTACCGGTCTCCCTGAACCGTTGGATACTGCGATGGATCGTTGAAACTGGTCGACGAAGATCTCTGGATATCACTCTGTAGGTTTGACCATTTCTTCGCATTTCGAGTGCCCTGGCAATCTCCGTTGGGGCTAAGTCAGGCATAATTCAGTCCTCAACTCCAAAAAGATACACGATTAAAAAAAACTAACAAAAAACAGTATTTCAATGAAATTTTAAATCAAACTCAGAAGGAAGAAATACTCGAAGTTCGCTCCAGATAAGGTGTATTTGAATAAAATTAAAACAATTGCATAAAATGTGATGTACAGTTGTTTTCTTAATTTGAAAATATTTCTTTTTAAATTAAATGACGTATAAACCAGCCAGCAACCTTATATGATACTGATATCAAACCTTTATTTTATGTTCCGCTAAATATGCCGGTGTGTGTATATATTTTATCAGTAAGGCTGCAAGAGGAGTCAGGCGGGCCTGGGATCTGTTACGGACAAAGGGTGGGACAGTATGCGCGTACCAGCGACATATTACGACACACTGGAAGTGTTGACAGAGAACCGCTGCTCTAAAAATCCGACAGTTAACAAATAATATAAGTATATTCTTTTATAAAACCTTTAACCTGACTGCGTGAATATAGACCATGTTACTCGGGCTATTATTACGAATCTATTAGCACTTAATTTATTAAAATCGGATCAGTTGTTTAGGCGCTACGGTGAAAGAAACATACAAACATATAATACATAGACCGGCAAAATCATTACCTACCCTTCCTTTTGGCTTCGCCGTAGTCGGGTAAAAAAAGAACATTACACTGTATCATAAAATAATATTCAGACGACCTGGGAAAGGTCGCAGGTAGACGGTGGATACAGGCCGCGAGCGACCGGATCGGGAAGACTATAAGGGTGCCTTAAGTCCTGCTGAGTGAAGGTCCGCAGAATGAAACGACAATAAAATAATATAACCAATACCTGTGAGAAATCATCTTCGCAAAGTCCGGTCCGTCATATCCACAAACTTTACATTTCAATAAATTATTAGAGGAATGCTCGTTCAGATGGTCCATCAATTCCGTCTTATTATTTAATGATAAATCGCATAACCCTAAAAATTTACAATTAAAAAAAACAAGAGTAAACGCTGAACATAAGTTTTTTAAATATTACCTATATAACCTACCACAACGATTGTCTACTTCTTCCTCTTCTAAGCCTTGTTTATTTATTCGACTTATAGCATTGTTTAATGTTTGTTCTTCTCTCTTTTCCAAGTCTTGATTATTAATTTGGTTACTTTTATTGTTTCCTTCATCACTAATAGACTTTTTAGTTAAGCATTTGTGATTTATCAAACATTTATAATATTCTGAAATTGAATGTTATTTTACGAAATAATAATAAAATTAACTCTAAGTTAGCTCATAATTATCATTCAAATGAAATTCAACATAAACTCAAAAATAATGGCTTAGTCGAAACCCGTGGTCTAATATAATAATAGGGAATATGCATAAATAAAATAAATAAATATCTATAGACACTTGACACCAAGTCTAAGTATCCGGCCCCGTGCTAAGTATCCGAAGAACTTGTGTTACAGGTACCAGATAACGGGAAGTATATTTAATACTTTTATACTATACATATATTTCAGATTTTTATTATATTATACACATATTGAATATACATCCATGACCCAGGAACTCAGAACAACTTTTTGTTCCTTCGGCGGGATTCGAACCCGCGACCCCTGGCTTGATCACCAACGCGCTGAACCACTGAGCCACATAGTTTGCATAGTTTAATTTATTAGCTTTTGGAAAATTACCATAATAAGCTGGGAAATATTATCCTTGCAATGGCTCTACAAAATACCATCATTACAAAAGTGAGATCGTTGGAGAACATTAAAAACGTTACAAAAATGCATGACAGATGACGTCACTGGTCACTATCGCAGTTGAAAATGTATGGAGATTAATACAAAATTTATTTTAGAATATGTCGGTCCATATTTATGTTTCCTTTCTGAAAATATACGAATTTAGCTGTTTAAAAACAAAATGCATATTAATTGGAAAAAATATAATAATAATATTACCGAAAACCAAAATATTTCACATTGTTTTACTTTTTACCACACAGAAAAACTAATATTAGCAAAAAGTAAAAAAAAAAACGGTTCTCTCTACGTCAATTTATATCTAGATAAGCTTCACAAAAGCGAAGAGACTACGGTCGAGTTGGAACAATGTGACCCAATAACAACTCCGTCACGATTGACATACATTGTGCATGCATGAAATATCGCCGTGGAGGCAATAAACGAAACAAGATGGATACTATCAAAGTTAACAATAAAAGTGGAATTATTTTTTTCGGTCGTTTAAACTTCGAGGTCATTAGCAACTATTGCAAATTTTTATATTAAGTATATTTAAATTTATTGAAATCTCACTCTTTTTGGCACAAGATAAGAAAGATTCTAGTAATTTCATCCATTTATGTTAATAATAATTACAGACGTAATGTCAGACAAATAGACAGGCAGACAGACAGATGGACAAACAGACAAATGGACGCTAGGGTTGAATTTCAAGATATTTTTTACGCATACCCTCCTAAAATGTTCGTAAAATGGTATTGTTCGACCTGGCTACCTTTGTTTAGAAAATACTTTTTCTCCCTCAATTTTCATCCTTTGAAGGCATTAGGGATGCACACCCTAATAATTATCAAATAATTATTTCTACATTTTCTATACATAACATGGAATATTTAAAAGATTCGGTCATTTAACAGATTCTGAGTTCTGGACGCAGCATGCCAAACGAGATTTTATTGTCTGTGTACGAACATTGGGCAGAAGAAATAAAAATACTTTCAGAACAACTTATCTGAAGTCTGCAATAGTCTGAGTGGAAAACTGTTATCTAAATTATATGTATCGACGAAGTTGAATAGAAGAAAATGTAGCAAACATTTGACGATAGAAAACAGCTTCTTGGACTTAAAAAATCAGGGAGCTTATCGGGAAAGATCAAGTTAAAGACATCACTCTGACAGGAATCTTCATAAAAAAGTACGTAAATTACAGCTATAAAAAAGAAAAGATGGTTCTTGTTGTGCTGTGTCGTCAACATAGAAACTTGTATCAGGCCTTTAAAAGCTGACCTAAGGAGAAGTTATCCAAACTGGTTGTTATTATTTTATGAGTTTAAATAAGTATTCATACCACCCTTGTTTTATTTTGATCCATAATTTTTGCACTTATTTTAGTTTTGTAGCAGAACAAAATATCAGTATAGATAGCAATAGCAATTTTTTCTAAATTTTGCAGCTCAGTCGCCATGGGTAGCAGTCATCTCAGAAGGATAAAAGTTCTGATTTCGTTTAAAAAGTTAGTACCTCGTTTATGATTTCGATTCTGTACTGTGCATATTTTATTATGGTGTAAATAGTAAGACTCATACATCTATCTATAAAATCATGTATTTAAATGTGTGGTAATATTAATAATAGTTCCCCACACCGATATTGGCGGCGGTGGTGGTTGTAGGTGGTGTTATTTTACAGTGCCCAAGTGTGTAGGCAGTACACAAGATCACTCTCTCTTCCTTTACTCTCGTAACCCAATGGGACAGATGATCGACACAACTGGCGAGAGATCAAGAGCAGTACTGACTTTTTACATGCCCATCCGACACATGGGATCATCACATCCATCACCTTTCCTGTCAGACAATCGGGTGATCAGCCTGCATTGTCCTATCCAGACTTGAAAACAGCATGTTTTTGTTGATCCAATGCGGGGATCGAACCCACAATCGGACTCGAGAGCCAAGCTCTAAGCCACTGGTACCACAGAAGCGTTAATTTAGTGGTAATATTATTACTATATTAACACATATTTCGTTACATTGGTAGTACACAAAAAATTACTTACTAAAAAGTCGCTTGCAACTGTCACATTTCTTTGCTCTTCGTTTATTTTTCAATAAACTTCTGGTATTATTTATTTCTCGGGTACTATTAATGTCATTCTCATGATAATCATTCTCACAGCATACATCATAAAGTCTATTGTCACCTAAATCTATTTCTGTACAGTCTTCGTAGGGCCCTTCAGTTTTAAATCCATCTTCATTTTGCAGAAGACTCTAAGCAATACTCTTAATATTTATAATTTGTAGTGCTAATTAATATCAAACTAGAAAGTTTAACAAGCTAATGCCTGTAATTTCAATCTATCACTAGTAAAAAAATAATAAAGTTATTTATATAAATAGATTTTGCCCAGGGCTTTACAGACTATTTGAACATATAAAACATTGGTAAGGAAATTTTGGAAAAAAAATAAGCTGATTTATAAATATCCAGATACCTAATATGAAACTCTAATGTTGGGACTGGGCATATTCTGCCCTAAAATAATAGTAAAATGGCTAATATTATTTTCTCAATACAACTAATCAAAAGCTATTAAGCCTTATAACCATTTAGCTGTTATATTAAGATTAATATTTTGATCTGTCGATTTTTCTCACATTAAAAGAGCAGTAAGGCTATAGAAACTCACTTTGTTATGAGAGTTCTTCCAAAAATCTTCAGATTCCTTACACTTTTGTTTAAATTTTGCATAGTTATCAATATTTTCTACACACTCATTGCACACTCTTGAGGGAGAAATATTCAGGTCAACCTGTAAATATTTACATATGGAGTAACTTAGATCAAATAAAATATATACAGTGTTTAAAATTAGTTCAAATCTTACAACAACATCCGTACAAAATTGATATAAGGTCAGCAAAGCTTCATTTTCTACAAATGACACTGTTTCATCACATTTTGTATCTAGGCAAACACGGCAAGAAAATTTCTCTATTATATTTACAGCCATTGTACTATATTATTAAGAGGTTCTGGTTAATTTTGTAGCATAACATTATAAAAAACAAAAAGAAAAACAAAAAAAATATTTTGAAATGTTATGACAGTAGACCATTACTGACATCTGACATATGAACTTTTTATTTATTTATTAATGGTGGAAGGTATTAACGGTCGCGGGCGACGCCGGTTATTGACCCGTCGGATTATGCTGATGAGTAAAACGTGTCAGCTTGCGCGTCGCGTCGTCGCGTGTTTACGAAGTCAATCGAATGATCGGGAGACTTACATAATGAATAAACATTTTATTTGCAATAATTCATTACGCAAATCACAGATTTGTCAGTCCACGACTCCGATCTATCCAATCGACCACGTATTTCGTCCAGTTCTGCCTTCATGATGTTGATTTTGCTTAGCAGGCTGGAGACGTTAATGTTGTCTGCAGATACCGCTGGATTCGTCCGCCTAAGCTTGGAGATGATGTCCTGCAAGCCTCCGTCACTCCCATCTCTCCTTTGAGACGTCATCTGCGTGCTTACCGAGCACTTCCTACAGCAATCCGTAGCCCGTAGCCCGTAGGCTATGAGCGCCATGATAACGTACAACGGCTGTGAGGCGTACGACTCGCGAAATATTATATAATTTTAGGAACCTGAAGCGGGTTTGATTAAAAAAAATACAATGCAAGCCGATTAACGGCTTTTATTTAAAATTATAACAATTTAAAATAACAAAACTAAATTAATATCACTTTATAGCTAGAAAAATAATTACAAAAAGAACTTTACACAAATTACAAAAAGCTGATTTAGTAATAACAATCACGAAACAAAAATTACACAAAGAAAACAATTTGAAAGCACAAAGAAAATAACTAGGAAAGATCTCACCAAGCAGGGTAGCACCTTACAGTCCCAAGTCCACGAGCGAAATCTCACAACCGACCGGTTTTTATACCCAGCGTGGTGGGATGTTGCCTTACAAAAAAAAATAATTAACTTATCAACTAATACGGCCTATCTTGACGGTGCAACGTCCCGGTGCCAGTTCAAGTTTCTCTCGAAGGTCCAGCAACTGCGTCATCTCGTACGTGAAGGGGACGAGTCTCTCTCGATTCTGCATTCTGCCTCTCGTTGCTCGCGTTGTCATCTGCTGCATCATCACATGATCCATCATCTGAAACATTATACACATCCAGTTTATAAAGCTGTTTATAGGTCTTAACACATCTCCTAAAACTTTTCGTACTTCATTCTGGCAAGGCCCTCAAACATTCATTATACTCGTAAACCAGCTATGTAAAACAAAAAATTCAATTTATTTCATAAAATATCATTCTATCACACACTCCACATATAACCCAGATAAGAACATCGGAATTACAAATATTCATGGTAGCAACACAAACGAACAACAGACAGTACGCCTCGAACACGCATGTCAGTGTTAAATCGTAATACAGGGGCCACTATCACCCGTGCCTCACCAACCGGTCATCATCATACAAACCATCGAAAAATGCTGCACATGTTTCAGGGCACCATTCCCCTTTCCACAGTATCATATGTTGCGCCGCAGCTTGAGTCGACTTCCCGTAAGCTCCCGTCAACAGCTTCAGCTCGTATCTTCCGTTCGGTAGCACGCGTATAACGCGATACGGGCCGCGCATGCCAGAGTCCAATTTGCCAGTGGACTGCGCAACTTTGATGATAAACACCAAGTCATCGATATGGTAAGTAGAAGGGTTCCGCCGTTGTTGATTGGCGTACTCGTCCTGGCGCCTTTGGTTCCTCCGCAACAGTTCGGTAGCTCTGTTGCGACATAGTTCGCGCCATGCCTCGCGATTTGACGCCTGTCCTTGGACAGCTACATCGCGCACGAGCGAAAGTATGAGAGGAGTAGCAGCATTGATACTTGTCAACAGATTCAGAGCAGATGTTTGTGTGGTTTTGTGTTTTGTCATATTCAGGACCAGTTACAGCTTCCAGAGAGAACTCGACCACTAGTATTTCTTGTGGTTAGTTTCGATGCGTATCATGTTCAGCACTGTGCGGACGTAACGCTCGACCTGGCCGTTAGCATGGTGCATTTCCGGGGTTATGTAGTGCACGTCTATTGACAATTCTTTGGCCAGTTTGACAAATTCGGCCGACTCGAACATTCTCCCACGATCACACACGAGTAATTGCGGAGCACCGAAAAGAGAGACCACACTAAGGAAACCGCGTTTGAGTTCATTGACGTCTCGTTTATAAATAGCACATAAAAAACAAAATTTCGAGAAAGCATCTACTATAACTAGAACAAATTTAAAACCATTCGATTCAGGCAAAGGGCCTAGCGTATCCACATGAATAGTATAGAAAGGCAAATCGGGTTTGTTCCATGACTGAACAATTTGTAAAGGACCTCTTGGCACCCTCTTTTTAGATATACAAACTAAACTGTGAGCTATATACTTTCTAACAAACTGTCGTAAGTGAGGAAACCAGAAGTGCTTTAAAATTAAGTCAGTAGTTTTCTCAGAATTAATATGACCGTGCTTATCGTGAAATATTCTCAAAAGGCTCAAACGGTGTCCTTTTGGGATAAAACATAGCAATCTAGTTTCCTCACCCACAGCAGTGTACCTGTAGTACAAAATATCATTTTGGTTAACATAGCGCTGAGCATCTAGCTCATCATCATTTAATTTTTGCAAAAGCTGCTGCGTTTCTTTATCAGCAGCTTGTGAAATTTGGGCCCAATTACGTGGCCTTTCTATTTGATTAACACTCTTAACAGGAGGGTTTCGGCTTAAGTAATCAGCATGTGCCATCATAATGCCTTTGCGATAAACAAGTTCAAATGTAAAATCTTGTAAATACACCCACCAGCGAGCAACGCGGGGGAGCAGATCCCTCTTACGTTCTGTGGACTTTAATGCGTTGCAGTCCGTAAAGATCTTAAAATTTAAACCAATTAAATATTGTCGAAAGTGTTGCAACGCTCGGACTACAGCTAGCGTCTCCAGCTCGTAAGAGTGGTATCTGCTTTCTGCTCCCTGTGTAAGTTTACTGAAGTATGCAACAACTTTCTTTTTATTCTCGCGAGTTACTTGCATTAAAACCGCGCCGTACCCTACACTACTGGCGTCAGTGTGGAGTTCCGTCGATAACTTTGGATCGAAGATCGCAAGAATCGGTTCACCTGTGAGGGCTTTAATTATCTCGCAAAGGGCATTCTCCTGAGCCTCACCCCAATGAAACTTGACATCCTTTTTAGTTAAATGAGCGATACATGCGGTCTTCGATGCATAGTTCCGGATGTACCGTCTGAAGTACCCCGCTAGACCGAGGAACTGTCGAACTTGCTTGACAGTTTGAGGGATCGGAGCAATAACTAAATCATCTATCTTACGAGGGCTCGGCTTTACCTGACCCTGACCTACAACTCGTCCTAAGTATTCGATTTCCTCAGTTAGAAACGAACACTTGCGAAGATTTATAGAAAATCCCGCGCTCGTTAATGTTAACAATACTTCACGCAACAATCGTATACCAGCTTCCACAGAATCATTTAAAACTAGAACATCATCCACGTAAACGATAACATTGCCCGCATCAATGTGTTTGCGTAAAGTACCATTAATAATTCGTTGGTAAACAATAGGGGAATTCGTCAGGCCATAAGGCATCTTAAGGTACTCATAAAATGTAAATGTTAATGTGGTGACAAATGTAAGGAAATGTAATAGAAATTTATAAATGTAAGTAGGAAATAGAGCTGTATAAGAAATCAAAAATGTATTAAATAGAAATAATCCAAGAAGTTGAAAAACTAAATGTAAAAATTAATGTAAAACAAATAGTTAACAGAATATAAAAGATATAAATGTAATGATAAAAATGTAATAAGCAATAAAAGAAATGTAAAGAAAGTGAAATGTAACAACGAAAATTGTAATTAAAACTAAAAAACTTATAAAGTAACCAAAAAACAAGCAAAAAATTGGCCCTGCTTACGGTAGGGGGAACAAGAAAAAAAAAAAAAAAAAAAAAAAAAAAAAAAAAAAAAAAAAAAAAAAAAAGGTACTCATAATGACCTTCTGGTGTGACGAATCCTGTCATGTGAATAGACGACTCATCCAAGGGGATCTGATGGAAGCCTGATGCCATGTCTAAACTACTGAAAAATTTACAACTTCCAAGCCGATCGATGCAGTCATCTATTAAAGGCAGAGGGTACCTTTCTTTAACAGTTACTCGGTTCAAAGCTCAAAAATCGACGCACATATGATCACTTTCATCTTTCTTCTTAACTAGGATAATTGGGCTCGAGTACGTCGATTCTGACTCCATAATTATTCGCTTTTCTAATAAGTCATTTATTATCTCTCGCACTTTTAATTTTTCATGATACGACAGTTTATAGGGATGATAAACGATAGGGGTTTTGTCAGTTAGTCGAATACGCATAGTACCAGTCTTAACAGTAGTCCTTCCTAAAAATCCTTAGTAATAAAAGATATTTACCTTATATTAAACTTAAAACATCAATAAATGAAAAAGAACTTACCTTTCTTATAGATTCTGGAGCATCATTATGTATAGTGAAAAACAGCTCTATAACTCGTAAGCCTAATATATGCAGCGAAGATAATATCACAGTCAAAGGAATTGACTCAAAAAATAATTCATTAAAAAGTATAGGTCATTTCATTTTGCAATTACAATTTAATCCAAATACAAATGTTTCACATACATTCCATATTTACGATAGCATTGATCTTCCATACGATGGTATAATAGGTAATGATCTGTTTTTAAAATACAATTGTAAAATTAACTATAAATCACATTCATTAGAAATAAATAATTTTAACACAGAATTATCATTCGATGAACCCTCTTATATTATTGAACCAAGATCCGAAAAAGTAATCGAATGCTCAGTTGATAATCCAGAAAGCATAAAGGAAGGAATGATATGTGATCAACATCTTTCTAATTCAGTTTTAATATCAAATTGCCTGGTTAAAGTGAAAAATAATAATAGAGTAAATTTAACAGTCCTTAATACATCTGATAAATCTGTCACGATAAAATCTAATCTGCTATTAAAAATTTATAATATTGATAGTGAAAATCAAATGCATAATTTTAATAAAAACCAAAGTAGTATCGAACGAAAACAACAGTTATTTGATTACTTACGAACTGATCATTTAAATTCAGAAGAAACAAATTACATACATGATATCTGTAGTCAATATTCAGATATATTCCATTTACCAGGTGACCAATTAACCAGCACAAATATAGTTCAACATGAAATCCGCACGTCCTCAGATCAATCAATTAATGTAAAAGCATATCGTTTCCCTGAAATACATAAACAAGAAGTCCAAACACAAATAAACAAAATGTTAAATGAAAGTATTATAAAACCATCTAAATCACCCTGGTCCTCCCCTATTTGGGTCGTACCAAAAAAACTTGATGCATCTGGAAATAGAAAATGGAGAATAGTAATTGATTACCGAAAGCTCAATGATATTACTATAGGTGAAACCTATCCAATTCCACAAATAAATGAAATATTAGACCAATTAGGACAAAGTAAATATTTTTCAACCCTTGACCTTGCATCAGGATTCCACCAGATTAAAATGAGCCCTGATGATGCGCAAAAAACAGCTTTCAGTGTTTCGCAAGGGCACTTCGAATTTAATCGAATGCCTTTCGGCCTAAAAAACGCACCTGCAACTTTTCAAAGAACAATGAATACGGTCTTATCAGGTTTGCAGGGATTACACTGCTTCGTTTACCTAGATGACATTGTAATTTATTCACACTCTTTAGAAAGTCACATAGATAAACTATCTATTGTTTTTGACAGACTTAGAAATTTCCAACTAAAATTAGAACCCGACAAATGCGAATTCCTCCGTAAAGAAGTAGGTTACTTAGGTCATATTATTAGCGATGATGGCGTAAAACCTAATCCTGAGAAAGTAAAGGCAGTAGTCGACTTTCCAACTCCCCAATGTCCCAAAGACATTAAAAGCTTTCTCGGATTAGCTTCCTACTATCGTCGTTTTATACCAGATTTCTCAAAATTCGCAAAATCCCTTACAAATTTACTTAAAAAGGATATACCCTTTGTATGGACTAATACACAGCAATTGGCCTTTGAGCAATTAAAATCCAAATTAGTAACTGCTCCTGTCCTAATCTATCCTGATTTTACAAAACCTTTCTTGTTGACATGTGATGCTTCGAACTACGCTATTTCTGCTATTCTGTCACAAGGCGATGTAGGCAAAGATAGGCCAATAGCATATTCCCCAAGAACATTAAATAAAGCAGAAACTAATTACACAGTAACCGAAAAAGAATGTCTCACAATAGTTTATGGAACAAAATTGTTTCACCGCTACTTATTTGATCGCCGTTTTAAAATAATAACAGACCACAAACCATTGAATTGGCTATTTAACTGCAAAGATCCAGGTTCCAGACTAGTCCGTTGGAGACTAAAACTTGAGGAATACGACTATGAAATCCAGGATAAAAAGGGCAAAATAAATACGAATGCCGATGCTCTTTCCCGCTATCCTGTAAATTTAACCCAATCCGATAACCTAATTAATGTCCTTGGTGATAACGAAACACAGGAAGCTCCTCCTATTGTAGTTCAACCTGAAAATATACCCTTACCAGAAAGTCCCGGTTTACCAGAACTTCCAGAATTACCTGAATTTTTTGATTTACCTAAAGAATATTTTGAAAATCCTGAAGTGCCGAGTGAAATAGTACTTACACCTGCATCTGATGAATCTTTAAGTCATAGAGACACGTACTCCGAATACCTGAAAAAAAACAAATAATATATCATCTACATCTAACGTTAAGATCCTAGAATATAATGAAAACTTATTAAAAACCAAATTAAAAACAATAATTATACCTACCTCTATAGATATTGACGAGTCAAATGCTTACGTCGATGAAATCCTTAATAATACACCAAACTCTGCTGCAATCCGAGATCGTGAAAGAACTTTACATTCATTTTTAAAGTTCACTAGTAATAATGTAAATTATTATTTCCTATTTGTTAAACTTTATCATTACGATAAAAACACTTACGAGGATATTTTTATGAGTCTCCAAAATCTTAGAAATGAATTAGTGGTCGAAGGTGTAAAGGAACTTAGTATTACCGGCTTTAAAAATCCTTTCGATAGTCATAGTTTTACTAAAATTTATAATATATTAATGTACCTTTTCAATAATAGTGACATAACTATTCATATATATATAAACATCCTTATTTACCCCACAATGAGTGAAATTCCTAAAATATTGAAAGAAAATCATAATATTCCTATTTCTGGTCATTTAGGCTCTAATAGGATGCTAAAACGTATTCAAGAAAACTATTATTGGCGAAATATGCGTAGTGACGTTGAAAATTATGTTCGTAAATGTGAATTATGCCAAAGTAATAAGGCTCTTCGTAAGTGTAATCGTGCTCCCATGCAAATTACTACTACGTCAACTCAACCATTTGAAAGAATAGCATTAGACATAGTAGGTCCACTTCCTGAAGCTGGTAGCGCTAAGTTAAAATATATTCTCACCCTTCAGGATGATTTAACTAAATACTCAGCTGCTTATCCAATCTATAATACTACAGCCGAAGATACATCAGAATGTCTTATTCATTTTATTTCTCAGTTTGGTATTCCAAAATCTATTTTAACCGATCAAGGCACTAATTTCACTGCTGAATTGTTTAAGCAAACCTGTAATTTTCTAAAAATTAAGCAATTATGGTCAACACCATATCACCCTCAAACTCAAGGCGCCCTTGAAAGGAGCCACTCCACTCTGAAAGAGTACTTAAAATCCTTTATTAATGAGAGCCAAAACAATTGGCATAAATTTGTTTATACAGCAATGTTAACTTATAACACTACAGTTCATTCAACAACTAATTTCACTCCGTATGAACTCGTATTTGGTCATAAAGCGATTATTCCAACCTCCATATTTGAATCTTCATTAGAACCAACTTATAATTCTTACGTCAGAGTCCTTCAACAAAGGTTAAAACTTTCTAGAGAAAAAGCTATAGAAAATATCCTAAAATCTAAAAACATTTCCAAAACTTACTATGATAAACATTCTAGACCGGTTAAATATAAAACGGGTGACATGGTTTATGTTAAAAATCATCTTCGTCTCCGTAAAGCATTGTCGGCAATTTGGAAAGGTCCTTACAAAGTTATAAAAATAAACGGTAATAATGCACTTACCTTACTTGTAAATAGACGACACGTAAAATATCATTACGATGAAGTCAAATTGGCCGAAACCGATACTGAGTAGATTAAGATAGTATTCTAGTTAACCTTAAATCATAATTTTATTTAGTTTTAAATAAAAAATAAAAAATTATATTCCAGGCTTGGTGCAACAAGCGTCTGCGTTTTCTCATTGGATATGATACAACCTATAAATAAAAGTATTGGAATATATCTCGATCCTGTCGGAACAGTCAAGGTCTCTGATGATCAACTACATGTCTTAGTCCCTGTAGATATACTACATGTCTTAGTCCCTGTAGATATTAGCTACATAAAACCTCATATTGAAAATATTAAAAACTATGTAGATTCCACTGAAACTTTTTGTAATTTGAATTATAACTTTAATTTCACTAATTGTAATAACCATTTAAAACCATTGATAGTTCGCTATGATGGTATTCTGAGAGACTATAACGCCATTTCTCATTTAACTTCTGATAGAAGTAAAAGATCAGCATGGTTTGCTGGAGTTGGTACTGTATTTAAGCAGATAATTGGAACTATGGATGAAAATGACGCAATCCGATACAATAATGCCATTCAAACCCTGCATTCCTCAAATAAAAAACATGCATCTTTATTAAAAGATAATATTTTAATTACTAGTTCAGCTTTAGAAAATTATAATAAAACATTAAAGTTAATTAAAGAAAATGAAATCCGTTTGAATAGCGCTATTGACTCTATAAGTAAAAATATGTTAAATATCGAATTAGAAACGAAATTTAATGAACTTTACGAAGAACTTTCATCTAGTATATTTACATTGTCGTTCAGAATTGAAAGTTTAATCGATTCTATTATGTTAGTAAAAAGTCATTCAATCCATCCATTTGTTTTAACTCCTAAACAAATATATACGGAACTTGGAAAGAATATAAAAAAATTACCGAAAAGTCAAGAACTACCATTAAACTTAAATTTAAACAATATACATAGCATTATTGATATGGCGCAATTGTCCTGTTATTATGTAGAAAATAAGATTGTATTTGTTATTAAAATTCCTTTAGTTTTAAGAATAGAGTATAACTTATACAAACCTTTCTCACTACCTGTATCACATGATAATGTGGATCCTCAATCATATGCTATGATTGTACCTACTTGTAGCTATATAGCTGTAAGTAAAGATAAAAATTCTTATATCTGTCTAAATAATATTAATAACTGTGTGAAAACTATTAATTCTAATTATATTTGTAGTCATATGGACGTAAATTCAATTGAAAGTACTCCTATTTGTGAAACTGAATTATTATGTAAAATATTCAAAACTCTCCCGAAACAATGTGAAACCAGGCTTATTTATGGACAAATAGATATTTGGCAAGAACTTACAAATAGTAAATGGTTATTTGTTGAAACTCAACCCATAAAAATCGATATAGAATGTCCTTCAGAAGTGTCTCAACATAGATTAATTGGTACTGGAATATTAAACTTACAGGCAAACTGCAAAGCTTATTATAAAAACAAAATATTTTCATATAAATCCAGTTCTAATTTAACTATTAAATCAATTGCACCTGACTTTAATCTTATTGATGATCCGTGTTGCAACTCTGAAAAATTAAATAAATTAAAATCAAAATCAGCTCCTTTAAAACTATTAGATATAAACTTAGAAAAACTTTCTGATATAGCTAATAAGCAAATAATTACCGATGTTAATAAAATCATAAATAAGCCTGACCCACTCTTAGAATATAATTCCCATTTTCCTATTCTAACATATTGTATTATTGTTATAATTTTAATCTTTACTATTTTTAAATTATGGAAGAGATTAAATAAGCGTCCACTCTTGACTAGAACTCAAAATTTAAATTCAAGTACACAAACCGAACCTCCTGGTAATAAACCAGTTGTAGAGGACACTCCTTTACCCCAACTTAGAAGAGTTCTATAAAAACTTACCCTTTACCGGTAAGTTTTATTTTACGCAGGGGGCTGTTACATCCCTATGCTGTTCCTAGAATTGCTGACGGGAGTGCTGATACATCATCACTACTCTGTCATCTTAGTTAGTAGCTGCGAGTCAGTTCAGAGCTAGACACAGGCCACCACGGACGCATATCTTATCTTCTAATGTATGGTTTAATCCAGTTAAATAAATTTGTGTTGTGAATCTTTTCCAGCTCAATAAATTTTCTTTTTTAAAAAGTCTTTTAAAAAGTCCGTTCTAATAGTACGAAAATAATTCCTTCCCCGTTTAGCACATCGGTGCCGATTATAATGGGCGCATTCATACAAGATGCTGGAACAACCAAAAGATCTACCTCAACGCTTATGTCACAAAATTCTATAGTTAGCGTAACGTAAGACGTAACAATTATTTCGCTCTCACTAATTCCTTTGATACATAAGTAAGTAGGCTTAAGACAACAAGAAAAATACTTGAGGTAGTTCGCTGAAATTCAAGACACGTCCAACGCGCCGCTATCGATAAGGACGTCTATAGCTATACCTTGCACTACTGCAGACATAATATCACTATTTCGGTCAAGTGTACTAGGTTTACACAAATTAACTTTTCGAGAATCAGTCCGGGCTTTGGAAAAACATTTTTCCTCCGAGTGTCCTAGCTTTTTGCAGAAGGCACAGGGTTTATTTTTATCGCTAGGTAATATTTTGTTATTTTTAGGGCAATCGAAAGCTTTGTGACCGCGCTTGTTACATTTAAAACGCGGGCCGTTTATTGTTTCGATTTGAACTATTGAAATTTTTGTGTTTTAATAACTTATTCGGCGGTGGCTTACTGTGAATTGACAAAAAGGAAACTGTATCCGTAGTTGCAAGGTTTGCATTTGCTGCTGCGACACGCACCTGGGGGTCAGTAATACCTCTTATAATAATCTGTACTATGAGCTCCTCACTGAGATCTTTTACTATTCGTAGACGCAAAAGAGTTCGTCGTGCATATTCCGCGTTGGTAAGGTACTTATCGGACGTAGTTTGCATGGTATCAAATAGTATAGACGCATAATCTAACCGTTTAGAACACAAGGACTTACAGCCATTTTTGAAATTTGACCACGACCTGTCGTTCGTTGACCATTCGTTTAACCATGCTTTTGCGTCGCCTTTTAGAAAACCTGACACGCGAGACAAACACAAGGAGTGTTTGTCTCGCGTGTCGTCCCAATGATTAAGCAACATCGCACGGTCTACCTCCTCGAACCAGACTTCGATGTCATGTAGGGCCGGGTCAAAATTAGACACGTAGTAGCTTTGCGGTTTAGTCGTTACGATCTTATTGAGGGCATCAACAAAATTCTTTGTCGAATCCATTTCAGAAACAGAAACAGACGTCTTGGAATTATCGTTACACACATTCGAAATGGGGGTAGTAGAAGAAAAGTTTTTGTCTTCTAAATTACTTAAACGGGTTAAAATACTACTCAAAGTTTCGTGCAAGCCTCTCTCTGCATCGTTCTGATTCACGCGGGGATCGAGAACGATCGCGACTAATACGCACAAGAGGACCCGAACGAGAACGCGATCGCGATTTTGTTTGTCTCGGGATGCGATACCCTTTGCGAGAACGTTGATATTTCGAGCTACAAGAACGTACATTATTATCATTAGGCACTGTTCTAGACGGAGACCGAGACCGCGACCGTCGCGGCGGCGTCCCACTGTTCCTAGCGCGCAGCATTGTTATAATATGCGATTGCACTAAACCAGCTCTTTGATTAGAAACGGATTACAAAAATTAGGTCAGGATGAAGCTAGGTTGTTATCCCACTTCTGATTTTAGGAAACTGAAGCAGATTTGATTAAAAAAATACGAGTACAATGCAAGCCGATTAACGGCTTTTATTTAAAATTATAACAATTTAAAATAACAAAACTAAATTAATATCACTTTATAGCTAGAAAAATAATTACAAAAAGAACTTTACACAAATTACAAAAAGCTGATTTAGTAATAACAATCACGAAACAAAAATTACACAAAGAAATCAATTTGAAATTGCACGCGTATGTCCCGGGTCCAGGACGCGCGGCGTAGATCTCCGGTAATCACAGTCGGCTCCTCTGATAGGAGCTTCTGGATGCCGGTGACATCTAGGCGAGGGTCCGAGCTAGGGTCAGGTGGTGGAGTAGGTGGGGAGCCAAATATTTATTAGGGCTGCGATGGTGGGGCACCTTTTAGGAGGGCCTGCATGATGGTTGGGAGCATTTCCGCCCCGGCCTGAACCTTCTGAGGTCCATGGCCAGGGTGAAGAGGGTCTGCAGAAGTTCTGCTGTAGATGCGGGAGCCTCGCTTTGCACCAACTCTTGGGGCAGCAAGCAGAGGGGGGAGCATTTTCTGGTCGCTTCCTTGCCTCCCTACGGAATATTGGACAGTCCCTGCTGTTTCCAGGGTGGGCCCCACTGCAGTTTGCGCAGAAGGGCGGCTCGGTGGAGGGGCGGCAGCAATCCCGCGCGGAGTGTTTGCCGGCACACCGTGCACAGACTACCACACGGTGGCAGTTCTGGCTGGAGTGCCCGAACCGGAGACATCGATGGCACTGGCCCGGGCCGCCGCGGCCCCGCCAGGTTTCGCCAGGTTTCGATGTAGATACCCGGCATATACAGAAGTTCAGTGACCTTATATATGCCGGGGACGACGTCAGGAGCCCTGACGATGCGGGCGAAGTAGATACATCCGCCGGGTTCGGATCTCGCCGGGACTTCGGACACGTATTCCGCCACGTATCCTAGTTCGGCCTTGATTTGATCGGTGTCCGTGGCGGAAGGTAGGCCCCTGATTCCTACCTTAATAGCCCTGTCTTGCGGTAAGGAAAATGAAAACCAGGAGGCATGTTCCTGCTTTTCCAGGTCCGTGAGGTAAGATTTGGTGACCCGGTATTCATGTTCGCTTCGGGGCGTGAAGCGAATACCTGGGCCACTTTTTTTGGCATTTGGTGTGTGCCCCAGAATGTCCCGGAGACGCCGGAAGTGGCGCACCCAGTCGTCGATCTTCTCGACGACCAGGGGCGGGTAGCTAGAAGTATTGGGGGGTGGCGACGTTTTTGCCGACACAGGTGTGGGAGCAGAGAGTCGATAGGCAACGGTAGGTACAGTAGGTACCAGTAAATTGGTGGCACTCACCTCGGCGTAGGTAGGCTGGCGGCCGGTGTACCTGGCCGTCGGTGGTGTAGGCAGGTCGATGAGTGGTGGCGGGAAAGTAGGCGCGCGGTGGCGGTACTCGCGCGGCGTACTTGTGCGGGTACCAGTACAAGTACCAGTACACCCCCGCGAGAATGCCGAGGGCGACCCGGGGCGGGCGGTGTCCTGTCCGCACAAGCTAGGCTCGGCGAGCGGGCGGTAGTGCGCGCGGTCCGGGATCGAGCGTGAGCTGGACCTCGACGAGGCCAGGCTGCACGACGACTCGGAGTCCGCACAGAAGTATGGGTAGTCACGGCTGTATAGCCGTGGGTCGTGGTTCGTCATGTTCGACGCGAACGGAACACAACATATAACACACAAATCACACAAAAGTTAAAACTGACGGCAACAAGTGTACGTCATCCAACACAAAGGTATTCACACGAGAACAAACGAAACACTAAGTGCTGGCACACGAGGACGGTACACACACTTAGGGGGGCTGTCTCCTCGTGACCCAACTCTGAGCCGAAACTCAACGGGAGGCCAAGAGCAGGCCAACTCCCCAGCAAGGCGCAAATCCACAACTTATTCTAATGAATAAGGTGTGGATTTACGGTCGCTATTAGGAGTAATAGGCACTGCACTAGTAAGGGTCGGCACGATCGCGGAGTGAGCGCGACACTCGACGCGTTTCCGAGCGAGACGGCACTACCGTGGAGTGAGCGAATCACTACGACACGGATAGAGCGGGACGGCACGAAAACGCGGAGTGAGCGAGACACTCGACGCGTTTGGAGCGAGACGACACTAACGCGGAGTGAGCGAGTCACTACTACGCAGTTAGAGCGAGACGGCACGAAACGCGGAGCGAGACACAAACACACGCGACTAGGAGACAGGACGATCCCCGCTATTCGGAATAGGAATGTATGGACCTATGTACAAAATTTGGGGGCTTAAGCGTAGGTGGACTAATGAAGTATTACACCGGCGAAAGAAGGAGATAGCACGATGTTGCATCCTTATCTTGCGGTAAAAGTGGAAGATAGCACGATGTTGCATCCTTGTCCTGCGTGACGGTGTGTAAGCGGGCCGCATAGCAGTGCATCAGTGCGTCTCTGTCTAGCCTGTAGCCTGTGTGGCGCGATCGTGGTGTTATCCAGTTACAGCTACAACACTATTGACACTAATGACGGATATTACTACCGGTGTTGGATTGCAGGCTGGACCGTGAGTAAAGCGCCTAAATAATGACGACATGATTTATTGCTGTAAGTCTTTTACAGTCTTTACGTTGAGGCAGAAATCAGACGTTTTGTAAAATTAATTACAGAAGGACAAATTCTGTAATTGATTTTACAAAACGTTGTTTAATGTATTTTTCTTGTGGAACGAAAATCTAGAAAGGTAAATAAATCTTATTAATTAAGGCAGATACGAAAAAGATTTAAGAATGTAAATAATTGTAGCCTATCAGGGTGATAAGTGTATGCAGTAACAGCGAGCAAAATAAATGCTACGAGCTTTCCAGTAGATTCGGTTTGTTTTTATTTGCGAGGTAGTTTGAGGGGTTATTACTTACTTGATCAAAGGAATTAAGTATTACCAGGTACTTAGGCAAAATAGAACTCTGGACTCATACAATAGAGTTGAAAGTCGAACACACGAGTGTTGAGTCAAATATCAATGTCAAATGTGACTGTTGTCGAATTGTGTGTCCGATTTTCAGCTCTATTGTATTGGCCCAGAGTTCTATTTTTAATGCTCTGAATTTATTCCGTTCGGAGAGATTCCGGTAGTATAGTCCCAGCCTAAAGTTAGTTTATTTTACTTTAATTTACATTTATAGTAATCAAGTGTCACTGCTCTGTGTATTAGACTACCGTAGATAAATGTACGATTCCCACGAGAAACAGATTATCTTCCGATTGAAAGTTGTCGCCGGCAACACCTTTATTACGATGTAGTTACCTGGAATAAAAAAGACGAAGTGCTGAGTTCGAGTTTTATTAACTTATCACTACCTGCTCGACGTGAAAAAATGAACTACAATTTTTTTGTATGTGGCGTGTTGTATGGAATCGAAACAACGCCCCTGGCAAAAATGGTGAATAATTCGATGCCATACAAATTGTAGTTTACTTTTTCACGTCGAGTCGTGCATAGATGTATATATTATAGACGAGGCATGTTTATGCAAAAACTGTCTCCACTTAAATGACCTCACTTTTGGAGTTTTTTGGGCCATTTTAACATTTTAAGTATGGTGAAAACAAGATGGCGTAACCTTTCTTCAATAAAGATTTGTTCTGTCAAATGTACGTCATAGCCTATCTTTAGTTTTGAAATCTTTGGAATAGTGACAAAAACTCGTACTCGTACGTACACAGGTGACAGGTCGCATGGAGGAAAGGGATTGCCTTCGTCTATAGATAGTAACCGCACCTATGTCACGTAATAGGCACTTAGGAGCCGGTGTTATCAATTATGCAACTGTCGCTTCAGCCGCAACTTTTACAGTGTTGCCAACAATCAGTAGCTTAACGAATTCCACTGCCAGGGAGATTAGAGCTTATACTTTTTAGCTTTATTAGCTTTATATAGCTTTTTAAGTTGCCATTGCTGTAAAAGAATTTGCACTAGATACGTCGTTTTGTATTCAAATCTTTATTTAATATAAAGTCGAGTCTGTTCGCAATAATGTCAAAAAGTACTGAACGGATTTTCATGTGGTTTTCATATATGGACAGAGTGGTTCCTGAGAAAGCTTTTAGGTGTATTATTTGTTAAAATTTTATGGATATTGCTTGAAATATGACGATAATTATTATTGAAGGTGTCGGAAAAAATCAAGTCGTCTGGGAGCTTAAATCGAAAACGCTTAGTTTAGATAATATTATAATATTACAAAACAATGTATGGTGGAATTGTTTCTAGCATAATATGTCTAATGTCTACCTTTTAAAGGATAACTAATATCTATTTTTTTTTAATAAAAAAAAAAGATGACATGTAGGTAATGTGGTATTTTCAGAAAAAGTTTAGATGGATACAGTAATAAATATTAATACACAATTTGATTATTAATTATCAAATTAAAAATTATTTAATTCGTGTATAGCCCAATTTTATGCAGACAAAGCCCTGGGCAAAAGCTGGTGTATTATAATTTAAGATTAATGGGGTAATATATATTTAAGTTAGTTTTTCAATGAAGAGATTGCTATAATTTTTTAACCCAAACATTACGATATATTTTTTTTTGTTGAAAGGAAACATTGGTGTATATCTACTTTCCTTTTAATTTTACTAAAGTTAATAATTTCCTTTCTTAGTAGAACACTTTTCCCCCTGCTCTTCTATAATTTTACATCCACAGTTGGACCTCAAACTTTTTAATATTAAATGTTTCGTAGGTAGCTACTGTTTTTGGAGCATTCGTTTTTAATACGTTATTGCCATTGCCAACTTTTCAACTGACTTTTTTTAATTTCTGAATTTTTCGTAACACACTTTGTAACAGCTAACTAACAATGTTTTTGTTTAATGATTTTATTAAGTGTGATTTTTTTAAATGAAAATGGACCGGAAAACGAGCAGACTGCTCGTCTGATAATAAGCGAAAATCATTGCTCAAGAGACAACCAGACGAGTACATGTAAAATCTAATACTACTAATACCATATTCCTATCTATTCCTTGCTATAATATAACTAGCTTTTTCGCACGGCTCCGCCTGCGTTAATATAGTATCCCACGAGAACTCTATACTTTTTCGGAAAAATAAGGAGCATATGTATCCAGAGCTACAACCTATTGCCATACCAAATTTCATCAAAATTCGTTGAGTAATTTTTGCGTGAAAGAGTAACAAACATCCATCCATCCATACATCCGCACAAACTTTCACATTTATAATGTTAGTAGGATATCTAATATCTCTATAAAACCTTGTTTTTTGGTATAAAAAAGTTATTTAAAACTATTAAAACGCGAAATGGGCGTAGATTATGAGGGCTAAAGCGTTGTAGACGTTTTATAGTTACAGCCTCCGTGGTCTAGTGGTTAGAGCTTGGCTCTCGACTCGGTCGTGGGTTCGATTCCCGCATTGGAACATAAAAAAATGTTGTTTCCAAGATTGGTTAGGACAATGCAGGCTGATCACTTGACTGTCTGATAAGAAAGATGATCCATGCGTCGGATGGGCGTGCACAAAGTCGGACCTGAAGCTGCGCCTGATCTCTCGCCAGTCGTGCCGGTTATCCGTCCCACTGGGTTACGAGAGTAAATGAAGAGATTGTGCTCTTGTGTACTGTGCACACACTTGGGCACTATAAAATTACTTCTGTGTAACTAGCCTGGTTTCAATGAAACCGGCTACCGTCACCGAAATCGGTGAGGGGGAGTTATATATGTACCCCCTTACTAATAAAAAGATTTACACAACGGATAACTTAAGCGACGTTGCTGTCTTTGTCTGTCAAGTGACTTTTCCAACGCATCAGACAAAGACAGCAACGTTGTTTAAGTTATCCATTGTGTAAATCTTTTTATTAGTAAGGGGGTATATATGCAACAAATATGTCGAAGAGGTTAATATTTTAGCTGCTGAATTTACTATCAAGTCAATAGTACGGACTTTTAATTGGCGGGAACACTAGCGCCATCTTTGTTGGCGCTGATGGAGTCCGGTCTGGCGAGCTTGCGCGGTCGGTTTGGTGAGGGGTGATCACGTTTCGATCCAAGGAACGATCACGGGACACTAAAACTACCAGCCGTCGTGGCGAGAGGTTTGGCTCGGAAACCACAGAGCAATATACTCTAAAGCGTCGGGATCAAGCCAACACTACCCACGATACGGCCACATTTGTTTTGATTGCCAGTACTTGAGTATAGTACGATATGTAAGGCAATGTTTCTATATATACACCGGCATATTTAGCGGAACATAAAATAAAGGTTTGATATCAGTATCATGTAAGGTTGCTGGCTGGTTTATACGTCATTTAATTTAAAAATAAATATTTTCAAATTAAGAAAACAACTGAACATCACATTTTATGCAATTGTTTTAATTTTATTCAAATACACCTTATCTGGAGCGAACTTCGAGTATTTCTTCCTTCTGAGTTTGATTTAAAATTTCATTGAAATACTGTTTTTTGTTAGTTTTTTTTAATCGCGTATCTTTTTGGAATTGAGGACTGAATTATGCCTGACTTAGCCCCAACGGAGATTGCCAGGGCACTCGAAATGCGAAGAAATGGTCAAACCTACAGAGTGATATGTTCGTCGACCAGTTTCAACGATCCATCGCAGTATCCAACGGTTCAGGGAGACCGGTACTTATGTGAGAAGAGCAGGACAAGGCAGAAAAAGACGCACTTCGAGTAGGGATGATCGTTTAATTCGGCTTCGTGTACGTAGGAACCCCCGTTTGACGGACGTCCAAGCCCGACATGAGTTAGAAGCATTGCGGGGTGTAACCGTAAGTGAGCGTACGGTACGAAGAAGGTTCGAAGAAGCTGGTTTGGGTTCATTTGTGCCCGCCAAGGCTCCAAGGCTCGAGGTAAACCATCGTAGAAACAGGTTAACTTTTGCTCAGGAACATCGACTTTGGAACGCGGACCAATGGAGTAAGGTATTGTTTAGTGATGAGTGCAGAATTCTCTTAAATCAAATTGACGGCAGGCAAAGAATATACAGACGCAAAGGAGAACGAAACATTCAGACAAATTTTGAAACTACAGTTGCATACGGTGGTGGATCAATAATGGTTTGGGCGGGCATTTGTTTGGGAGCTCGCACAGACTTGGTAGTGATTGACAGAGGGAGTCTGACTGCAGGCCGCTATATCAGAGAAGTTTTAGAAGAAAATTTCGTACCGTTCGCCCCATATATCGGTGACGATTTTGTTTTTATGCAGGATAATGCTCGGCCGCATACCGCTCGGGTATCTCAAGCTTATCTTAATAATATGAATATCACTGTTATGGAGTGGCCGGCGAGATCACCGGATATAAACCCAATAGAGCACGTTTGGGACTTACTGAAAAAAAGTTAAGTCCAGAATTCCAGCTCCTGCCAACGTGGGTGAACTGCGAATCGCCGTAGTTGAGGAATGGCGGAGACTATCCCAGGAGACCATCGATAACATCATTGTCAGTACGCCTAGACGGGTAGAAACTTTAATAAGAGCACGTGGAGAAAATACGCGATATTAATCACCATTATTTTTTTAATTATGGACTGTTTTTTTGTGTTCCGCTAAATATGCCGGTGTGTTTATATATATATATATATATATATATATATATATATATATATATATATATATATATATATATATATATATATATATATATATATATACCATAATATAACGAGCTTAATTCCCATTATGTACTAATAAGCACGTAATCTTTTCACTTGTGCTCTATTTCGTAATAAGTAGCATCTGAAATTGCACCTATCAGTGTACAATCTTCGTATAAAATATAATAAGTTGAGTAATTAAGCTCTGAAACCTAAAAACCATCACATTCATATCGATCAAACACAAAACTAGATATTTCATTAGGACGAGAACATAAGTTGAATATCAACAAGGCACGAAAATCCATACTCTGAGGGACATAGTCAACTGACAGAAATAATTATCTTACACTACATTTATTCCCGCTAGCACCCGCGTAATTACAATATCCAAGGGAAACACTACTTTTTCGGGATAAAAATATGTAACCAATGTGTTAATACATGACCTAAACTACTAACATACCAAATCTTAAGAAAATCCATTCAGTAGCTTTTTGCGTGAAAGAGTCACAAACATCCATGCATCCATGCATCATGGAGGTTCAAAAGTTCGGTTCAAACAACAAATGGGCGGATCAAGAGCTTTTTTCGGATTTCGGATACGGATTTTCTTATCCTAGGGTCGAAACGTTCATTTGTGTGCATTTATTTAAATGTCAATAAAATGCAAGTTTGACACCAAATAGCACTTTAATAGCAGATCGAAAGCGAAAAGAAAATCTTACACTAAGCACTCAGTCATGCATGGCTCACGTGTAACGTGAGTCGCACGGCCGGCAACACAATTTCGACTCTTTGAACGCGTACGTATATTTTTTGCATTGTTCCAAAATTTTAAATGTGGTGGGTTTGAATCCCGGTCAGATAAATATTTTTGTGATTCTTATTTTTCTTACTAGAACTTGGAGCAAAGCTCGGTTACCCAGGTACTTACTAATTATGTTGGTACGTAAGAACCAGCTATACGACTATGTAACAATTCTCTCACACCTCGCAAAGCACATTTTCTTCGCGTTTTCCTTCTACTTCAAATGTACCTAAGGGAAAACCATTTTCAAAATCCTTCGCGGGATGTGAATAAGGAAATGAGACGAAATTCTTATCATACGTAAAAACATGTTAATAAAATACTGGTACCTACTTGTAAATGGATGTTTCGTGTCGTTTTCCTATACTAAAACACCTGTAACGGACGTATTTAAAGAAATATGTTACGATTAACTACACCTATTTTGTAAAGTTATTTTAAATGGTTTACGAAACTAAAAGTTTTCCAAACGGGAAGGAGCCCATTACTAGTTGCAAAAAAGTTAAGGGCCTGTTAGTAGTAGTAGTTTCTACTAAGTGCCGGATAGCTTAGATATCGAGCGACAGAGAGAGAAAATATGTAAATAAGCTATCTGTCACTTATCAGTATGATAGTGAAAAAGACCCACAAATGTAAGGTTAATGTTATGACAGCGGCCTTGCAGTGAAAAACATAAAGTGAGTGATTATATAAACACTTAACAGAGACTAAAGTGCTAAACAAACTCTAAGAGCGAATATTTTAGGGAAATTAGTAAGTGTCAATATTGTATTGTTACTGTTTTATGAAGTAAGTTTGCTTAGTTCATAATTATTATGCAGTAAATGATTCTAAAGTTAATGTTTTAAAATTATGAATATAAATGGTACTGTAATTATGAATATAAATGGAACTTTGGTATAGTTATGAAATGTGTATAGATCTCGGTTTAGACATCATAAAATAATAACAATTTTATATTTTAGGGGTGGCTCTCCATACATGTGAAGTGGGGATGAAAAATATTTTTTATTGTACCCCATTGTGTGGGGTGGGGTATCGTTTAATAGGTATTTTAAAATAAAGATAAGGTTTCGTACATGACTTTTTTACAAAATCAACAATTTTCGAGTAATCGACCTCCAAAGTGGTAGGCAAGTTGCTCCCCCCTGGCATTTCGAAACTATGAGACCTAGAAACTTTCAATTTTCCCTGCTTATTATAGATAATGCTAAATACTCTTTAGGAAAATTATTTTTAACGAAATCGGACAGTAACTTTTGAAGTAATTTGAAAAAAAAATCTTATTGCGCGTTGATAGTTACAGAACCCTCCTAAGACATGTCGTGACATGCTCTTGGTTAGGTTATTCTATGGAATGTTCGCCTATGTTCTCCTCAATTCCACATAATATTCTCTATATTATAGTCTCACTCTATGCTACCTTTGAGTCCAAACTGACTGATGCTGGAAAATCCTATTCAAAAATATTGGCCCTAATTTGTAATACGCAGGTTTATATTTCTTTGAACATTTTGCGCGTATTTGCGGAACGCGTTCTTAGGTTCATCATTACTTCTTCCACTTCTAGCACACTAAACAATCCAACATATAAAGCACAGTGTTGTTTAAAATATATTGCCCGTGCACCACACAAAAGAGAGGTAACGAAAAGTAAAAATTTTGCCGCCTGTCCAATCGGTTCCCGAAAAGAGCGGTAGAACTTCGAATGTTATATATTTCACACGATACGTATCAGTAAATGTTGTAGAATCAACAGCCTTTTTACGCGCTACTTACTCATAAGCTTTTGTTGCAACTAGCCATTATATTATTTAGCCATATTTAAGAGAGCGTTTTCCCTCTTAAAAGGCCGGCAACGCACCTGCAGCTCTTCTGATGTTGCAAGTGTCCATGGGCGACGGTAGTTGCTTACCATCAGGTAAGACGTTTGCTCGCTTGCCCCCTTATTTAATAAAAAAAAAAAAAAATAATAATTTTATACGCATCCAACTTTGACGATAACAAATTAAAATTATTTTTCATAAGGCCTTATTACCTACATGGATGCCTGAAATCAAAAATCGTAGTTATTTTTTGCGAAAGCTCTAAGTCAATACTGGTTAAATAAAGAGAGGGACTGAGACATATAAAACCATATGACCATTTCACGTACATTTTGTGTGTAGACTTCATTTGTCTTAATCCCTGTCTTTAACGAAACGAGTTATACCTATAAGTCAATTTCCTAGAGAGACAATAATTATTTTTTAGACATTAACATACATGTAACAATTTTTAATAATATTATATAATTTCATTTTATTTATTTCAATTTGAAACCAATACAACCTTTGCACCTAAAAGATATTATTAATTATTTACCTATACAACTTACGAAATCAAATATTTAATGATTAATATCAGGAACAACACGCTTATTAGATATATTTTAATCCACCTAAAATCAATACTTTGAAAAGTTGTTTTTACACATTTTTTTATGAAATTGGCTAAATACGTGCTAAATACTACTAAGTAAGGTTAATAAATAGTAATTATCCGCCTTAGTGTTAATTCACACCGAGATTTTTTAAAATTTTAGATTTTAGAATTTAAAATTAAACTTTATCCACTACAAAAGATACACGTTTTATGGCAAGAGTTCGAATTTTGAGCTGCACCGCGCAGCGCTGCGCCGCTCTTGCAATGAAACGTTTATCTTCTGCCTGTAGTGAAGTTTAATTTTGAATCAATATCTTAAAAATGTCGCGCCACGTCTGTCTTGATGTGAGATGACCCTTATATATTAAAAATTAAAGCTCAGACCAGTATAATACCTATAGCTAATATGATGGGTAACACACGTTTACATGAAGCCGTTTATGCGAAATGGCTCATAAAATCCAGTGCACATAAAAAATGACCCCGGGACAAGCAGCCATCTATTCTTCTTTACGGTCAAGACGACCCAAACATTCAATCGATTCTATGAAAATGTTACTTTTACGAGCGAAATAAATTCGCAATAAATGTATATCTATTAATCTAAATCGCCTATTAACCTAAATTTATTACATAATATTGTATTAAAATTATACAAGTATAAAGTTAGGCTTATATTAATTGTACGAAATACCAGTTTATCCGTCCAACGAATTTGGTGAATATGAGCATATTGGTTTAGGTTTTTAAGGTCCGTAACCAAAGGGTAATAATAACCTAACCAGAAGCATACTGCCAGGACATGTCTAAGGGGGGATCCGTAACTATCAACGCGTAATAGGTTTTTTTCTTCAAATTACTTCAAAAGTTACTGTCCGATTTCGTTCAAAATAATTTTCCTGAAGAGTATTTAACATTATCTATAAGCTGGGAAAATTGCAAGTTTCTATGTCTCATACTTTCGATATGCCAGAGGGGAGAAACTTGTAAACCACTTTGGAGGTCGATTACTCGAAAATGATTCGCATTATAAAAAATAAGTAAAATAAACTATAACCCGACTACGTAAAAAAGGGGTCTAAAAAGGCCGAAACAAGAAAATAATTCAGATAGAAATGCAGAAGTTCATAGGTGCAAAAATGGTCAAGCTAGAGCCACCACTAATGGAATCTAAGCGTCAGTTTACTATGAGACGCGACGCGTCTAAGTATGAGCTGACTCTAAGGCCTAGAGAAGTTTCTAGAATTATACACCAAGATAGATACAGACGGCTGCGAGAAATAATATTATCATCTTCACTAGCGCGGAGCGAGTCATTTTTTTTTCTAGATTTTAAGAACGATAATAATTATAATATTATAATATTTATGATATAAAATATATTTTATGAAGGTAAAATAATATGTATAACATAAAAACTATATATTTATAGTCTTACGTAACGTATGATATGATATAATCATACCAAACACGTGATGATTATCTCGGTTTAATTTTTTTAGATATTAGAATCTGGGGTATTGAACCCGAAATACAAAATTTTGAAAAAAATATATAGCCTATCTTCCCCGCGGCATCATCACAAATCTATTGACAACTCATTTATTCAAATCGGACCATTAGTTTAGACGCTACGAGGGAACAAACATACATACATACGTAGTGATTTTGGCAGTCTATGTATGTATATTTACCCTTCCTTTTGGCTTCCTCGTAGTCGGGTAAAACGTATGAAAACGTATGAAACCTCGCCTTTATTTAAAAATACCTATTCGACGATACGCCACATGATGGGATGAAATAAAAAGAAATCATCCCCACTTCACATGTATGGGGAGCTACTCCCAAATTATAAAATTATTATTATTTTATGAAGCCAAACCGAGATCTATACACAACCTATAACTATACCAAATTTCATACATTTATATCCATCCACAACCACAGCAGGCCAAGCATTCGCACTCTAGAAACCCTAAATCCGAAGAATCGACAAAATGACAGATTGAAGAAACATTAATACCATTTAGAACAAAATAGGTCTTATTGTAAGGCAGCATCCTCGTTATGAGAAACAACATTTCGTTTCTTCCCGAGCATGACCTCATAAAATTGCCTCTATTGACAGCTAAAGTAGAAACGTTTTCTTAATTCAATGTCAATAGTCTTACAATAATGTCAACTACTCCGCATCATGGCGCTCCTAGGCAAATAGTTTCATTACGTTCTGTCATTTACTTGAATATTTGTTCGTTTTTGACAGAAGATTTCCCGGCAGCCATTTTAAAAATATGGCTGTTTAGAAATGTTGACTTCTATTGACGACCTTGTTACCATAGGTTAAGAACTATTTTGCAACGAACTATATTGGGTAGAATATTTCTTCTTTAAAATTATTTCTTCGGATCGCTATGCTAAGCCCGCAGAAGTTAGAAGAGTGGACAGACAGACAGACGGAAGGACAGAGCGAAATTATAAGGTTCGTACTACCCTACTACGAAACTCTAAAAACAGGACCCTATTACTAAGACTCCGCTGTCCGTCCGTCTGTCTGACTATCTGTCACCAGGTCTCATGAACCATAATAGTTATACAGTTGAAATTTTCACAGATACGTAATTATATTGCCGCTATAACAACAAAATATACTAAAAACAGAATAACATAAATATTTAAGTGGGCGTGATTTTTTGCAATTTTGTACGAACCCTTCGTGCACGAGTGCGACTCTTAGTTGGCCGGCTGGTTGGCAGAAGCCTTAGAAGGCTTACAATTTCGACGAATTAAAAAATGGGAATGTATTGAAAACTTCTTACAAACATTTAATACATTTACAACATCGTATGCACTTGCAATGATTTAGAAAGGAAGGAAAAGTGGATTCATGAAATCCTGTCACCCGCCCTTTGAGCGTCTCAGACGATGTCGTGAAACGGAACGTGCGTTGAATGTGCAGTGAGTACGCGAGTGTCAAGTAGAGGGGATACTTCGTACAAATATTGGACACATTGACGACCTCTGTGGCTCAGTGCTTGAGCGTGTCGTACTCAAGCCGGGGGTAGCGGGTTCGAATCCCGCCGAAGTAACAAAAAGTTTTTCCGTATTCCTGGGTCATGGATGTGTATTAAATATGTGTATAGTATAATAAAAATCTTAAATATGTGTATAATATAAAGTATTCAAATATATTTCCGTTGCCTGGTACCCGTGATACAAGTTCTTCGAGAACTTACCACTAGATTGATATGGTGTGAAGAGTCCATACATATTATTATTACATTGATACTCTCAAAGATCTATGAAGAAAATCTTTGCATGGCCTTGTAATCTCGTACTCGAATAACTCATATTTAAAAATATCACGGCAGTAAAAAATTGAGTATGTAAGTAAATAGATTTTTGGTATATTTTGTATGTTTACTATTTAAAGTACAATTGTACAACTAAGTATTAGCTACACTTAAGTCGCCGATACTTTGTTTGCGTAAACAATATATCCATATACCTTCATTATATACTACCAGAACTGTCCGTTTTGATGGATGTAATTTCATTATTATGTTTCTGTGACGAGATTCAATTTACCTCAAAAACTTTCACGTATTGGTTACAGAAAGCTCTTTATGTTTTTGGCCCTTCTACTTGGATATTTAATTTCAGCACTGACCTATATCTGCTGAAATGCGGTCTGTGGTTTCGCTCGCATATTATGCTTATTCTGGATATCGTAACTTTATTTCGCTTTACCTTATCAAAATTATAATATATTTTCGAAGTTACTTCCGAGTTGAAGAATAAAGTTTTGGTTTAATAGGCTAAGGTAGTACGAGGGGTAGTTTTCATTTTCGGGAAATGAGGGGGTTGGATAGGGGTTACTAGGCTCATTTGGACTCTTACCTATTCTCTGACTCATAATTACAAATAAATGCTAGGTTTCAGTGTTATCAAACTACTGGTTCCTAAGCTATAATCGATCAAGAAATAATTATCTCATACTTTAAACTTGTGTCTTAAGCTTGTACATATTATATAATCGGTTTATCGAAAACGGCCGCAAATGTTACCATGAAATTTAGTATTCAGGTAGTTTTGGGGCAGAAAACTCGATCTATCTTGGTCTTATCCCTGGGAATCTGCGCATTTATAAGCTATATATATGATTTTCTTTCGTCGAGCAACAATAAATCAATTTCGACTCTATTATGTTAGCCCGATTGGCAGTTTGGTATGTGTATAGCTGATAAACAGACAGACGGACAAAAAGATACTCAAACAGACGGACATGGCGAAACTATAAGGTTTCCTTGTTTACCACGAAACACTAAAAAGACAATTTTTGGATACGAATATTTTTGTTATTTGATCCTTACTTAAATTAACATTAAAAACAGAAACGTGTAGGTACGACAACTATTCGTATAAAGAAAAAAGAAGTTGTAACTTTCGCATTATAATGTTATTACTAGGTAAGGTAGCTATTATAAAAACAACAGTATTAATGAATAATGAATAATGTGTTATGAATTCCAACAAAGGGATTAAAAATTTTATGTGAGCAAAGGGGCTTTGAAGACGATATTATAAGGAGTTCAATCCTTAATTTACGATTTATATAATATTATCTACCTACCCACATAACATAGTATTTTAATTTTCAAAGAAATAATGGTGACAATTTGTAAAGAAGGATTTAATTTTTTGGCTTTGACAGTCATTCACTTCACAATAATTACGTGTCATTTCGACTCGTTATCGCAGGAAACGTGCGGTGCGAGCACTCTGGCGGGCGCGCGGCGGCCCTATGTCAATTATATCTAGCGAGATACACCGAGCGGTGGGCAAATAACGCGTATCCTTGAGCGAGTGGCGAACGCCTGGTTGTGCGCTCGATAGAACTGAAAATTGGACTTCTTGGACTGAAAAGTTCTTTGAAACCTTTTTTCTCAGTCATATTTTTCATTTACCCAAAAAAAAATAATGTCAATCTGCATTATATTTATCCGAGGGTTGTCTTTTTATAAATTGAAATTTTTGTTTAAATATTGATGGTAAAATTTCAAACTTTTTTAAAAAGTTCAAACCTTATTTCTTTGCTTCTTTAAGTCACACGAGTGTGAAAATTATTTCAGTATTTTAAGTAAGACAAGACTCAGGGGAACGCGGTTTTAGTTTTTGCAAATTTTGTCTCAAATATTAATAGCGATGTTTTATCCGATTTCAATACTCTCCGGTCGGCGCGATACCATCTTGTCGCCTACAAAATCGGTATGGGACTTGAAGCTCAAGGTTACTGCCGTTATACAGAGGCTTAATTTATCGTAACTCCGAGCAAAGCTCGGTTACCCAGGTACTTGTTATTATAACCGGAAAATACTAAGCAAGATTGTAAAGGCAAAAGAATAGAAGAAAGTATTTTAGAAAAAAAGTATCTGGATAACAAACGTTTTGTTACTCTTGTTGTTGGCTGCCTTGCTTAATGATGGCTTCGATATTTTAAATCGCCTACTCTATATTCAAGATAAGGCCTCTAGCTATTAATCATCCCAAAAAATAGAGCTGCGGGGTAAAAGAATATCACCGATTAAAAGGATAGGGATTTCTCCCTACATTCTCCAAAAATTTATTAGGTTTTAATAGTCATTATATGTTTTTTTTTAAATAAATATACTGGAAAGGAAAAAATAATTGATTAATTTATTTTTACCCTTACTATTTGTCTGCGAATTTAAAACTTACCCCTCGTATTTTGAGATTCTCAAAAGTGTTAATTAAGTGCTTGTTAAAGTTTTGGTTGCGACTATTAAGAGTATGTCTTAAACTGAAATGTTAAGATAATAAGAACATTAACATACACATAAGTTACTATCGCCGCCCACGATAACCAGAGAAGTTTAAGTGTGTCTTTGGCCCGCTAAACTTTTAATGATATCCTAAGGGTCAGTTCACACCGTAACAATACACGACGCTACGCGGCGCTGATAGAAAGAAAGAAGAAAGACAGCTATTCAAAATTAAACTATATTCACTACTAAAAGATAGACGTTTCATATGACATCAGTCATACACTGCACATGCGCGTGCGGCGCGGTCCAACATGAACTCTTACAATGAATCGTGTATGTTCTTGTGTAATGAATAAAGTTAAATTTTAATAGCTATCGTAAAAATACAGCGCTATGCCGCGTCTCAATTCGTTTGGATGTGAATTGAACCTAACTCTCTCGATGAAAATCAAAGCATTATTTTTTTATTATTTCATGTCAGTTTTCTGTGATACCGTGGTATTTTTCAGTGCCACTGGTGCTTTCGGCATTTAGATTAACTAAGATATTACGAGTCCATCTACACAGCTCTAACTATAAACTTTGAATGGAACTCTAATTTGTCAAAGTCGCAGCGAATAATTTAATTTGGGTTAGGTTTTAAACAAACCTCGCAACCTTTTCCTGTAGCCATTATTATGTTGACAGTAACAAATTTGGTAGACCCATATTAATTGTTACCTACTGTCGACATAATATTCTTTTTAGATTTTAAAAAGTAAATGGTACAAACCCGGTGTGCCACTTTCCGATCTTATTTCTGTAACAATAAGGTCCAAAAGTACACCTAGTTTGTGGGCGACTGTACGATTATACGTCGTTGAGCGTGGCCTAGTGGTAGATTATTTGTTTGAAGTTCGATTCCGGGTCGGTGTCAATAAGACTTTTCTGATTTCAGAATAACATTATACAGACGCTTAAAATGTGCTCTCGGAAACCAGCCTGTTCGAGAAGGTTAACAATCTTCGAAGGCTCGTGGAGTCTTTTTTTTTCTTTTCTGTCTAGTACCTACTATATTATTATGTTTCAAGTTAATTTTCTGTTCGATGCACCTTCTCTAAAAGCAGCAGCTGATATTTGAACTTTAGAAGAGTTTATAATTTCTTCATATTTATTTCGAAGTCTGTTTTATTTACATTTTTAAACCAAATCGTTGTGAAAACCGGAATCGTGAAACAACAAATTAAGATAAAAAGTATAATCCATTAAGATAAATCGTATTTTCCGGGAATACATTTTTCTCGTATAAACTCTACTGCATAATAATTGAAAAATGTATTATTTACCTTTTAAAACTATCGCATGACATACATTTTTAACATAATATTGTTTTAGTTTATACAGACGTAGAATATAAAGACATACTTAAAATTTAACATGCCAAGTTCCAACTAATTTTAACTTTACCCCATCGAGAGCGCAAACTTTTCCATACAAAAAATGACAATCTTCACCCATCATAAATTCTAGCACCAACAAAACATATTTAAACAATTTAGCAGGAACGCTATGCTGTACCTATTTTGCAACAGGTGTCCTTTTTTATATTAAAATGAATTCTCGCAAAAATCTTAAATTTTCTCTCTTTCATGGGTACAAATTCAAGTAAAATATCTAAAGTTTTCTCTCTTTCATAGGTTCAAATTCAAATACAATATCTTAAGATTTCTCTCTTTCATGGGTACAATTTCGAGTAAAATATCTTAAGCTTTCTCTTTTTCATAGGTACAAATTCGAGTACAATATCTTAAGTTTTCTCTCTTTCATAAGTACAAATTCGAGTACAATATCTTAAGTTTTCTCTCTTTCATAAGTACAAATTCGAGTACAATATCTTAAGTTTTCTCTCTTTCAATAAGTACAAATTCGAGTAAAATATCTGAATAAGAACGTAAACGTGTACAATTGTACTGTACTATACTAGCAGGTGACCGATTCTGTTTACCGCCCTACTTCTGGGCGGCGCGCCTTATAGATCGCAGGCCGCGCCGCGCGATCAGTGAGTGCTCGAATGCTGCCGCGCGCGGTCGTTCCTACCCCACACGGTCGAAAGCGGGACGTGAGATAAAAACCTAGCGAGTGCGAGTGGGACGGAGATACCAACGTTTTCAACAGGTCTTTATTGTTACTTCACTAAATGGTCCTATCGTGTCATAATTCTCACTTCAGTTTTACTTTTATGACTTATTCTTGATAGCTTTTTATTAAATGTTGATAAAAGCAAATTTGTGTATAGTAACTCAATTTGTTTTTTTTTTAAGAAATGTTAAAACCACATTTTTTAAAAAGTTCAATAATATTAACTCGTACTTACCTGAAATAATAAAGTATTTTTAGATGTGATAAAATTAAGATTAAGTGACCAATTTATTTACTTATAACATTATCATCCGGATATTGATTTGTTGCGTGTCAATAGTTTTCTACATTATTACAATATTTTACTGAAAATTACACACATGGGTACATAATACCTAATTACTTAGGTGGTTAAAATGAGGTCAGCCTTAACTTATAAGACCATAACTTCAACTTACACTCAGAGCGGTAATTTATAAAGTTGAAGTTCTCCACGCGTTTCCACATCTAATTAATTTTATTATACTTAGGGCTTTTCCGTAGAGCAATGTTTCGCTTTGCCACAGGGTTTTTTGGGGTATACTGAGCTGAGTGGCATGGATGATATTATTATGATCGTGCGTGTTTCATAGAATACCTACTTGGATTAAACCAGGGTTACGTAGGCAATATTTTTGTGGTGGTGTGTTCCATACAAGCCGTTTTTTTCGTTAATTTTTGTTTTATAGTTAAGCTGGTCAAGGACCTTGTTGAATGAAAGAATACTTTCAACAAAAGTTCATTGATGTGAAAGCAAGCATTGCAAGCAAACCTTTTTGTAAAAAGGGCTGTTGTAAAAAATGAAAAAAGCAACAGACCTAATATTTGACGACCTCCGTGGCTCAGTGGTCAGCACGTTGGCGCTCAAGCCGGAGGTCGCGAGCTCGAATCCTGCCGAAGGAACAAAAAGGTTTCTGTACTCCTGGGTCATGGATGTGTATTAAATATGTGTATAATTAAAATCTTAAATATATATATATCGTATAAAGTATTAAATATATTTCCGTTGTCTGGTACCTGTAACACAAGTTCTTAGCACGCTGCCAGATTGACGTGGTGTGTAGCATCCATATATAATAATATTATATATACTTCTTATTTCGAAGTAGTAACTTACCACGATTAGGCTTAACACCATCCCTCGTCAATATTTTATCTCTAAGTCCACAGAGAACTGAAACGTGACTCAGAATATGGACCATATCTGTGATTGGACTGACTGTCACTTCGGAGCTCGGACTGACACTGCTAATAGCTGGACCACGCCTGACAGTGATTGGGGAACCCTCGCCCTAAAATTGAATATTCTTGTTCCCAAAAATCGATCTACGGAAAATCTGCCGCAATTTTAAATAAATATTTTTAACCGACATATTTATATATATATATATATATATATATATATATATATATATATATATATATATGTCGTCTGTTGACTGATTTTCAAAATTCTTTATTTGATGAGAAGTTCCGAAGTTGGTCCAAATTTCACAAAAGTGGTGACCTGATGATGGAATCGAGGGAACTCCTCAAAATTTATATGGACACATATAGTGATTTTGACTTTTTCTGAAGTAACCCAAGCATAATATGCTACCAAAAAGTAATATTTTGCACCAAGATATATCCTGGATCCAAAAGTACTGAACAGATCGCCTGACTCCTTATATATACATGTTTGGGGATTTCGGCGTTGCTTAAAGAACTGAAAGCATAATCCACTATGTCAATTAAAGTAATCACCATCATCACCACCATCATCACACCATAAATCATGATAATATAATGATGATATAATAGGTACTTCTCATAGTATTTTACACCGACACGGATATCTTTGAATATTACTCTGCCGTTTATGGACCGATTTTCAAAATTATTTTTTTGATGTATTGGGTATAATTCAAAATTGGTCTCATTGTCACTAAAGCGGTGACTAGATGATGACATCCATAAGGAATCGAGAAAACTCCTCGAAATTTATATGAACACATACAGTGATTTTGACTTTTTCAAAAGTAACACAAGCATATGCTTGCTACCAAAAAGTAAGATTTACCTTATTTATGAGACACACCAAGGTATACCCTGGATTCAAAAGCACTGAACAGAACTACTCAGTCTTTAAAGATACGCGTTTGGATATTTCGACATTGTTTAAAGAACTGCAAGCATATGCCAGGATATAACTTACACTCATCATCATTATCATTTTATATACAGTACCTAATGGAATTGGCTTTAACAGTCTTGGCGCGTATTCAATTATACACTTGATCGTTTATTTTAAACGTTTTGAAAATCTATTAATCATAAAAAAATATCACTAAAAAGGGAAAAATTATTATTATTTTTAAACAAAAAATTAAACCGACTCCCAAAGTAAAAATGCATAAAAAATTATGAAATATATCTTATTTTCTAAATAATTCCCCTTTTAAATTTGGCTAAAATTTTAACTATTTCTCTACTCAATCTTCCTTATTTTGAAGTTGGTACTCTATGACGCTCCACCACCACCTACCTAATATTTCGTTTTTTTAAATTAATATATTTGTAATAAAACGCAAGAATGGCGGCCAACAAGTGAAGTTTATTCATAAATCATAGGCAACAGAACATAGATAATAATAGATGGCACAATAACTTAAATAAACAAGACAGTTTATATTATGTTACCTAAAAATTTGGACACTAATAATAAGTATAGGTATCTATGGACGTTTTACACCACGTCAGTCTAGGCGCGAGCTATTCAAATTCTTTAATAATAGATATATTAATGTGTGCGACAGACATATATACAAAGTTATTAATAATACATAATTAAATAATATTATTAAATCGACGTGAAATGTTATATATAATATATCACGTCGATATAATCCCGTGCCAAGTAGAACTCGTGTTACGGATATCAGACAACGGATATATATTTTATACTATACACGACAATTTTAAACTAATAACAATATACAAATATCCGATGCTATGTATCTGAAGAACTCGTGTTACAGGTACCAGACAACGGAAATTTATTTAATACTATAGATATATTTAAGATTTTTGTTATATTATACACCCCTTTTATTACACACCCATATTCTAAGAATACAAAAAACTTTTGTTCTTTTGGCGGGCTTCGAACTCGCGACTTTCGGTTTAAGCGACGATGTGCTTACTACTGAGCCACGCAGGTCGTCCAATAAAATATAATATCCACCGACTAGCCACATAAAAAAAATGCTTGTACGCACTGGTCCTTGTGAATGAATATAAAAAAACCTTGTAACTGACCATAATATACTACGATACGATACGTATATCACGATAAATATACATTTTTTAATTTATTTACTTGCATTTTCAGCAAAACTCCTGTAGCAATAGTCATGTGTCTACTTACAACGGTTTTAAAGAATCGATACTCCAAGCTAAGTTCGACTACAGTTAGATACCTATCTAGTTTTTAAATTTTCTCTTTCGGAGTAAAACTTCACGAGAATGTTTTTAATTCAGAACTCGTACGATACGCCATAAAATAAAATTTCTATTTCTTTATGTATGTATGCTTAGTAATTTAAAACTACATTGAAAAAACTCATCTCATGGCGACTAAAATGAAACGAAAACTGTCATTATACGACTTGCTACACTCTTCAGGTAAAATTAGTAGTCGAAACGTGCAGAAAAATGTTCTTTGATGTCTAAAACGAAATGCAACGGTCCGTGAAGTGATAAGAGTTCATAGCGAGCATACAGGTAACCATCTACTTCGGCTGTTCCTGAAGTCCTTTAAAAGTTTAAAGTATAAAAGTATGGGGGGAAAAATGAAAATCTTATACTTTAAATTAGACAATTTTCTTTTTCTTATATTCTTATATATAAAATTGATTTCAATTCTAATGTATCGCTAAAACTCGAAAACGGCTGGACCGATTTGGCAAATTTTCGTCTTGAAATGATTGTGGTAGTTCAGGAAAGGTTCAAATGGTGAGTGATATTGGAGAAAACACAAAAACGACGATTGAATTTTATACTAACTATATAAATAGACTAACCATACTAACTATTCATTGTGTTCAATTTGTCACATTTTTGACGACCTCTTTGGCTCAGTGGTTTAGCGCGTTGGTGCTCAAGCCGGGGGTCACAGGTTCGAATCCCGCTGAAGGAACAAAAAGTTTTCTGTGTTCCTGCGGTATTTCCGGACCATTACGACCTGCAAACCTTCAAGAAGGGAGTGTATTCCCTCCTCCTGTATCTACTCCTACTATCCTGTAAAAGGACAGATACGCACTTGCAACTCCTCTGATGTTGTGGGTGTATAGACGCCGATAGGGGCGAGGGTAATCTCTTTCCATCAGCGATCCGTTTGCTTGTTTGCCCCCTAGTTTTATAAAAAAAATGTCAAAGTTGTGAGATAGAATGAATGTATATTGTATGGATGGATAGGTGTTTGTTACTCTTTTACGCAAAAACTACTAAACGGATTTTGATGACTATGGTAGCAGCTTAAGCTCTGGATTAGTAAAAGGTCTAACTTTTATCCCGAAAAAGTACAGTGCTTCCGTGGGATGCTATATTTAGCCGCGGGAAAATGTTAGTAATGTATAAATCGTTTTCTCGATAACAGCTGCAATTATTACTATAAATTTTTGCATGCAGTGAGTTGTAGGGGAGAAAAATCGATCTAGCTAGGACTCATCCTTCAGAAACTGCGCATTTTTAAGCTATGTATGTTTTTCCTTTATCTTGCAACAATATATCAATAATTTCGACTCTATTATGTCAGTCTAATTGGCAGCTTGGTATGCGTATGTATAATTTTTGCGTTGTTCGGAAATTCGGAATGTGGTGGGTTCGAATCCCGGTCAGATAAATATTTTGGTGATTCTTATTATTTATTTTTAATTTATCAGAACTCCGAGCAAAACCTTGGTATCCCAGGTACTTATCTTATACTTTAAACGAGCTAATCTATAATATATAATACATGATCGGGATCTCGGCAATGGCTGCAAGTTTTACCATGAAATTTAGCATACAGAGAGTTTTGGGGGAGAAAAACTGATCTAGCTAGGTCTCATCTCTTGGAAACTGCATATTTTTAGGATATATATGTTTTTTTCATTTATACGTGCAACAATATATCAATAATTTTGACTTTATTATGTCAGTCTGAGTGGCAGCTTGGTACAACAAAAATAAAAAAATAAAAATACGTACTCACGTATAATTTTTGCGTTTTTCGGAAATTCGGAATATGGTGGGTTCAAATCCCGGTCAGATAAATATTTTTGTGCCTCTTTTTATTTTTTTAAATTATAAGAACTCCGAGCAAATCTCGGTTACCCAGGTACTCATATGTAATACTAGATGTTGACCGTGACTTCGTGCTTGCAAAAGGAAAACCGTACATTTTTCCGCAATAAAAAGTAGCCTATGTCCTTTCCCGTGGTCTTTTCTATATCTGTGCCAAATTTCATCAAAATCAGTCTAGTAGTTTCGGAGCCTATTCAATGCAAACAAACAAAGAAACAAGTCTTTCCCCTTTATATTAGCGTAGACCACTAATATAATATGGGATATTCCACTAGCCCCACTTTTTTTTCATTCATTTTATTCCGTGTTTACTATTTGTGAAAATTACAACTCTCCAGCTATTAGGGTTCATGAGATACAGCCTGGTGACAGACAGACGGACGATTTGCGAAATCTCAGTAATAGGGTCCCGTTTTTACCTTTTGGTAACGGGACCCTAAAAAAGAACGGAAATAATACTATGTAGGTACATGAGGCCGTGGATACTTCGCTTTATTGCTCAGAAAAGCGGGTACAAGCTAATTAATGCGAAAGTCGGCTTTGCTACCTGTTGCTACAGCTCTCAAATGTAAGTCCAGATGATTGATGAAAAGCCTAAGGTTTCCCCCGCGGAAAAACCGGAAAATTATGAAAAACATATTTTTGTGTTATTTGTACATGTATTACTATCCATCAACCTACCTCGCGGCTGTCTTGTCGAATGAATGTCAGACGTTAATGGAAAAAGAAATCCAGCAGCCATTTTGATTTCGGCTTGGTTGTATGATTGAAGAAAAATAAATATTTACTAGATGACCCCCCGACAGACGTTGTTCAATCTTAACTATGGAGTGGAATAAATAAATAACTATGTACCTACTCTTTCTACATAAAAAACTACACCTACTGCCTACACCTACTCTTACAACATACAACTTACACCTACAATAGGGTGCCTCCAGCGCAATACAACATAGTAGCAGAACAATATACTCTCAAAATGACGTATTCTCAAAACGACGTACTCTCAAAAGGACAGGAACTGTACAGTCTATTATATAATTAAGTGTATGAATTTAGAAAATGATTTCAATTACGGGAGGAGAGAGACACTTGATCTTTACGGGACACTTGGTATATGGGATTTACAAAGCTAACGGATGGATGGATGGATGGATGTTACTCTTTCTTGCCACTAATGAATAGTTTTTGATAAAATTTGGTATATTAGTAGTTTAAGCTCTGGATTAACGAACATATAGGCTAGTTTTAATCCCAAAGCATGTTCCTGTGGAATACTGTATTTACGCGGTAGGAGCCGCGGGCAAAAGTTAGTAGTCACAGTAGAGTCTCTTTAGGGAGACTTATTCCCCGTAGATCAATTGCCCATTAATGTTTTTTTTTTAGTTATTAAACTGTCATAACAACTTACGCTAAGTCTATAGCTAGTTTATGAACGAAGTGTGACAGGGGCCAGGACTCGACGCTGCTCTATAAAGTTTATAATATGAAGTTGAAAGAGAAGTAGAGTACAGTTAAGACTTTACAGGCAGGAACATATTTCATGACCGGTAATGGGTCCAAAGAAACCCAATTTAACGTGGGCAAAGTCGCGTGCGTAAGCTAGTAAACTTAATATTTTGACGACTGTACTTCTTACCTTTTGAGAATACGTAGTTTTGAGAATACGTCCTTTATATCGTTTTGCTACTATATCGTTTTGCGCCTGAGGCGTCCTACAACCTACAAGCTACTACCTACTCTTACAACCAACACCCACTTCCTACACCTACTACCTTCACCTACTGTAACTTACACTTACAACCTACACTGAGTACCTTATTTTCTGTAAATAGCTCCCACACCGATTGCGGTGGCAGCCACTGTTTTTTTCAAGCCAGTCTGGCTATATAGGTGTTGTTTTATAGTGACCAAATGTGTGCGCAGTATACAAGAGCACTATTTCTTTCTTTACTCTCGTAATCGGACGGATGAGGGGTTAAATAGATCTGACACGACTGGCCAGAGATCAGGCGCAGAATCGATGTTTTACATGGCCATCCGATGCATGGATCATCTCTCTTGTTAGACAATCAAGTGATCAGCTTGCATTGTCCTAACCAGACTAGACAGTCAAGCTCTAAAACACCGGACCATGGAGTTGGCTGTAAATAATTTAATTAGAGTTTAATAGTCATGTGTTTTTTTATTCAAATTGGCAGATTGGCAAAATCTGCCGCCCAAGCCCCGAATATTAGTGCATCAAGGCAACAGCGTACAGCATAATATAAAGGGAGTTTTTTTTAGGGGTATAGAACTTTAAGCTGGCAACACTTTTTTAACTGGCGGCCATTTTGTCAGCTGTTAAGTGATTTATGTAGTTTAGTTTTGCATTTTAACATGAATAGTCTGACGCCTGAACAACGCTTCTAAATTGAGCAAATTTATTTTGAAAATTATGGTTCTGTTAGAAATACGTATCGTGCACTACGTCCATTTTACGGTCAACATAATCGTTCATCAGAGAAATTAATTCGATTAACTATGGAACGTTTTCGCACCACGTTTACTCTAAATGATAATACGCATCCACAGAGACCTCGTACAATGCGTACAAAAGAATTCATTGCTGCTGTAGTGCGTAGCGTAGAGGAAGACCCAAATCAGTCTATCCGTTATCGAGGGATTGGATATGTGCCCATCCACTTTATGGAAGATTTTGCAGAAAAATCTTGGTTTGCGTGCTTACAAAATCCAACTCGTGCAAGAATCGAAGCTACACGATCACCTAGCAAGGCGTAAACTCGGTGAGTGGGCCCAAAACTTCATTGCCGTTGATCCCGATTTTTATGAGCGAATTTTGTTTAGCGATGAAGCTCACTTTTTTTGAATGGATACCTCAATAAACTAAACTGCCATATTTTGAGTGATGATAATCCTCAAGTGTATGTTGAGACACCGTTAGATCCAGAAAAACTGACTGTTTGGTGTGCTTTATGGGCTGGTGGAATAATTGCTCCGTACTTCTTTAAAAACGATGCTGGCCAGAACGTTACAGGCAATGGTGACCGCTATAGAGCTATGATTACAGACTTTTTAGTTCATCAATTGAACAACCATGATGTGCAGGAGCTGTGTTTTCAACAAGACGGCGCAACATGTCACATAGCTCGTGCCGCAATTGATTGATTGAAGTAAACATATTTTGGTAAACGCATAGTTTCACGTTTTGGACCCATGAATGGGCCTCCAAGATCGTGCGATTTAATGCCGCTTGACTATTTTCTGTGGGGATATGTGAAGTCGCTAGTCTACACCGATAAGCCCGATACGATTGAGCACTTGGAAGACAACATTCGCCACGTTATTGCCGATATACGGCCACAAATGTTGGAAAAAGTCATCGAAAATTGAACCTCCAGATTAGACTACGTCCGAGCTAGCCGTGGCGGTCATATGTCAGCAGTTATATTTAAATTATAATACCAGAAGAGTATCTTTCGAATGAAGTAAATTTCATGTCAATTTAAAAAAAAATCATCTTTGTTTTATTCCATTTTAAAGTTCTATTTCTATACCTCTAAAAAAACAACCTTTATTAGATAAAAGTAATAAAAAAAAACATTTTGAAATTTCAATCAAAGCGGACCAAATTTTTGTTATTTAGAAGGGCAAGTGCTTTTATCGCCAGAATGTTGGCGTTCTTAAGAATTTTCTCGTAGAAAGCACTTCAACTGAAATCTCTATTAAAGTAGAATAGTTTTTAACCGACGTTCGGCTTATTTCGGCGGTTCGGGTTATACGTTCTGCTATATCTATATATTTTTTTAATTTTTTTTTGTATGTTCAACGATAACTCCGCCGTCTGTAGACCGATTTTCAAAATTATTTTTTTGATCTAAAGAGTATACTTCGAAGTTGATCCCGTTTTCACAAAAGTGGTGACCTGATGATGGGATCCGTGAGGAATCGAGGGAACTCCTCAAAATTTATATGGACACGTATAGTGATTTTGACTTTTTCTGAAGTAACTCAAGCATATGCTACCAAAAAGTAAGATTTTGCACCAAGGTATACCCTGGATCCAAAAGTACTGAACAGCCTTAATTATTTCTCACAGCCACTACATCTAACTGTCTTATTTCAGCCAAATTTTAAAGGGGAATTATTTAGAAAATAAGTTTTATTTTTAAGTTTACTTTGTAAGTCGGTTTAATTTTTTAATAATTTGAAAGTCGATCGTGTCACATAAACTACTATTATATTCTACTTACTACTGACTATGAGTTAGTAGAATAGAATTCTAATATGTAATAATAATTATAAACATTTTAATAATATTATGTTTGCAATTAATTTGCAAAATTAGTAATGAATTTCGATATCATTCATGTATTATGGAAATATATAATGTAAACATTTATGTATTTGTTACTAAATCAGTAATTTGAATGAAATCTTATTTCATCATGCACCAAAAGAAAATAAAATAGGAGTTTATCCTTCAGTTAAGTAGTAGGTAATAATAGCAATTGATTATTTTTGTAACATACAAATTAATGAAATGTTTTGAGGCCTCCGTAGTAACTACAAAGTACCCTTAGTTTCACTCTGTCCATCCGTCATCGTCTGTTCCTTTACTTACTTTGGCATCATAAAATAATTATAATTTTCTATTTTTGGGGTCGCTCCTCATACTCGTGATGTGCGGTTCTTTTTTCATTATAATACCATGGTGATACCCCACCATGTGGGGTATCGTCGTGAGGTTTCATACATGACTTTTTTTTTAAGTTAAACCATTTTGAATAACTGACCTTGAAAATAGTTTACAGGTTGGTCCTCCGCCTGACATGTCTAAACTATAAAAGCAAATTTTCATGTTAAAATGTCCTGCTTAATATTCCTTAGGAAAATAATTTTGAGTGAAATTAAACAATAACTTTTGGAGTAATTAAAAAAAAACTTACTGCGCGTTGATAGTTACAGAACCCTCCTTAGACATGTCCTGACATGCTCTTGGTTATTTACATCTTTTAAAATCTGACGAATATGCAACTGTATGTTATTTACACGTAGAACAAAGCGACAATAATGGAACATCAACAGAAGTAAAATAATAAATCCCCACACCGAATTCGGTGACGGTGGCAGGTTTCATTGAAACCAAGCCAGTTACGCAGGAGTAATTTATAGTGCCCAAGTGTGTGCGCAGTACACAAATGCACTCTCTCTTCCTTTACTCTCGTAACCCGGGACAGATAACCGACACGACTGGCGAAAGATCAGGCACAGGTCCAGTCGGACATGTGCCTTTACATGCCCATCCGATGCATGGATCATCTTTCATGTCAGACAATCAGGTGATCAGCCAGCATTATGCTAACCAAACTTGGAATCAAAATTTTTTGCTGTTCCAATGCAGGAATCGAACCCGCGACCTCCGAGTCGTGAGCCAAGCTCTTACCACTAAACCAAGGAGTTTGTTATCAACAAATCAACAGAAGTACAGTATTGCTAGCAAGTTATTAGCAGTAGCTGATCCTAGTCGCGCGGCGCCTGGCACGCAATACACACTCGGTAATTAACAGGACTCCGAACTATGTCGCTATCATTGCCTTCGTTGGTTAGATATATGCCTGTTATTGTACTGTAATAAGGACTAAATAATCTCGATGAATGTATACCATTATTTTGTCACTTACTTTTTTCAGTTTTCAGCATTATGATATTATGTCGTATACATTTCTTTTCACGCCAACATCATTAGTACAGTCACCGCCAGATTCGATGTGCCACTTTTCTACCTTATCATTTGATAGTAATGTTCAAAAGACCAAAAAAAAAAATGAGTTCAAAATCTGTAAGTGAACCTATATTTAGGGCTGATTTTTCAATCCTCATTTAAGTTTTACCTGTGGAATAAATATGTGACTGTGACAGATTTTTCATACAAAATATGCCAAAGTCACATATTTATTCCTCAGGTAAAAGTTATCTGAGGATTTAAAAATCAGCCCTTAGTGGTATTTCGTGGTTCCACATACCTTTTTGCTTCTTCCCGAAGTGTCAAGTGTCGAGCTGTCATATATGCCATTGACATTTGATTCGACACTTTTTTTATTTATTTATATATAGCATCGGCTTATAACCATTTGCCAGTGTCAAGTTAAAAAGGCGGGAAATAGAACTTTCGTTTCAATTTTCAACACCGTATTCCTATATCGTCAAGTCTAAAGTCTAGTCAAAGTCCATATATATAGTCAGTACAGTCCATGAATCATGTCAGTCGATTCAGTAAAGTGGTAGAAGCTTTACTGAAAGTTCCTAGGGAGTTTTGGCGGGAAACACAAAATAACACGATTTTAGAAGTTGTACCACTTGCCCACACTTGTGCACGTTAACGAATATTTAATGGTTAATTTGAAATATAACACTTCGATTTTCATCTCTATTGTATAAGCGCAGAGTTATATTTTCAATGCTCTGAATTTTCTACGGCCTTCCGAATTCTAGAGCATATAGTCCCAGCCTTAATACACGGCTCTCGGGCGTGTTGAAATAAACCCGTAAACAATAGGTATAGATTTCATCCCTGCTAATCCTACTACTAATATAAATGTGAAAGTTTGTGAGGACGGATGGATGGATGTATTGATGTTTGTTCCTCTTTGGCGCAAAAACTACTGGAAAGATTTTGATAAAATTTAGTATGGTAGTAGTTTAGGCTCTGGATTATAACATAGGCTACTTTTTTTACCGAAAAAGTGTTCCCGTTGACAGTTTATTTAAGTGAGCGGTGCGGTGGGAAAACTTAGTATTAAAAAAAGCGCACGTAATTCTGTCTTATCGTATCGTGTTTATGCAATCATACCTATATCACCAAACAGATTTTAATGACATTTGGCACAGTGTCAGATTAGATTTTCGGAAAAGACAACTTTTATTGCGGCAAAATGTACAGTTCAAGCGACATATGAATTTCTGAGTTAACTAGGTTTCGGACCACATCTTCTCTTTTAAAGCTACGTCTAAATATATTGTCCCTACCTTGGACTTGTATCGCCGCCGCGGCGCGTCGCGATCCAAGAGCTCTGAACCTCAATTCTCGTATTTAAAGTGGACTTTCATTTTACTTTGATTGTATTATAAGTGAAACCACTTGTTATCATAAACTGATTTTGTGACGTTTGGACCAATTTTTTATTTCTATTTATTGATATAGAAAAACAAACAACATTTAATTCATAAAACTCAAGATACAAGCTTAGCCCATACAAGCCATCAAATTTTTCACAATTAAATATTACACTAAAGTATGTAAGTATGAAATAATGTGACACAAACTAGAAGTGAACAAAAGATCAGTAAACCAAAAAAAATTATGATTATTATTATGACGGATATTTTAAATTTGATACAAAAAAGAGATAAATATGCCCATGTTAAGAAACCAAAAAAGACAAATAAAAATAAACCTTTACATTTCTTTGATGGTGGCAACAATCGATCTTAATTTTGAATTGAATATATCTATAGTATTATAATTTAGTTTATGCTTGCTACACAACTCTTACAGTAAAGCGATTCCTTGCGTAATTTGATCTGTACAACGCTGTATCAAATGTTAAATTATTGCAAGTGAACACAAATAAAACTAATTATGAAATATTACAAATTCCACAACGTCACCCATTGAACTCCCCGGCAAAACTCCAATTCGACACTCCTGTGTTCCATTTTCAGCTCTAAGGTACCTATTGATATCTATTTTCAGCCCTCAGAATTTTCACGGGCCCACCGGATTCCGGATCAAATAGGATCTAAGACTCCGCTGTCCGTCCGTCCATCCGCCCGGCAACGAACTTGTTTTTTTGCCATTTTGTACAGAACACTTCGAGCGCGAGTCCGACTCGCGCTTGGCCGGCTTTCAAAACTTCAGCATAATATTTACCTCATTTATATTTTGATCAGCTGAATATTTTAGGCACGGTCTTGGCCAAGTCAGTCTTGTGTCATTGTGGAGAAACTAAAAAATATAAAATAAGGCCAAGTAACTAAAAATTAATGCAAGTTCTGATCTTAATACTCAGTAGAAATATTATATTGGCTGAATCTTTTGTTATTCGGTATTCAACTTACATTTAAAAAATATATGAAAATAAAATATATTTTATTTTAAATTGGGTAAATAATTCAGTTTAGCACTTTAGAAAATTGAAAATATTTTATTAATATTACTTTCATTTCATTGGCACCATGTTTCATTTTAGAAGTGTCTAAACAGTTAGTGAGTTGTAAATATTGCACTGTCTATGTATAATTAAATATTGAGCAACATACATATAGTTTTTACACCACACACACATTCTACACATGCTACCTACTCCTATAAACTACATATTATATACTTTCTACAATATCTACTCTCAATTCTATACATACTACCAACACTAAACTATACCTACTACCAACACCTATTACCTACACCTATAACCTACACCTACTACCTTCACCTACTACCTACACCTACTACCTACACTTACTACCTACACGTAGTACCTTCTCTTACTACCTACACCTTCTACCTATAACTACCTACACCTACTACCAATACGAAGTACCTACACGTCCTACCTTCATCTACTACTAACATCTACTACCTACACCTCCTACCTACACCTTTTTATTTTCTACCTCCACCTACTACCTACACCTACTACCTACACATTTACGCGGACAAAGCCGCGGAAAAAAACGCAAGTTTCATATAATACTAGTTGTGCCCGCGGCTCCTACCTCGTAAATACAGTATCTCACGAGAAAACTGTACTTTTACGGGATATCCTATGTTTTAATCCAGTGCTTAAACTACTACCATACAAAAATTCATCATAATTCGTTCAGTAGTTTTTACGTAAAAGAGTAACAAACATCCATCCATCCATCCATACATGCATCCATCCAACCATCCATCCTCACAAACTTTTACATTTATAATAGTAGTGGGATATTTTGTCCGTATACTCGTTTGCCTACTAAACTATATTTTATAATAAAGACACAAATTGAATTCGCAAATGCGATACAAATACTTAAATGCGAAAAAATATTTGTGTGGTAATCGAAAAAAAATGTATAGGCACTGTCATGATTTTCATACAATTTTCGACGATAACTTTGTATCATCAGCGAATGATTTCGAAAATCATCGTTATTGTTATACATATGCCCACTTGCGTGGATCAGGGGTTCACCCTCCGTTAAAATATCATGCCTTCTCTTTCATAAATACGAATAACAAGAGACAGAAAGAGAACTTTAACCCAGATATGCGCAAATGGGCCTAAAGACATATGTAGTTATTTTATAGTTCGGTAATTTTACGTGTACGACATCCACCCCGGGTTGCGTGTCGAAAAACGTCGGCAAACTTGCTATTTGTTCACACCATATCATCATTATGGTGTTATGACGTTAACGTAATGATCGCCCAAGTGGTATACACTTTATGGCTCAGGGATAAATGAGCAGAATGGTCGTCTAATGGCAAGAAATTATCTACTGCCGCTATTTGACAATTGTGTATAAAATATCCTTTAATATCTGTTGAAAGTAAATTAATATTCAAAGTATGTAACTTAAAAATTATGGTTATATCTAAATACAAGTTTGTGGGAATTGTGGAAGCCCCAAAGGGAGATCTCCGACTATTTTATATTATTGCGAGGTGGTATGCTCGGTCAGGCCGAAGCCCACTTGTATGCATTTCAGATGTTGTATATATAGTGTACCAAAACCCAACCAACCAAACCAAACTGTGAAAACTTCGATATCGCGATTCAGGATTGTGGCGCTAATTTGTCCGCCACATCACTCCACCCCGAAGACCTGAGGTCGAATCTTGAGTCGTCTTGCTTGAGTCGCCAGTGCCAGAGAGTCTCGAATACCGCTTTTAATTCTAAAAATTACATTCACAATTTTCGCATTCACCGGAAAAATAATAGCTTCCATGGAATAATTTTCCCAAAAGTCCACATACACGTATTTTACAGGTTGTAAATAAATCTCGTTATCAGACATTAAGTAAGTTTAAGGTGTTCAAATTTACATAATTTTTATTTGGTGAGGGACGTACAATATATATAAACCGTCCAAAGGCCAGGCCAAACCTTCATGGCTATAAATTTGAAATTTTGCACACGTATTTCTCATATGACGTAGGCATCCACTAAGGAAAGATTTTTCAAAAGTCAACCCCCAAAAGGGTAAAATAGGTGTCTATGAAACTTTTTATTCCTTGGACATATTTGCATGAAATTTCGTATGAATTGAGTACGGAAAAAAATAATGAATTACATATTTCAGCGTTTTCTAAAATTCAACCCTTAAGAGGATAAAATAGAGGAAGTTTTTTATTATATATATATATATATATATATATATATATATATATATATATATAAACCGTCCAAAGGCCAGGCCAAACCCTCATGGCTATAAATTTGAAATTTTGCACACGTATTTCTCATATGACGTAGGCATCCACTAAGGAAAGATTTTTCAAAAGTCAACCCCCAAAGGGGTAAAATAGGTGTCTATGAAACTTTTTATTCCTTGGACATATTTGCATGAAATTTCGTATGAATTGAGTACGGAAAAAAATAATGAATTACATATTTCAGCGTTTTCTAAAATTCAACCCTTAAGAGGATAAAATAGAGGAAGTTTTTTATTATAAATATAACGTTTAAACCAATTTCACGCAGGCAAAGCCGCGGGTAAAATATGCTAGCAAGGTAATAAGGTGTTTACATGTTTTTTTAAGGCTTTTGTTTTGGTCTCGTGTCGCTTAACGATGGGCAAGCTATTTAATACATAGTATCCAAAGATACCTAAATTATATTTACTTAACTTACCTACCTTAACACGAAATTTTGTGAAAATGTGTGTATGTTTATTAATTGTCACTCTTTTTAACAAAATGAAGAACAGATGGTTTAGAGCCTGGATTAAACATTGGCTACTTATTATCGCAAAAATATTAGCAGCTCCTTCAAGATTTTTTTGCGAACAATAATGCGGACAATATCCACTACTATTATAAAAGTGACATTTTTTGAGGATAGATGGTTAAATGGATGGATGTTTGTACCTCTTTCACGCAAAAACTACCGAACGAATTTTTATGAAATTTGATATAGTAGTACTTTTAGTCTGAATCTAGGTGGGGGGAGGGGGGGGGGGGGGGGGGCAACTTACAATCCACTTTGGCGGCCTTACTGGCGGCATTACTGGAAAATGGTTGACTTTGTAAAAAAGTCATGTAGGAAACCTTGCCTTTATTTTAAAATACCTATACGAAACCCACACGATGTACGATATTCATAATTACAGAACCTAGAGGCGTGGACAGACAGACAGACAGACGGCCGGACAGAGTGAAACTATAAGGGTTCCTTGAGTATTACTGAACCCTAAAAAGTACTGTATTTACGCGGGTGGAGCCGCGGGAAAAAGCTATATGTATAATGATAATAGTATCTTCTACGAAATCCAATATAAAAGGTTGAAAATGTTTCTCAGGTAAAAGTTAATTTTTGCTCTTAATTCAAAATTTATTCACCCTCCTTAGACAGATTCTTCGAGCATTACTTATGTAAGAATTAGATGGTTCTACATTTCGAATAATTACTTGAACTTCTTCAGAACATAGCGGTATTGTTTTCTTTGCCAGGGCTGTTTCTTTCTTCGTTAAAATATTTGTTATACATTAAAGAGTTGTTTTCATTTTCAAGGTATGTTACCAACTTAAACCAAGGAACAAAAATGTATACTAACTTAATCTGTGCTAATACTATCTGCATTCTGTCATTGGATACAGACTAAAAATTAAATTAGGTAAATATGATGCTGATATTTTTAAGTAGTGGCTTCTCCGTTTTGAAGGTAGATTTGTTTATGAAATTTTGTTTTAGACATGGAATTGGAAATTCTATGTCTTAAAAGTGGCTTTAAAACATGTTACGAAAACTTATTTTGTTGCAGTACTCAACAGCATTAAGCTGGGACTATATTATCCGGAATCCGTAAGGTCGGGGAAAATTCAGAACACTGAAAATAGAACTCTGTGATAATACAATAGAGCTTAAAATCGATGACCAGAGTGTCAAGTCAAATTTCAATGTGAAATCTGACAACTTGACACTCATGTGTTCTATTTTCAACTTTTTACAACAACATTTGTATAATACAAATAATAGAAATAGAACTCTGGACTAATGTCCAGAGTTCTATTTTCAATGATCTTAGTTATATCCGGCCTTCCGGATTCCGGGCAATATAGTCCCATCCTTAGCTGCCACCGTGTTGAAATAGGAAGGTTAAAGATAAAATTCTAATTCTATAATAACTGGATATTTTATTATTATAGTAGTGTTCTTCTAGTAGTGCAATCAAATCGAAAGCTAACTATGTAGCTGTTTAGCTGGTCCTCTTGCATTAATATGTGTCGTGATGTCAAGGGGGACCAGCATTATGTATCGTAAGTTCAGTTTTGAATCCCTATTCAAAACTGAACATTATTCACTACTGTTAGAAATTTGTTAATTATTATTATTAATTTTTGTATTTTATACAGGTTATTATTCTAAATCATATTATTAAATTAAATTTACAATTAATGTTATAAGTTTAATATTAATCACGTCATGTTTATCTGTCAAACTGTCAAATGATATGTCAAGTTTAGTTAATAGTTTTGTTATACCATTGTCTTTTTATAAAATCTATTATAAAATCAATTCCTTATTTTAAAATTATTGTAAATTTATTATAAAAATTATAAGATAGTTTTTAAATAGGTTTAGTGAGATTTATGTTATTAAGCTTTTATTCCTGTAAGGTATAAATTAGATGTCGGCCATAATATTGGCGGATTCATTACTGTTACAAGCACCGAAGTGACAAGTCTAATAATTATAAATTATCATTAAAGTGTTGAATACTCTGATTTGGGTTTTACTTTTTCAAATCAGAAGTGGTGGATAAAGAGTGCTTACGGCCTACATTTGGTAATGTATAAGAAAAACGCGCGAAAATCGGTAAGTGATAAATACTGTTTTATACGGTCAAAATTAAAACTGAATTACGATAACTATAGCTTGTACAGTGCATAAACGATTTCACCTATTGTTATTACACTGTAATAATCCTTACGCAAAGTATAAATAAAATAAAATAAAATTCTATACTACCCTACAATTGAGTATTAGTAGGCAGAAGTTAGTAAAACAAAGGTTATTTTTTGAGAAACTGTTCTATTATATAATTTTTTTAATGTATATTTGGTTTGCTTATATTGAAAATTAATACGTATTAACGGATGTTCGTTAAATTTAGAATATTTTAAAAGCATTAACAAAGTGAATATTTTCAGATGTTTTTTGCGATTGTTTCTAGTTGTGTCTCGGGTCGCTTTTAACTGTTATTTATCTCATTTCGCCGGTTTAACTCAACCATTAGTATGTTACAAAAACACATGGTTCTTTTGTTGGTACAGATTAATGTATTATGTTTTAATTTTTTTTAAATACCCACAATCACTTGGTTAATCTGTGATATTATTATCGGTAAGCTATTCATTCGTACAGTCTATACATTACTTGAGGGTTAAATATGGCAGACCGTGAAGGTACTCCGAGGGGCCCTACACCTTCTTCTACGAAACGTCCTGCTACTAAAAATAATGGAACTAAATCGACTCGAAAAAGCCGTAAGCGACATCGTAGCCCAACTAGTGGCAGTTTCTCTTCACGTTCGCGTTATAGTAGTTCGGGACCTCGTGATCGCCATCGCCGGTATGTAAGACGTCGCTGCAGTCGCGCACGTACACGACGGTCTCATCGTAGATCCCGAGTTAGTAGGTCTTCGTCAACCCACCATAGTTCACGATCAGACTCGCACGGAACATCTTTGTATCGTTCTCGTTCGCGGTATACGGATCGTAGGTCACGCGTATGTTCACTAACGCCTCTACGTCGACAAAAGTCTCATTCGGTTCAACGAAGGCAGAATCGCGATAGATCACGTGGTAGGTCAGATTCCCTAAATGAAAATCCTGCTAATGAAAGATTAGTATTAAATTCACTGTCTAATCATTTGCCAGATAATTCGAAAAACATTCTTGATCAATTGATCACTGCATTACAGAGTGATAACTTACATGATAATTCCTCTGTAACGTACCGTCCGTACAGGCTAGCACTGGCAGAGGGCGAAAAAGTTTTACAAATTATAACCGAACTTCTAGCTAGTGACATCATTCGGGAATCTAACTTGGAGTATGCGAGCCCAATAATATTAGTGCCATAGAAAAACGGTGAACTGCGTCTTTGTGTCGATTATCAGGCTCTTAATCAAAAAACTATTAAGGACAAATATCCTATGCCATTAATTGACGACCAAATAGATAGTCTTCAGGGACAGAAATATTTTAGTACACTATAATCGTATGCCGTTTGGTCTGACGAACGCTCTAGCGGTATTTCAAAGAATGGTGCATAAGCTACTATTCAAAAATAAGATACCGGCTGTTCTCGCGTACATGGATGACATAGTGATAGGCTCCAGTTCAATAGATGAAGGAATCTACAAATTGAAACAGGTCCTTGATATACTGCGTGAAGCTAAGTTGTCCCTCAATTTAATGAAATGTAATTTTTTCAGAGAAAAGATAGAATATTTAGGGTTTGAAATATCAAATAATGGAGTTTGAATAATACTATTAATAAGGGTATTGGAAAAACCCCAGCTGAGATAGTTTTCGGTAAGCAGACCGTCAATATTGCCGAAAGTTATTTACATGAGACTTCAATGACTTTAGAGCAAAACGAAAATATACAAGAAGCACGCAAAGAAGTAGCTTCCCACATACATAAGGAACAGAACGCTATGAAAGCCCGATTTGACAAAAAGCGCTGTGCTGCCCATGTGTATAAAGTAGGAGATTTGGTAATGGTTTTAAAGAATGTACGTAATATCGGCAATAGTAATAAACTTATCCCTCCATACAGCGGACCTTATAAGGTATCTGCTATACTAGGTAATGATCGTTACGAAGTCTGCAGTATGGACGGTTTTTCGAGCAGGAAATATAAAAATGTATACTCGGCGGATAAAATGAAGCCGTGGATAAGGTTGGGACCCATCGGAAGCTCTGTTGATGATAATGATGATTTAAACGACGAATCAAGTGTTGACTGACGTTTTACGATTTATTTAATACATACTTTTACGTTAATATTTCTGTGGATTATTCTACATTGCATTTTTTCTTTAATTATATAAAAATATGAAATCATTATATTACACATCAATTAATGAATTATCAACATTATTTTTACTGTTTGAATTTGCTGATTATTTATAAACCGGTTTTAATGACGTGCTACTATAACGAGTATTGAGCGAACCGAGATATTAGGCTTCAATCGCACGTAATTGCGAGAGAGGTTACACTTGATACAATCGCAGTTTCGCAGTTTAAACACCCTGTGCGTGTACGCGGTAGTGTGGCTCACGACTTCGATACACCCTGTGCGTGTAGAATACTTACATCAGCTGCAAGGCCGATACAGCCTGTGCGTGTACGCGGTAGTGTGGCTCACTAATTCGATACACCCTGTGCGTGTATAATACATCAGCTGCAAGGCCGATACACCCTGTGCGTGTACGCGGTAGTGTGGTTCACGACTTCGATACATCCTGTGCGCATATAATATTATCATCTCTGAGGCTGATACACCCCAAGTGGCGCCGGGCGGGTGCTGTAGTGAATTCCCCGATTTCAGTGTGTGTTCGTGCGAGTGAAATAGTGAAGTGAAGAAGTATTCATAGTGTAGTGCAAAGTGAATACTTTTTATGAAAAGCTAATTGAATGGGGACATTCAATAATTACAAAAGGATGGCCGAAAATTGTAAAATAAAAACGAATGTAGAAGATTATGCATTAATCTTAATCAGGTGAATAATTTAATTCATTAAATTCTTAGCTTGATATACTATTACCTAATTGTAAGTGTGTTAATTAAAAAAAAACCTGTAGCTATTAATAAATTTGATCGCCTGAGGACAGGCTAAAAATTCAGGATGGCCGACTGTTAGAAATTTGTTAATTATTATTATTAATTTTTATATTTTATACAGGATATTATTCTAAATCATATTATTAAATTAAATTTACAATTAATGTTATAAGTTTAATGTTAATCACGTCATGTTTATCTGTCAAACTGTCAAATGATATGTCAAGTTTAGTTAATAGTTTTGTTATACCATTGTCTTTTTATAAAATCTATTATAAAATCAATTCCTTATTTTAAAATTATTGTAAATTTATTATAAAAATTATAAGATAGTTTTTAAATAGGTTTAGTGAGATTTATGTTATTAAGCTTTTATTCCTGTAAGGTATAAATTAGATGTCGGCCATATTGGCGGATTCCTTACTGTTACAAGCACCGAAGTGACAAGTCTAATTATAAATTATCATTAAAGTGTTGAATACTCTGATTTGGGTTTTACTTTTTCACTACACATGATATACGATATCGAGATAAACGGTTCATTGCAAGAATTCGAATTTCTAGCTGCACCGCGCTGCGCAGGAGTCGCACTTGCAATGAAATATATATATATATATAAATATATATATATATATATATATATATATATATATATATATTTGTGTAGTGATTAAAGTTCAAACTTAAATCGCTATCTTAAAAATGATACGGCGCGTCGCATCTCGGTGTGAGCTGACCCTAAGCATGTTAACCTGAGCCCATCCTAACCATGACGAATGTAGCATAAAAACATAAATACAAACCAAGTATATTCATAGGTTTTCGTAGCCTCGATGGTATATTTATATGTCACATCACTATATTTGCAAACAATTACGTCATTAAACACTCTTTACACAAGGGAGCGGATAAAGTAGGTCGCACATATCAACAAGTATAACGGGTAGAGGTCGCCAATATGTCAACATGCTTTTTCATTTTTGTATTGAACGAAAAGGGATTTGATAGAATCAAACAAAACCTTTAGTAGTAACGCACTAGGTAAAAGTGTAAAAAAGATAAATACGAGTTAAAAAATAACCTGACCGGAACCCGCAATACGTTTTCTTTAAATTACTTCAAAAGTTATTGTCCGATTTCGGTCAAATTAAATCTCCTGAAGAGTTTTTAGCATGACCTATCAGCATGGATTCTTACAAGTTTCTTTCTCTTATAGTTTAGAAATGCCAGTTATCTTAAAATATGCGCGCCGCGTCACGTCGGTGTAAGTCGAGGCATAAGCATACAATAAAACTCAACTGGTACACCTCGAAAAGAAAATCTTTTAAAAACTACCTATCAGCATATTTGACATTTAATTTTAAACTAGTCGCTGTAAAGTTGATAAACACAGGCAAATAATATATAATATAATATATTTACTAACGTAAGGAACTGCCATTCCATTATTTACACGAATGACAGCTCGTGGCTATGTGTGCGCGGCTAGACGATCGCGATGCGGAGATTACGGGACGTGGTATTTTTCAAGCCAGGACTTTCGTTCACGGGGCTGGCCGCTATTCGTTTTGTGCTTTGACATAATTGACACGATAATTTCTCAATATATATGCTAGATTTGTCTGACGCGACGTTTCAAATTAGTTCGGTATCAACCTTAGGAAACATGGCTGACATTCGCCGGTGCTCGAGCTGTGATTTGCAGAGAGTGGCGCCCCTGTGACACGGGAGCTAACTTTGTCGTAACACTCTTTGTGCACTAAAGTTTGCGACCCCTCTGAGATATTATCATATTAAAGTATGATAGAAATACATGCAAATATCTTGTACTCTTCTGGGAGGTCTTTATCATTATTATGTTTTTTGGAGTTAGGAGGTGAAAAAAATCTTTGAAAATACAGTTTTCGGTTTTCTAACAGGATTCTTATTGGTACAGATAAATGGTTTTAAAAGGAAAAACATTGAAGCAATAATTATTTATATAAACTAATATTATAAAGAGGAAATATTTGTTTGTTGGCATGTATGTTTGTTAATTTTCATTGAAAAGGCTCCGAAACCACTGGACCGATTTTGATGAAACCCTACACAGCAAATCGGCCAAACAAAAATTTCATTTACTAACTAAGCTCAGAAATTTTTGTTAAATATTCACCTTAATTCGGCTTTCATTTATACCTCACATAACATTATTAGTTTAACCCTTGCTATTATCGAGTCCGAACCGAACTGGCGCTGGAAAATCGTATGGGAAATTACTGTCTCCTACTTAAATCATAAAATAAATAAGGTTGCGTATAACATGATTTCAACAAAATTATTCACTAAGATTACTACTTAGAACTAAAATTATTCACTAAATTCACTAAGACCGAATAATATATATTCTTTATATTTAGAAAATTTTATCAAAGAAAGCAACTAATGGACTTTTTAGAAATCAAAGTGAATAAAGTAGAAAACGTTAAATTCGCAACATAGAAAAGCTTTTAAATATTAATTTTACCTAAAGCATTGTTTTATACATCTTTAGATTTTTTGTTTACTTTTATAAGAATTAAATGAATAACTGATTCGGTAAAGAGAAATATTATTTTACACTACCAATTTAAAATTTATAAGCTTCAGTGAAATTTTTGCAAGCAATTTTATTTGTTTGTGTAGGTTTGTATAGGTTAAGACAACAAAACAGAAATCTATGCACTTGTTGTTCTTTATTTAATGTAATATTATGTTACAGGAGCCTCTGTGGTTAGGTTAGAGCTTGGCTCTCGGGTCGGAGGTCGTGGGTTCGATTCCCGCGTTGGAACAAGAAAAAATGAAGTTTCCTAGTTTGGTTAGGACAATGTAGGCTGATCACCAGATTGTCTGATAAAAAAGATGATCCATGCGTCGGATGGGCATGTAAAAAGTCGGACCTGCGCCTTATCTCTCGACAGTCGTGTCGGTTATCCGTCCCATTGGGTTACGAGAGTAAAGGAAGATAGAGTGCTCTTGTGTATTGCGGTGTGCGCGGCGCACTTGGGCACTATAAAATTACTCCTGCGTAACTGGCCTGGTTTTCCATGAAACCGGCCACCGTCACCGAAATCGGTGTGGAGGAGTTATATTATATTATATAATATATATGTTACAGAAGTTTTGTTTTTTTTGTTTACAAGGTTTTCCGGGTCATCTAGTAGCTTTTAATTTCCTATCGTTACAGCGCAACACTTTTGAACGTATCTATATTTTTATCCCCCCACGTAAACATAGGGGACTTATAAGTTTGACGTAGCACCCAAACGAATGAACCAATTTTGATCTAGCGTTTTGTTTTAAAGTTGAAATGATCGAGAGTGTTCTTAGCTGTAATTCATCATCATTGCTCACTGTTTGATAATTCGACGGTTGCTAAATTTTTTTTATTTTGTTTATGTCATAATATGTTAATGATTAATATCAACTAATGTTATAATAGTCGCATTTATACGTAATTAGTTTAATCAGGTACTTCCTAACAGTAATTTATTATAACTTTTTTCAAAAATGTTGTACCTCAAGAATTCAAAACTAAAGATAGGCTATGACGTACATTTGAGAGAACAAATCTTCATACAAGAAAATCTTGGTTTTCACCGTACCTCAAATGTCAGCCATCTTGATTTCACCATACTTCAAATGTCAAAATGGGCCCAAACAACTCCAAAAGTGGGGACATTTAAGTGGAAACAGTTTTTGCGTCAACATGCATCGTCTTTAGTATATACTCTTATGGTTGTACCTATACTTTAGGCTCGACCTCGCCCAACCGACCCAATAATTACAATGAATATGGAAATGACAAAGAAATCAATGAAACAAACGCAGCTACAAGGGTCCTATGAAAACTAGGTTAAGTTAGAAAAAGCTGACAAACGCGAGAAACACGATTTGTGTTCTAACAGTCCACTAAAATCAATAACGCTTTTTGACATAGTTTGTAGTGAGTTATTTTAAGAAGTTTTGTCTCGTTCGCTCTCGAACTTACCGTGACTTTTCATACAGTTTATTAGAGTTGATAACCTACTGTCACAAAACACAGGAGCACTTGTTGACTAAGACATACCAAGGTCACAAGGACATAGGACCAATTAGCACCACAATCCTGAATCGCGCTATTGGTGTTTTCATATTTCGGCGCTTTAAAATATACAATATCTGAAAAACTACTACAGTGGGCATGTCCACATACTACCCGTACGGACGGATCTCCTTTGGGGCTTGCCACTATATCCCACATATTGTTTAATAAAACTGTAATCCCTATAGTATCTACGTACTTCCAAATTCTTTAACCCTGCAATATTAATATATTTTATCCCTTTTGTATTATAATTATTCACCCACTCGCTGCAAAAGCAGTTTCCTCCCATCACTTATATTATTGAAATAGATTAATAATAATATTAAAGCAGTAGTATAAAGAGTCATAACAAACAGAGACTCTAGTTAATATGTAGTCAATTAATGTCGAAGCAGATATCACTCCTGATCGGAAGTGAATAAATATTGCCCTAACTAAGGCGCACGAGGGTCATGAGCCCTTGATGGAGCCTGTATTTCAGTGGGAATAAGAGATAAGTTATAATAAAATATGACGTGTGCGCTTAAGATTAAATACGGAAGAAACAAAAGCCGGCCAAGTGCGAGTCGAATTTGCGCGCGAAGGGTTCCGTTAAAACTTCAAAAAAAACACTTTTGCTGTAGGTATGGGAGCCCCCTTAAATATTTATTTTATTCTGTTTTTTATTATTTGTTTTTATAGCGACAACCAAAATACATCATCTGTGAAAATTTCAACTGTCTAACTATCACGGTTCATGAGATACAGCCTGGTGACAGACGGACAGAAAGACGGACGGACAGCGGAGTCTTAATAATAGGGTCCTGTTTTACCCTTTGGGTACGGAATCCTAATTATCATTTTCGCCTGTTTAGTCACGGTAACATAAATGCTAAGCTTTATGCTTTTAAATTATGAGGATCGTCCCAGCTATGCGATTGTTCGACCGAAGTTCGTTCTCACTAACTAACCGCTCATCACAATATGCTATTTAAAAAGTTATGTGACTGTTATTATAAATTGTGTTTTGAATAAGTAATTGAAATCCAAAAATATACATCGCTACCTATTTCAATATATTATATTGTAAATATTTTATACATAAATTATAGTAATATTTTGTATGTTACAAGTAAAATGGATTCTAAATATAACTATTCAATAAGGTGATAAGAGTGGATGAAGAAGTTTCTATATATTAAAGGTACTTTCTGTGACAAGTTTCCTTTTGGCTGGTCTCTAGTCTCTACAGTCCGTTCAGAATCATTTTACCTCTGATAAGACCTTCATGCCAACGACATAATATTCTCTTTTCTCTTCAGAATTGACCATAATAAAAGATATCCAAGCTACAAAAATCATCTTTATCAAACAATAATACTTAATAAAATATAAAAATAGCTTGATTACGCATCTACCTATATAAAAAAAGGGAGCGATTGTGATCTAGGGAACTGTGTCGGACCAATTTAGGATATTGTTTCCAATTCCACTTTCATAGTTAATGACAAAAGTTTCCCTATTATTTATTATTATTAATGTCCATTATAATTAATTATTTACTATGGGACTAAAATATTACCTATATTATGTAGTATTATTAAGAGGTCATAATTTTATGACGTAACTGCCTTAACTGCGTAACTTTGCGCACACCGCCCGCCTAAATACAGTATCCCATGGGAACACTACTTTTTCGGGTATCCCATGTTGTAATCCAGAGCTTAAACTGCTACCATACAAAATTTCATCGAAATCCGTTCAGTAGTTTTTGCGTGAAAGAGAAACAAACATCCGTCCATCCGTCCTCACAAACTTTCACATTTATAATATTGCTAGCTGTTTCCCGCGGCTCCGCCCGCGTAAATATACTATCGAGTATCCCGTAGGAATACTGTACTTTTCCGGGATGAAAAGTAGCCTATGTTTTAACCCAGAGCCTGAACTACTACCATATCAAATTTCCTCAAAATCCGTTCTGTAGTTTCCGCGTGAAAGAGTAACAAACGTCAACCCATCCTCACAAACTTTCACATTTATAATATTCGTAAGAAGTAGGATTAGTAGGATAGTAGTAGTATTGTAAACCATCCTAATGCACAAAAAGTATATTTATATAATAATTTATCATTGAAATATAATGACAAGTCAGATAATTTGGTATTATATTTTTCCCTGTTATGATTTAAGTGTCTGCCGCAAGAGCCGGTTGGTGCCGCTCTTTACAATTAGCGAATGTCGTTGACACAATGACACATTTTGCATAAATTACAACACGGGGACCTAATTATGAATTTTTGGCCTCTTTGCTTCAAAAAAAAATGGTACTAATTATACACAATATTATAATGAAATAACGTTTTATAAAATTACGCCTTATCGCCACTGAATTCATGTGATTTATAAAGAAAATGTATTTCGCGGGAACTACGATAAGTGTTCTCGTAGGATACCCGATACTATATTTACGCTGGCGGAGCCGCGGGAAAAAGCTAGTCATCGAAATAAGTGCGATATTCACTGAACTATCCAAGCCAAATAATATATAATATATAGCAGTTCGATAATTTATCATTATTATAACCCTATATTAATATACCCGACTAATGACCACGTTATCGTAAAAAAAATATAATAATTTGATCCTAAAGAGCCATTTAAACAGGTCGGTTTTCGCCGTGCGGCGAGCCGTCTGACCTCACCTCGCCGAATCGCAAGCCCATTTACACGGGTGAACAAAACAGCATGCGGCTTTAGGGTCAACTCACACTGGCGCAGAGTCGAAACGACATGACACGTCATGATTTTTTCATAAAGGCTATAACAAATTATAAAAATATTTCCTAAAATTAATAGTACGGTTCCCGCGAGATTTTACGCCAGTGATATACCTTAGTCACCTTTCTTCGAAAAATGTCAAATGATTAATTGTAAAAAACTTCTTTGTCATTTAAATTTGAATTTATTTAATGTCATGTTTAGAACGTCAAAATATGAATGAGTTCTACGTAATTTCGGCTGCATCGCGCTATTAAAGCATCTAGCAATTGTATAATAGCAAAGAATGTATATTGTTAACGCATAATTTATACAAGCAAGGATTAGTTCTAAAGATTTGAATTGAAAACAAAACACGTCTACTAGTGTAACTCTGTAGTTTCATTCAGTAGATATCTTTGGGGATTCTTTTTGGATATTATATGAATGAATGATGATATTATCATTGTTATTGTCATTTTTATTTTTTGCCTGCAACTGAGCGTTTGACCAGTGTGACCAGAATAAAATAGCGTTTTCGAGATTTAAAATATACCCCAGGGCAGAGCATGCCGAATATACATTAGGTTTATTTGAAAAACATTTTTTTATTGTCTTCTAAATCTGGAGATTTTATAAGATTCTCCTAAAAACTGCTAATTTGATACATTATATATATATATATATATATATATATATATATATATCTGCGATATAATCTTCAAAACTATAAAATTGTATTCTGATTCTGCTAAAATCGCAGGATTTTGCTAAACCTGGCCACACTGCCGGGCACCGTGCTACGAAAGTCGAATAATACCCAACTTTGGGGCTTGCTGCCTTTGGTCACTCGCGGCCTTACCGAATTGGCATTTACGCGGTGGATTTTCACCGTGCTGCGGAAATCGTGCGTCGAGTCACCCGTGTAAATGCTACGAAAGTTGGGGCTTGCTGCTTTAGTCACTTGGGGCCTCACCGAATTGGCATTTATACGGTCGATTTTCGCAGTGCGGCTGAAATCGTGCGGCTTTAGGCACCCAAGTGTAAGTGTAATATTTAGTGTAATATTGTTCAAAAGGGGAATTATCTATAAAATTAAGTTTTAGTTCATACTTTTTTGTGTATTTTTACTTTGGAAGTTGATTTTAATTTTTGTTTATATCTAGGTACTGTTAACAATCAATATAATATTATCCTACTTACTCTCCTACTACTATTATAAAGTTTCTGAGGATGGATGGATGTATGTATAGATGTATGGATTGATGGATGGATGGATGTTTGTTACTATTTTACGAAAAAACTACTAAACGTATTTCGACGAAATTTAGTATGGTAGTAGTTTATTCTGTATTAGGCTCTGGATTAAAACATAGACTACTTTTTGAACCGAAAAAGTGCAGTATTCCCGCGGGATACCTCATTTGCGCGGGCGAAGTCGCGGGAAAAAGCTGGTATGTCAATATGATAGACATATTTTATCGACTGAACATATTGTCACAAAAGAATATGTCCTTGTATTATTATAAATGAGAAAGCTTGTGAGGATCTCTTGCACGCAAAAACTACTGAACAGATTTCAACGAAGTTTAGTATGGTAGTAGGCTCTGGATTAAAACATAGGCTACTTTTTATCCCGAAAAAGTACAGTACTCCCATAGGATATCCGATACTATATTTACGCGGTAAAAAGCTAGTTGTATAATATTTTATCCCTGAAGTAATATATTACTGAATTTGGCAGCGAATTAATATGTTGGCGACTAAATTACTAAACTGGCGAAAGCACCTAGGTGACGAAACACAGTGACGAGTTGGTGACTATTATACGATATAAGCAGCTATAAAACCAGATCGGGTTGATAAATTAATGGCTGCTAAATATTCAATTTGCAGGCTACGGAAAATCGCATTTTTGGATACTGTTGGAGTTTGTTTTCCTTTGGTGTCGATTTTTAGGTTTATGGGAGTGGAGAATAATATGACAATTAAATCAATTTTGAAATTCCAATCATTCAAATTAATATGGGTGTCCTTTTCCAGGTTTCTGCGGGTGCTGATTATATAATTGTCATTCAATTTCAATTTTCAAAATGGAGAGTTTTCATTCATCGTAAAATTGACATGAGTACTAATTTGAAAGTTGTTGCGGATGCTGGTTAGGATTGATGATTATTAACACAGTATGTTATGTAGTACCAGCTATGTAAGCTATAGAAATTTTTGGAAATTCAGGATAAAGAAAATACGGGGTTACTTGGGGGGGAGGAAATTTTAATTATTTTTTCAGTAGGTTAACCTGTTCTCGAAATAGAAGCGATTAAAGAAAAAAATATGACAATGCTCTACTTTAAGATACGATCGATGTTTATAGCTAAAGAAATGTTGGAAATTTCATGTTTTTCAAATTTCTTTTTTTCCCATCATGAAAAAAAATATGTGGTTGCGAGGTTACTAACGGGGAGGAGATATTCATTATTTTTTAGTAGGATGCACCGTTTCCGAGATAGAAGTGTTTATAGGAAGAAATGTGGCAATGCCTATTTTGAGATACGAGCGATGTATATAGCTATAGAAATTCTGAAATATCAGAATTTTAAAATTTCTTTTTCTGCCATCATGAAGAAAATATGTGGTTGCTGGGCTACTAAATCATTTTCGTATCCAGCATCCCCAAAAACCTGGTAAACGACACCCATATCAATTTTACGAAAAATAATTATCCTGCATTATTAAATTTCAAAATGAATCTACACAATATCTACACCCCCCCGAAACCGAAAAAAAATAAAAATGGGATTTTTGTACGCTCCTTTACGTTTATTTTATGTGTGCTCGTTTTGCTGCTTATTATGTTTTTTGAATTACCTACATCATGGAAAATATATTATTATATAATATAATAGCCTAAATGTGTATTCTTAAATTGTCGCCAAGATGGTTATTTGTTCGCTAAAATAATATATGTCTGCCAGTTTGGAATATTCAGTGAAAAAAACTGGTATTAGTCACCAGATTTGAAATTTTTTGTTCCTTATTTTCTTTCGGCAACTCGGTAATTTAGTATTCAATATTCGGTTTTTTCACACCCAAGATTTGATTGTTTTGTCGCAAGCCTTTATTTATTGTCATATTTTTGATGTAGAAGACTAGCGTCTATTCCCGATGTACCCCACTATTTGTACACCACTGGTGCCCACCAGAAAAAATTACATATTACTAATAAGCTACTTTAAAAAACTAGCTAAGTAGTAACTTTTTTTTCTCGATGCCCAGTGCCCACCCACTGGTGGACCAAAGTGGGGACATCGGAAGTAGGGTAAGATTAGCATAATTCAAGTTTCTATTCATGTTTATATTCTATTAACAGAGTTCAAACCAAAAGCACCTCCACTGTAAACAAGTTTATTTCTAGAGCTACACGACAGAAATAAAATATAACCACTAACCAGCATCTAATAAAATCGTAAATCAATAAAATCACCTTACAGAGTACGGATATTAATAAAATATACGCTTACTTACCTGTAACTTTTGTTGTTGGAAGTCGGTTTAAGTTCTATTCCTTCCTGCAAGGTCTCATAACTCATAAACTCTTAGAACTAGTTCACGCAAGTTTAATTTTAAGTATGGGTTCAAATGATAGAGGTATTATTAAACGTTTATTCAATCGAAACTATACCCCAGAGGTTCGTCCGGAGTTCACGGGAATGGGGTTAAAAAAGTCAAATTAAAGACAATTTTTTTTAATTCAAAATAGGAATTTTTATACACTTTCTGAACGTCGGTCTAAATGATGCCTACCACCGGTTCGGGAACTAGCCCGGCGAGAAGAACCGGTGTAAGAAACTCGCGCGGGACCATCTTTCATCAAAAAGATGGAAAATTGTTCTTTTAAAATTATAAAAAAGGTAAATAACAATGTTATGACTAAAACTACATAACAAGAGTACAATAATATAGGTATGTAATTTAGAAGAAGCCTTGCAGGGGGCCATCTCATTCCCAAGGTGTGCTATCATTCATAAAATCATTAACTTTATAATAGGCTTTAGCATACAAACGTTCTTTTAGTTAAAATTTTTTGGTTGAAAAATTTTGAACTCTTTCTGGAATCTTATTGTATAGGCGTATACATGGCCTTTAAACGAATTCTTTACTTTACTAAGTCTAGTCACTGGTACATCAAGCTTATGCTTATTTCGGGTATTCTATTGTGGTTGTCACTTTTCTTTTTGAATAGATTTAATTTTTTTTTAACATTACATTTGGTAGAACATACTAAAAAGCTACAGTTATGATTCCAGTTTCTTTAAACTTCTCTCTTAATGACGTGTTGGGGGCCAGCTTATAGATTGCACGAACAGCTCGCTTCAGCAGCACATATATAGTATTTATTATATCGGCAGCATTTCCCCACAGTAGAATGCCATAGGACATTATACTGTGGAAGTAACTAAAATATACAAATTGCTGTGTTTTCGTCTGAAAATTGTCTTATCTTACTAACTGCAAATGCTGCTCAACTGAGTCTATCGGCCAACCCAACAATATGAGGGCCCCACTGTAGTTTTGCGTCTAAAGTTATACCTAAAAAGTAAGCTGTATCTACTAGTTCCATACCTTTTCCATTCAATAGTACATTGATTTCAGTTTGCCTTATATTCGGCAACGTGAACTTTATACATTTCGTTTTTTGCTATTTAACAAAAGATTATTATCACTAAACCAGTGTACTATTTTTGAGCATTATTTACTTCGTCATAGCCTGAGTTTTGGCGATTAATATTAAAAGTAAGCGACGTGTCATCGGCAAATAAGACTATCCCGTTTTTTTCCATTAAATACCTGGCAAGTCACTGGAACACAGATGAGTTATAGAAGTGCCTGTATATCATGTGCAGCAGTAATAATTCACAATTAGAGGATATGTCTCATTCCATAGAAAACACCAGTAGCCCAAGCAGTAGACAACATAGCAATTCTAACGTTATCAAATAAAAATCGCATGCAAATCATGACAGCACCTATACAGTTTTCATTCTATAACTTTACGAATACTTTGTTGTCAATTGTTCCTGCTTGGGCTACAGTTCTCTAGCCAGATTGGTTTAAGATCCGGTATCCCACTACCTAATATTATAAATGGAAAGTTTGTGAGGATGGATGGATGGATCGATGTTTGTTACTATTTCACGCAAAAACTACGAAACGGATTTCGATGACATTTGGTATGGTAGTAGCTTGAGCTCTGTCTTGAAACAATACCCCGAAAACGTACAGTGTTCCCGTGAGATACTATATTTACGCGGGCGGAGCCGCGGGCAACAGCTAGTAAGAAATATATACCCTCGTCTGTTATATTTTATTAGTGATAAGAAATAAATTATTTTTTTACAAATTAACAGCAAAATTTAACCATATACCTATTTATTACTCGCATTAATTGCCCGCGGCTTCGCCCGCGTGAAATTAGGTTTTAAACTTTCATCCCCTATTTCACCACCTAGGGACTGAATCTTAGAAAACGCTAAAATACGTAACTCATTATTTTTTCCGTACTCAATTCATACGAACAATCATGCATTTATGTCCAAGGAATAAAAAGTTTCATACAAAATTTTATCACCAATTTTACCCCCTTGGAGGTTGAATTTTGAAAAATTCTTCCGGACGTCATATGAAAAATACGTGTGCAAAATCTCAAATTTCTAGCCTTAAGGGTATGGCCTGTGCGTTAATACATCAGTCAATCAGCTTTGCCTTTTGTATATTATATACATTTATTACTAGCTGCATTAAGCCAACAGCTGCCCCGACACACGTTATTCTATGAACTGGAATAAACAAATAACTACACATACACCTACACCAACATATACATTCTACACTACATGGGAAAATTCAATCGTCGTTTTAAGTAGTGTCCCCTAATATTTTCACCGTTTAAACCTTCCCTGAACTCCCCAAATCGGTACCCTTATATTAGCCAAATCGGTCCACCCATTTTCGAGTATTAGCGAGACATTGGAATTGCAATCCATTTATATACATAAATAAAATTACGTACCTACGTGCAAAAATCGAGTAGTTCTTAATTGAAAAAGTACCTAATACAAAGTAAACTATTAAAGTTTACTATTAAAGATGTTGAAACTCTGTAATTAAAGTTCCATCAAAAGATGCACGCCCCTACAATATTAATTAGTCTACGAAACGGATTCGGGCAATTTTGATACGAACAATAACTAAATTGATTTCAAAGTTAACATTGAACATAAGTCATTGCTAAAATATTAAAATATAATATATGCTTAAAATATATTATATGGATATAGCTTTTGCTATTTAAAATTTAGACCTGACTCGCTGCTGATAAAAACATAACCTTATTGAAATTTAAAAAAAAAACTAATTTTACACAGTTTTTTTAACTTTCAATCCGGCATGATTGCATAATGAAGGGTACCGTACAAAAAGGCAAAAAAAAACTATTTATAGTAATTATGAGGGCATCACTTAAATATTTATTTTTTTATTTTTCTAGTGTTTATTGTTATAGTGGCAACAGATATACATTTATGAAATTTTCAACTAGCTATAACGGGTTATGAGAGACACACCCTGGTGATAGAGGGACAGACCGACAGACAGACAGACGGATAGACGGACAAACTGACAAACGGATGGACATCGGAGTCTAAGTAATAGGGTCCCATTTTTACCCTTTGGGTACGAAACTGTTGCTGCATATACAAAAAAAATTTTAGCAATAAAATATAATTCCATTTTCAAAAGCAAAAGAAATACCAAAAATTGTCCCTATAGGATTTTTTATTTCGCCTTTAACGTACGGTACATGAATTTTGATACTTTGCTTTGATGTTTTTCATTCATACTGAAATAGTGTCCAAAATTATTTTATTTTTCGCCCACGATTTCGCCTACGTAAATTTATGTTATTCATATTTTTCTTAGTTGTGGAATATTTTGAGAGCTGCAAATATTCTTGTCTTTCAAAGCAGTCCTTTCCATTTTATAAACGAATTAGGTTTTATAAACGACTTCCAAAAAGGAGGCGGTTATACGTTCCGCTGTATATATATTATTTTTGTATGTTCAACTCCGCCGTATGTAGACCGATTATGAAAAATTTTTTTTTGATGTAAAGGATATACCAAATTAGTCCTTTTAATATCAAAGTGGTGACCTGATGATGGGATCCATGAGGAATCGAAGGAACTCCTCAAATTTTATATGGAAACATAGTAATTGAAACTTTTTCTTAAGTAGTCTAAGCTTATGGTACCAAAAAGTAAGATTTTGCAGCAAGGTATACTCTGAATCCAAAAATACTGAACAGAACTCCTGATTCCTTCTAGATACTTGTTTGGTGATTTCAGGCTTCTTTAAAGAACTGCAAACATATGCCACTATGTCAATTACATTAATCATCATCATCACCATCGTCATCACACCATACATGATGTATGGTGTGATGACGATGGTGATGATGATGATATCATACATACTTCTAATAGTATTTTACTCCGACACGGATATCTTTGAACATTACTCTGCTGTTTGTGGACAGGACCTATTTGCTAAATTCTATTGTAGGTAGTGTATAAAGGGTAAATTTGAAATTGGTTTTACCGTTAGTCACCAAAGTGACCTGATGATGGCATCCATAAGGAATCGAAGGGAACTCCTCAAAATTTATAGGGATTTGAGTTATTTGAAGCAACTCAAGCATAATATGCTGTCTAAAAGTAAAATTCTGTGCTAAGGATCCAAAAGCACTGAAAAGTACTCCTCAGTCTTTAAAGATTTTATAGAAGACGTTTGGAAATTTCAGCATTGTCTAAAGAACTGCAAGCATATGCCATTATGTAACTACAGTAATCATCATCACCATCGTATGAATGGTGGTGTTGGCGTATCGCATAGATACACCAACATAATGGAAGCTTGGAGCGTATATACAATTATACATTCAAACGCTTATTTTAAAGTGTCTTAAAACATGTTAATAATAATAAAATAATATAATAAATATGACTAAAAAGAAAGAAATTATTATTTTTAAACAAAAAATTAAAACCGATCAAAGTAAAAATGCACAAAAAAGTTTGAAATAAATCTTATTTTCCAAATAATTCCCCTTTTAAATTCGGATAAAATTTTAACCATTTCTCTACTCAATCTTCATAATTTTGAAGTCGGTACCAGCCAACTCGAACGTGAGTTCTATAAAATATTGTTTTATCAGGATAGGTATTGTTTGGGCTGGTGGTGGTGGTATAAGGTGGCATTAAAATTATGAAAATTGAGTAGAGTTAAAAAAAAAACGAATTTAAAAGGGGAAAATTAGATTTTTTTTTATGCTTTTTTGTGCATTTTTACTTTGGAAGCCGGTTTTCATTTCTTGTTTAAAATATTTTTTTCATGTATTATTATTACACTGCTCGGGTGAATAAATATGAACTTTTATTAAAAGAAATAACTTTGCACGAAATCCAATATACTAATAATAAATTAAAGGAATTTATAAGACATTGTGAAGGTAATAAATTTAATCATAATATAAATCTGAATAAAATAATCTGAAGGATTTATTCTGAAGAAATTCCTTTCTATGTCAAGGATGGGTAATCTGTAAGAAAATCTCGTTTGGTAATTTATCAAATGTCATTTACTGGCGTGCTCACCTTGTAATATTCAAGTATCAGATATTTTACATGGCTTCTTTCCTTCTCCATTGCGCAGGATTAAAACTGGGAACAAAATATGTATGTGTTTTTTAAGACTAATTTTAGACATTTATTACATCCCGACATCCGCCATTGGCATTCAAAGATTTTGTGAATTTGCCATTATGTGCTTTATTGTTACGACTTACGAGACTAATCAAAATAATATATTAACAAGACTCAAAATATTACATCATAAATATGAAAACAAATGCGGAAAGTCCCTGCGAAAAATGTAGCTACATAAGCTACAAACGAAGGTAGTTATTATTAGAACGTATTTATTCACGTGCATGAGACACGTACTCCGAATAGTGCATCTTGAATAGGATTTTTGTTCCTCAATAGAAGACGAGATTTAAATGCGACTTAAACTGCACCGGTCCGACTGTGAATAAAACATGGCCGGCACTCACTGCCTTAGCAAATAGAAGCATGTTTATATATATATATATAGGGATACATAAATTTTATCCTTAATCTAGTTTGTTTGTTAGTTAGTTAGTTTGTTTGTTTGGTTGTTTCTCTTACACGTAAAAACTACTTAACCGATCATCATTTTTTTTTTTTTTTTTTTTCGAATGGGTCTACGCTAATGGCTTTAAGCCCTCTTAGCTTAGTCGGTCTGGTGACTGCCATTTGGCAGTCGTTTGGTGGGAAAAACAAAGAGGGAGTTTGACCCCCCTCTTACATCACCCCCTAGTTGGTGATGTGCTAACTGATTTTTGGGAATAACCTCGGTTTAGCTATTTTTAGGACTGGAGAGATAGTCCCTCCTGCTGAGGGGTCAGACCCCTTCCACACTCTCTGACGAGTGTGGTTGCTCACGCGCGGTAGCACAAACTAACGGCGTATTTGTACGGATAGAGAAGCTCGATTTTAAGAATCTGGGAGGGCCGTCCCTCCCCCCTTCCGCGTGCGGTCGGGTGGACTCGCGCGCGAATGTCCTGATGTCGAGTGCTTCCGCAGTATTTATAGAGCTCTCTATAACAATATCGCGGTCGCGGTCATAATTATTTTTGTCTACACTAAAGGGAGTCGAACTCGTATCCGGGTTCGAGTCCGGTGGTCCCGTGTTTGAGTCGGTCCGTAAGTCTTTACGTGTGATCGTGTCTGGTATAAGACTTCGGGGTAAGCGCCGGCGTCTACCCCGGTGCTTTTCTAATCACGCGGGTGCATGTTTTGTGTTTAGGAGAACTCCTTTATTTTGTTTATCAAGTCCGTGTGACTTGCTAGTGCTGACATGCGGTCCTCGAAGGAACCTTGTAGTTTTGTGACGAAGACGTTTAGCTCCGTCGAATCTATTTCACTGAGAAATCTGGCTGCGAACGCTATGTTGGCGCCGAAATTGGAGGTCGGGGGCGGTTTTGCAGGTCCCGTTTCTGTGGCCCTATTGGCCGGGGAAGGGAGGACCTTTGTCGGACTGGCTGGGAGGGCCGTCGACCTTTGAGGAGGTGGAGGAGGTCCTTGTGGACTCTTTTTTGGTAAACCCCAAGCAGGTTTGGAGGGAGGAGGGGCAGGGACGTACCTCTGCTTTGGAGGGGCATCTCTACTTGGAGGAATTTTGCGCCTCTTTGCTTGGGGTGCGCGTTTGCACCCTTTGTAGTTGGCCGGATGGCCAGAAGAATTGCATAGGGCGCAGCTGGGGGGAGTAGTCTCCTCAGCTGGGTTCCTACGCGGACATTCGGACGTGCCGTGGTCGCCCAGGCATTTGACACAGCGCGGTCTGGCGAAGCAGTTCCGCGCTGAGTGGCCGTATAATTGGCAGCGGTGACACTGCCCGGCATTCCCCTCTTATAGGGAGGTTCGATAGCTAAGCCTGTAATGTGGCATATATTTTTAATGTTAAAGATGGCTTTTCCCTCCGGAGTGAGGGGAAGCACGACAAGTACCATGTTGTATAGGTACTTTTTTGTTGGGTGGTACATCCTGTGTACCTCTTTGGCGGGGATCCCCTGTCTGCAGAGATCCTCGAGGACGGAGTCTGTGGAGAGCTCTTTATCGACACCCTTGATGACGACTCGCAGAGTGCGTTCGTCCTCCAGGGCATACGTATGATAACCGATCTGCTTTTCTCTGAGAAAAGCGGTCAGTTTCCTATGATCGTTTGGGGTTGGGACCTGCATCATGATCCCGTTTGGGGTGTTGCGGGCTGACGAGTAGTTTATACACTGCTCGTTTATTGCTGCATTTACAAGGTTCCACTTTGCCTTCTCCTGTACTATAACAGGAGGCGGCAATTTGGGGGCCTTGGGGCTGTTCGGGGCTGCGACTGTTTGGTCGTCAGTCTGCATGGGTTCAGTACGGGGTGGGGTTCCGGGTTTAAAACCCCTGAAAACTCTACCGTTTCCGCTTTTCGCGGTTTTTGCCGGTGGTGTCGGCGAGGAGCAGGCCGCAGAGGAAGCGTCGTTCGCGCGTTTCCTCTTCTTGGTCTTTTTACTCTTTACGGTTTGAAAACCGTCATCCCCCTCGGAGGTCTCCTGCTCGGAGCAGGACATCTCCGACTGGGATACATCAGTATAATTGTCATCGCTCTCATGCGATGACTTTGTAGTCGCCGTCGTCGCCGGTGACGACGGCGATTCTTCGGACGTCGCTGCCGGGGAAACCGGAGAGCTAGCGGGGATGGGATGCAATTTTATGAACTCATCCCAGGTCTTAGAGAGTTCTGGGAATTTTTTTTCCAAAAAGGACAGGAACAGCTTTACCGTGGTGTTTTCCATGGTAGCGCCGTTTACCCTGACCCTCTTTGGTCTGCTCTCTATTTGGAAATTTAATTTGGGGATTCAACCCCTCCCGGCATCCGGGGGGGGAGGTGTGTGCGTGGAGGAGTCCACTGGTGTGTATCCTAATCGGCAATTTCACTCTACTTACTTTTCTTTTGTTCCTCGGACGCAGGAACACACCGACACTACACTATCGCTATGCGAAGCGATCGCGAAGGTGGAAAAGTGTTAGAAAACGGTCGCGCCTAAAAATAACGGTCGCCGCGAAAAATAACGGTCGCCGCGAAAAATAACGGTCGCGGCGGGAAACCCAACGGTCGTGATGGAACCCGCGAACAATTCCGGCGTCACAACGATGCTTGAAGCCCCGAGGTGAAGGCACTGGCACTGTGTAGCGTATTATAATAATCACTTCAAATAAAGAACTGTGCATTAAATTTAGCAGTTGAGCGTTACCAAATCTGACTGCCGCCCAAATCGGAATTTGAGAGCAGAATACCGATCATCATAAAATTTGGCACAGTTATAAAAATAGACCACGGAGAAGGACATAGGCTACTGTATGGCGGCAAATTGAACGTTTCCTGCGGGATCTCTTTTTGTGCGCACGAAGTCGCGTGCATCGTCTAGTAATTTATAAAACCTTCGTGTCACAGACCACATTGTTTGTGATAGAACTCCTCCGAAAAGCTTAAATTTTCACCCTTTCTACCACCAACTCCAATGCTTGATAGCGATATTAGTATTTAGTACTGTAATTATTATCTCACACGTGGGTTGTAGGTGTAGGTGTAGGTGTAGGTGTATAAACTGTAGGTGTAGGTAATTATTTACTTATTTCAGTTCATAGTAATTAAGAGAAAACAACGCCTGTTGGAGAGAGGACTATAGGAAGTTTAAACATAAAATTGTTATTTTCTTTGTTGAATACAAAACTACTTTTAAAATTTTAAATATGAATTAAATATATTTCGTTACTTTTGTGGTTTTAATCATTTATTATCAATATTATTAGATATGCAAACACTTAATATATATGAAAATTAGGAGCACTGAAAAATAAAAAAATATTGATATATTATTATGACTTTCAATCAATACTGTAATATTTTGTGTTTTTCACACAAAAAATTTTAGGAAATAATGTAAAAAATCTTAAGTTTCATTATATTTTTATGTAATATTAAATAATAAAGCCCTGCAATAGCGGTTGGCACGCCAGACACAGGTACGGTGCAGCATTAGAAGCTAATCTCGGTGCCAGTCGAGGCTGTCACTGGCACGCGTGGCTCGCAAATTGGCACACTCGTTCCGACTCCTTATTTCCAACTAAATCCTAGATTTTTTAAGTGTCGGTAAAACTTATTTACGATTTTCTATATCTTTATATGGGTCGTTCTACAAACTAAGGTTCAAACTGAGGGTCTCAGCTAAAATATTATGGAAAATTAGTCCCCAGCTAATTTATTTGTATTACATACTGTTATAGAAAAGATCTATGTATGTATGTGTAGCTGGTCACTAAAAATTATGTAGGTTGAAAATTATTATCTTGTCAAAATTTATATTCAAAACGCCAAAATCTCAGTATCTTGGAGTGTCCCTCAACCAAAATCGATACTAAAATGTACCTTGATTTATGTTCTATGATATAGGTCATAAAATACATTAAAAGAATAAATGCATAATATTTTGATAATATGATACACAATTATGATAATATCTTATTATCACCATTCGTTCATATAATGTCCAAACAGAATCCCTAAATATATCTACTGAATGAAACTACAGAGTAACACTAGGAGACGTATTTTGGTTTCAATTCAAATCTTTAGAACTAATCACTTGCGTTTATAAATAATACGTTAGTAATATAATTCTTTGCCATTATACAATATTCCTCGATGCTTTGATAGCGCGATGCAGCCGAAATTACGTAGAACTCATTCAAATGTTGATATTCTAAACATGACATATTATAAATAAATTCAAGCTTATACGACAAAGAAGTTTGTACAATTTATCATTTGTCATTTTTAAAGAAAGATGACTAAGGTTCAGTTCACACTGGCGCACATGTCTCGCGGGAACAGTACTACTAATTTTAGGAAATATTTTTTGAGACTTGGTAGCACGATCGTACTCGCGCGTTTTTACTATCTACTCTTTCTTAATATATACAAAAATACTTATTATAATTATTTATGTGTTTCAAGGATTTCAAAAATGTCTTCTGAAAAATATATTCTGACAAAACATTCAGAGCACAGAACATTTAACACGCTGTGTAGTCTAAGTCTGACGCGTCACTGCGCCCGAGTAAAACGCAGCGACGCACGTCGACTTACTACTCCTCAAAAACGTAGACTTGCGAATACGCAAGCCGACGCGCGACGTCGAGCGCTACCGTATTATCATAATACAAAGTACCTTAATAATGAAAAAATATAAATGAATACGCTTGTTAAGGACAGCGGCCTCGTAACGTAATTATACCAGTGAATTGAAATACGAACGATAAACAAGTGATTTAAAACAGTACATAAACTATAATAGTGAACATTCAGTGACTATATATGTATAGATTTCTATAGCATCAGTGTGCAAAAAGTCGTGTTAAATGGTGTTTTGTGAACTTAAGGTTATTTTGCTTATATATTTTAAAGTGTAGTGAATTCTAACGTAATTTCTTTTGATTTGATTGAGGAAAAATAATAGTTTGGATTATGTAATAAATGGATACGGAGTTATTAGGCAATAAATGGTAAAAATACATAAGATTTCATACATGGTGTACCTTAGGTTATGAATATTTTTTATATGGACTAGTACTTACTATGGTATATAAGGACTTATGTAATTGGGAATAACAATAAATAATTTCACACAACGCGTTTTACTTCACCTGGCTCATGGAAAATAGGGAAAACTATGGAAAATAGCCGTATAGAGAGGCAAAAGCGAGGTAGCAAATCGGCCCGAAAGAGGCGTACGGGCGCGGCTCTCTATACGGCATTGCCATGAGCCAGGTAAGCGAGGCAAAAAATGTGAAAATCGTTCTTCTCAAATAGGTGTTTTATTATCGCCCCGGCTCTCCCCAAATCGGTGTAACCTTGCTATCTTCGAGTCTAATCTGAGCCGGCGGTTGAAACCCTGTGGAATTATACAGTCCCCTACAACGTTATAGGGACATATCTATACCTATACTTTTATACTAAAGACTAGATGTTGCCTCAATGTTGCGCGCAAAAAGTAATCGGGGTACATTTTCCCGCGATAAAAAGTAGCCCCGTCTTCTATTCCATATCTGCGCAAATCATTTCATCAAAATCAATCCACTAGTTTCGAAATTTATTCAATACAAACCAACATACAAACTAACAAATCTTTTCTCTCTAATGTATCGACGAGGCATGTCGAAACAAAAAGTGTCCACACACAAACTGGCCTACGGGTTTTGGGGTTATTTGGAGCGGTCGAGGTTTAACATTTTAACGTTTGCTTTCCGCAGTATATTCAATCCGTTTATTGTAATTTACAAAATCTTTTGAAATCAAGATGTTATACGTAAGTTTTTCTTTTATGAAGTTTCTTCTGTCAAATGTACGTCAAAGCCAATCCTTAGTTTTGTAATCATTCGTTATATCCTCTATGAGAAAATCATGCGCCAGTGTGAGTTGACCCTGAAGCCGCATGCTATTTTAGTCACCCGTGTAAATGGGCTTGCGATGCGGCGAGGTGAGGCGACTTGTCAAACGGCACGCCGCACGGCGAAAACCGACCCGTGTAAATGGCTCTAACCCTTGTATTTCCTTTTATTTTCGTTGGCTGGAATCAGATTTGATCAGCTTGTTATTATTGGATAAGATGTTTGTGAAGCGTGGGCAAATACACAGGATTTTTACCTTACTTACCTTACTTACATGGCATGGGTTTTTAGAATATCGCGGAAAGATCCGGTGTACCGCTTTTTAATCTTATTACTTTGACAATAAGGTCCAAAAGTGGTACACCAAGTTTGCCTGCGACCGTACAGTGTACAAACGTGTACACGCCAAATTTTTAACTAAATGTACACAACACAAGTCGTCGTTTGTAAATTGTTATGAAGGAGCTATTTTTGTGAAATTTTGCACAAGTATCGGCTACGGGAAAGGACATAGGCTACTTTTTATCGCGGCAAATACGATTGCCGCTGGATTTTCTTTTGCGCGCACGAAGACGTTAAATAGTTATTCAATTTAAATTTGGCGTTTACTCTTATTCAATGTATTCATAAAGGTCTGAAACTAAATTGGAGCTATTTTTATGTGTAGTAGTCACATTCTATGTATACATTTACGAAGAATAAAAGCAAATAAATAATCATGACATGCCTATTTTAAGCCACATTTTACTTGCAAATAAAATAAAAGAAAATGTCCTTTGAAATAAAACAGGTAAAATTTTAAAAATGTTTACTGTAATAAGAGTATTTTCTAAGGAAGAGCTTGCCAATAAGGCTCTTGCCTCAGACTCTGTAGCAATGCAATAATTGTAAATAAGAAAATACCATTTTCCAACACCTTTTATATCAGCCGTAGGATAAAATAATGTATTTTCAGATATTCTCACAGGCATCGAAACAATGTACTAAGATTTAAAATTTTATTTGTCTAACAATTGCAACAAGTAGGTAATTACTTAATGATAATAATATTTCTCGAGAAAAGAAATCACATTTGTTTGAAAAAATATATTGAATTTAATTGAGAATCACTGACGTCTATATTTTATGTTAATGTTAAAGCTTTCCACCTAAGATAATTTAAAAAATTAATAGACAAGTGTCATTTGCATGTTTATTATTTTATTTATTTTTTTATTAATTATTTATTAATTAGGTAACCATTATGTAGGGTGACAATAAAGCAGCAAATTTAGTTAATAAAAACATAACTGGGTCAGATTCAATTGAAGCGAATGTAATATAATCATCAAAACTTTTACAGCTAGGTATATATGGTATATATGGCTTTTGCCCGCGTCTCCGCTCGCATAATACGGGAACACTGTACTTTTTCGGGATAAAAAGTAGCCTATGCGTTAATCCAGAGCTTAAAGTACTACCATACCTAATCAAAATCCGTTCAGTAGTTTCTGCATGAGAGAGTAACAAACATCCATCCATACGTCCATCCATCCATCCATCCTCGCAGCCTTTCACATTTATAATTTTTGTAGCAGGGTTATGGTTATGACAAATTATGGCTAAACAACTGGGTGTATGATATTCGACCTGGAGGTAACAGATTGCAAATGGGGTGACATAAACTTTATACGGTATTTTACCTTTGCAGGTCGCCTGGTCGGGAAGAATTATGTGCTTCTTCAACATAACAGTGACAATATTCGACTGTTGCGACGTGTAAAAACCCCCTACAATGAGGTTATGTGCTGTGAAATGGTTTCTAATATACCTGTGGTATGTCGCCGGTCGATGTTTATTGGGTAAGTATTTTTTACTAATTTTTACTTTCGATTTGCAAACCACAAAACTTTTAAACTTTTATTTGATATTATTGATATTGACTTGATATTATAAACTAATTTTTGGACTTTGGACCGATTTGTAGTTGGTTTGACGTTTGTGAGAATACCATTTTGCAGTCTTAACATATCGGAACTGTATTATTGCCGGATTCAATTATTCCTTCTTTTTAAAATAATCGGGACGTGAGCTGCTACGAGAAAATAACTGTTAGTGGAGTGCTTCAAACATCTGAAATGTAAAAACCTCGGAATCCAATAACTTTGAATAAATAAATGTAAAACCTTCTGAATTATATTTAATGCATAAAAACAAAGAAGTTTATCCATTTTTGGTGCCTTTTTCAGTAAGTAGTAAGTAGGATGTTTATAGGTTATTATTTTAAATTTTAAACATATTGCCCAATATGGGATTTTGTAGGTACCCCGTCTCCAACACTCAATTATCATTGAATTCGTATCAATTTCTTCATCGAGACCCAAAACAGCACAAGTTTTTGATCCAAAAACCATGATGTTAATAATTAAAACATAACTTTTCGGCAAAATCGCACAAATTTTTAAGTAAAAATCATTTTGCTATATGGAAGAGTCACGATTCGGCATGAATGGACCGACTGGACCGACTGGACCGGAAAAGTACCAGGGCCTCACAGAAAACCAGCTTGAAGTAAAAATTATGTTGTTTTTCGCCGACTGTAATCCTGTAGTGAGTGTTACAGATGTCCATGAGTGGCGGTATTCCTTTACCATTTCATAAAAAACCTTACCTAACTATGAATGTGCAATAGCTTTTCTCTTAATTATTTTAAAAGTTGTTGTCCAATTTTGCTCTTTAGCATCAGCATGGAAATTTACATGTGTCTAACTTATAAAGCACATTGGAGGCCGATTACCCGAAAATGGTTGACTTAATAAAAAGTCACGTATAAAACCAGGGCCTTTAGTCAAGATGCGTTCGATAATTTTGACGGCGAACTTCAAACTCAAAAATGTATGGGATTTGACATAAGTCATCGCTAAGTGACATGTCGCTTGCGATGCCTTATGTCAAATCCCATACATTTTGTTTTCGAACTTCGCCGTCGAAATTATCGACTTGTATCTACTTGACATCTTGAGTAACTTTCATTCCCCACTTCACATGAAGGGAGAGCCCATCCCTAAAATATAAAATTATTATGACTTTATGATGCCAAAACCGAGATCTATACACAGTATATAACTGTACCAAAATTTATCCATTATATTCATAATTACAGAAGCTAGAAGGTCGGACAGACAGACAGATGGACAGAGAAAACAATAATTTAATCCTTGAGTATTACGGAACCCTAAAAACGCAAACAAAAAAAATTTTTTTGCTAAAATTAAGTGTCATTAATTTATTGTAACTGTGTTTGTGTGTGTGTAATTGCGTAAGGTAATAGATCTACCAGGACCTGTAGTCAAAATGCATTCGATAATTTCGACGGCGAAATTCGAAATCAAAAATGTATAATATCAATATATTAAACCGACTTCCAAAGTAAAAATGCACAAAAAAGTATGAAATAAATCTTATTTTCTAAATAATTCCCCTTTTATATTAGTTGTAACTATTTGTCTACCAGCCCAAACAATATAATATAATAAAATACAACAACAACAACACAACAACAATATAATAAAACAATATTTTATAGAACTCACATTTAAGTTGGCTGGTAACGACTTCAAAATTATGAAGATTGAGTAGAGAAATAGTTAAAATTCTTGCCGAATTTAAAAGGGGAGTTATTTGGAAAATAAGATTTATATATAAAATAATAATAATATTTACCTTTTTAGTCATATTTATTATATTTTTAATAATAACACATTTTTAGAAAGTTTAAAAGAAGTGTTCGAATGTTTATACATTATTTATCAACCACCAGAAGGGGTCGGGTATATTGTACCTATATATTATGTGCACTGAGACACTCACACACAACAGACTAAATACTAACATAAATTATTATGTATTATTACTATACTTAGGGATAAAGTACGCATCAGAAAGAAGTCTTCGAATCTTAGATGCTTTTATTGAAAAAACATCCTCTATACGATTGTCAGCATAGAATCGGTTGAATTAGATCTACAAACAAGAGAGTTACGGCGATAGAATGTTTTATAAGATGGGACATGTAATGGTACGTAATTATGAAAGTATCTAGTGGGAACGCCAAAAATAATTTTACCTAATAAGTCCGGAGCATCAACGACATTGTTAATTATTTTACATAAATATAAGTATACTAAATCCGAAATATGTTATGTTATAAGACGAGAACAAATGGCTTAGATACCGGAATGAATATAATATTATCTTCGATTTATTTAAAACTATGTGGGAAATATAGAAAAAAGAAGAAATAAAATCTTTATTTCCTTAGAAACAGTTATATTAATAAGAAAATATATAAGTATAATATTTATAAAGTTACAAAGTTTTATTTTATTATCAACTAGCTGTCCAGACAACCTATGTGAAGTAGGCCACCGAGTTAAAGATAATTGATTTTTATAACCACCATTCGATTGTACTAGGCGTATACCCGATTGTACCGTATTTAAAATCGTTTGTACCTTAAAGGGGTAAAAATTACGGGATGACAAAATTTTCTCAGCAACCAACTTGAAGATATAGTGATTTCATCGATGTCATCCTAAGGTACATCGGTTGTACCGGATTGTACCACCAAAAAAAAACTTTAATTTGATTTTTTTTTTTCAATAATTATGAAATATCTAGCTATGAGTAAAACCGAAGGCTAATCAGTGTACATAATGGTATATATGGGTAATAATTAATTTACATCGAGATACATACGATTTGTATCGGTAAAACAAACGATAGAAAACCGACAATGACTCGCAAAAGTGTCTTTTAACATACTAGAGAAATTATAAGGCATATTATAGGCAGAATTGTACATGTTTAATCATTTGTACCCGTTTGAAAAGATGAGAATATTGTTTCTGCTACTATTAACTTTATTAATACTACATATCAAATCGGCACAAATTATTTGTATTGGGGTACAAACGATAGAAACCCGTCAATGACTCGCCGAAAACTCTTATATCGTACTAGAGCATTTGGGGCAGAATTATACGTGTTTAATCGTTTGTACCCATTTAAATTAACAAGTATATCGTTTCTACTACTATCTACTTTATTCCTACCGAATATCAAGCCGGCACAAACGATTTTTTCGTTGGATCGGGGTACAAATGATGGAAAACCGACAGTGACTCGCGAAAGTGTGTGATATCGTTCTAACACTTTTGGGCAGAATTATACACGTTTTATCATTTGTACCCGTTTGAAACGATAATAATATTGATTCTGCTACTATTTACTTTATAACTACTATATATCAAGTCGGCACAAACTATTTGTTTCGGGGTACAAACGATAGAAATCCGACAATGACTCGCCAAAAACTCTTATATATTACTCTTATATATATATGTTTAATCGCTTATACCCGTTTCAATTAATAAGTTTATCGTTTCTACTAATTGACTTGATATTTAGTATTAATAAAGTTAATAGTAGCAGAAACAATATTCTCATCTTTTCAAACGGGTACAAATGATTAAACATGTATAATTCTGCCCCAATTTCTCTAGTATGATATAAGACATTTTTGCGAGTCATTGTCGGTTTTCTATCTTTTGTTTCTCCGATACAAATCGTATGTATTTCAATGTAAATCAATTATTACCCATATATACCGTTATGACTGATTAGCATTCTGTTTTACTCATAGCTAGATTTTTCATAATTATTGAAAAAAAAAAATCCAATTAAAAAAAAACAATTTAAAAATTTTTTTTTGGTGGTACAATCCGGTACAACCGATGTACTTTAAGATGACATCAATGAAATCACTATATCTTCAAGTTGGTTGCTGAGCAAAATTTTGTCTCCCGTAATTTACCCCTTTAAGGCACAAACGATTTTAAATACGGTACAAACGGGTACACACCTAGTACAATAGAATGGTGGTTATAAAAATCAATTATCTTTAACTCGGTGGCCTACTTCATATAGGTGTCCAGACACACGTTGTTCTGTCTTTACTATGAACTGGAATAAATAAATAACTACACCTACAACCTACATTAACATCTACACCTACATCTAGGTACAACTACACCTATATCTACGCCCACATCAATTCAAGCCAAATTCTCCAGTGAAAAACCATAAAACTTTTGTTTTTGACGTCACTTCTCACAAGTTAATTAGCTAATCGACCTTTGGGAACTCTTCAAATTATACATTATGATACGGACTTGCGTATTATGTCGACATACAAAAATTTGCCTCTTAACGTCATGTTTAAATTAATTTTTACCTTCCATTAATCATTTAGACCAAAACCCGCGCATATTATGGTTCCGGATAAGAAATTTCTATCACATTTGTTTTTAATAGATTTTCTTCTATCTTGATGAGCTATTAATGTGATATAATAATTTCTGTAGGAAATGGAATAAAACTATCTACTAAAATTATATGAAAATTTAAACAAAAAATCGATGGGTAACTGTGGTAGCAAAAAACATGACGTACAATTATTAATATGTTAAACCTTTTAGAACTTCGATACCTATAATATAACTATTAATTTATGTTCAACCACATGTTTTGCGTGTACATCATTCTGCCGCAAGATACAGGCGAAGCGGAAATTAGGTGTTTGGAAGCGAATTAGAGGTAAATATTAACCAACCCACAACAGCGAACTCACTTTGAGCTTACATAGAAGTGTGGATGAATTAGTGGCTTGAGTCGATTTTATCCAAGTTTCTTATTGTCTAGTTTAAGTGCTTGTAATTATAACTACCTACGTAAACTTTAAAAAAATTAACAGTATATCATTGAAATAGTAACGGGCCCAGCATATCACCGTGGGGTACTCCAGTAAATTATATGACAAAAACGGTTAAAAGCTAGTTGCGTTACTCGATGTGTAATAACAATGTATTTTGAATTAATTTTTATACTAAAAGTTATATTAGCTATCATTAAACGTTTATAGGTTTATTATGCATAAATAAACCGTTGACAAGGGTGTGATGTATTCCAATTCAGAGCTAGATCATAATTTTCATTTTATGTTTATCCCACGGGAACTGGAGCAAGGCCCAATAGACAATTTCCGTTCAAAGCGTACAATTTTAAAAATATCATTACAATTTGAAGTATTTATTATTTACATTACGATTCAACGCATTTTATGCTCTTTTCAATGTAACAAGGTATCACTCGTTTTATAAATTGAAATAAAGAGAAATATATATTGTAACCAATTATTTAAACGTATAATAATATTTTAATTCTTAATAATATTTTTATCGCTATTTTCAGTTTTAATTCAGTACATAATATGTATTAAAGATAAGTTTGGCTTTATAATGAAACTGAAAATAGCGATTTAAATTATTGATTCATTTGTTACCTAACACTTGAAATTCTATTCAATTATTAATGAAAGCTGTGAAACATTCTTGCTATTTTTTATCTAAATGTGCATTTAATGTTGAAGAATTTGAAGCATCTATTTTCGCCTCGTTCCTCTAGAAAATTCGCTCTGCAGAAAATAGCATGCAAAGCAAAATGCTTCTTTGTTTCTTTTAGTGACGAACATAAGTTATATTTGACATAGGATTTGTGATAACAATTTCTGGAAATGTGTTTTTGAATTGTAATAATGCTCAGGCGGTCTAAAAAGGCCACTTTAGGTGTTTCAAATTATGTTCCGTATGTTTTTTTCAACTCATATTATGTGCGCCATTTTACGCATTTCTATTGAAAACTGTCACAATTGATGTTTTCTAATATTATGATGAAATCAGATGATTTATGTAGTCATTTTACCATTTCACGATATTTGTATGGATAAAAATATATGAAACATAATATGAAACACCTAAAGTGGCCTTTTTAGCCCCTGGCCTCCGGGAAAACATCCTTTTATATCTACTTATTATATGTTAATTTGATTTTACCTCCTCCTCTCTAAATCTTTACATTCTTCTTTTACTTTATTATGGAGAGGTGGTAAAAATTTTAATCCACTAATTCAACTTACAAGATTTGCGAGATTAGCCTTGTCTTAAAACAAATTGAGTATAAAATAAATTGTTCAATAATTCACGTACACGGTAGACTATAAACCCCTGAACTTTTCTCACGCACGCAATTCTCAGAAAAGTTAACCGGGGCTTCGAAATTTATTCGCTTGTCTCGACCATTAACGAGGTCCCTAGCAGGTAATCTCTATAATTCGAGGTGGAAAACTTAGTGTCACCGAGACAACAGATTCCCAAGTCGCATTAAAAGATTAATGGCACAATAAATATTTACCGCAATCGACAATACTCGGATTACTGTCATTCTAAATGCTTAGATGAAGTGGTTACCTTTCGAAACATGTGGAGAGATCCACTTCATACATGAACTTACAAAAATCCAAGCAAAATTATGGATTTTTAAATATGAACACAAATACATACATATAACTATGATTGCTCACTTGTTCAAACAAGTGAGCAATCATAGTTATATTAATATACAAGCACACCCTAACTTCCGTTATTACAGTAATGATATTAAGATAAATGCAAACAAGCAAAACCAAATATAAGTAGGAATATTCATAATATAATATGAAAGTAAAATTTCCGAGTAATATTATACGTTGAACGTGTTTCCGACTACAAACTACCCGGCTATTACGAGGAAGCCAATATCAATGAATTTTCATTATAATTGAAGGTTTTCTTGCAACTTAGTTACTTAGAGTGCATTGGAAACATTTTATTTTTTAGGTTTGATTGATTTTTATTGAAAAATTATGGATAATAAGCTTATAATTTACTCGTTTTCAATTTGGTTCACATTATCTAACTCTTATAATGTTATATGCTATTATTTTATTAAATTATATTATTTTAGAATATTTATGCTGTGTGTAACGTATGAATTTTCTTTGGATGTTTTCGATTCTATTAATTTATTGATAAAAGCTAAAATTAACTAAAATCTATTTAAAATATTTACAAACTATAAAAGTACAAAAAATAATAATAATAACTGCTCCAAAATTTAAAATGCTACAAAACAAAGAAATCTCCCAGGTCGTCCCCACCAGGCAGAGTACCTAGAAGGCTCAAAGAGTTTCCTCGCTGGATTGCGATACTTATTCTCTGGGCCAGGTAGGTGTGTGTGTGTGTGCGTGTGCGTGTGCATGTGCGTGTGTGTGTGTGCGTGTGTGTGTGTGTGTGTGGATGTGTGTTCGTGTGTGTGTGCGTGTGCGTGTGCGTGTGCGTGTGCGTGTGCGTGTGCGTGTGCGTGTGCATGTGCGTGTGCGCGCGCGTGTGTGTGTGTGTGTGTGTGTGTGTGTGTGTGTGTGTGTGTGCGTGCGTGTGTGTGTGCGTGCGTGTGTGTGTGTGTGTGTGTGTGTGTGTGTGTGTGTGTGTGTGTGTGTGTGTGTGTGTGTGTGTGTGTGTGAATTGTCTGCTGTGTGTTAATAGAAATCAAAAATCTTATCATCTCTTAAATGACAAGATGCTCCGCAGTATAAAATGCCTTTTTTAAAGGAAACTACTCTAGCGGCGTTAAGATTGAAATTTCAAAGTTCAAACGTGAAACGTTCAAGGTAAAACGTCATGTCACTATACGCGTCACGACACGATTTGGGATATAACACCATGGATATAACACCATGGATATAACGCCATCTGTCGGAAGCTACTTATACTTCATACAAATCAACTTAACTTTCTGAACCACGACTCAATACACAGATGGCGCTAGTTGTACTATTATTTTTAATTCTTATTTAAAATGTTAAGTCGTTAGGCACGATGAGAGTATTTTTGTATTTTAAATGATGAATGAAGTTTCACTTTTGTCACGCGCACTGTGTACACCTCATGTTTTTTTAGGACAACTACAGTCTGATGATGGTGATCTGTCATCCAATTCACCCATTATCGCCCAGCGAACGTATAATAATTTTTTCAGCCGCCACGGTCGTCGGTCTCACCCGTTATCAATATAATAAAGTACGTTGAGTAAGCGTATAATTTAACGGTTAAAAATTAACTGGTACAATCAGTTAATTAGTATAGATTTAAAAGGTGAAAAATTCATGTTACACCTAATGAAAGTATACGTACCTTCTTAGTTATTCGACGTTTAAATACCCAACAGGACTTTATACCTACTCTAGACAAAATAAATAAAATATAATAAAATATAAATGTAATAAACCAAATCACATATTTCGTGACTCACACGACTTTACGCCCGAAATTAATAATCAATTTTAATCTCATTTTAGCTATCTAAGATCAAGATTTCAATACATTTCAACGATCCTAGGATTAACTTCACGTCAATTTACGTCAATTTGTTTTTGAGAGTCTAAGATTGAAGTCAATCTAAGATTTTAGATATGTTATTAATTCCGAGCGTATATCGAGCACATTCGAAATGAATCTACGGAATTCGAAAAAACTTGAATTGTTTCAAAAAGGTTAGGATACAGGGCAAACACTTTAGCCGAGTCTTTGTTTTAGGCTGAAATTTTTGCTGACTAAATTGTCCATAGGAGATTTTCTCAAATTTATAGCATTCTTCTTTGCCAAAATATCGAGCGCCAAATTTAAAAATTCGAAAAAAATGTTTTTTTTTTACTATTTTGGCCATATCTTTTTCGTTTTTGACTTCCCCGAATAATTCAGCTTGCACCTTATAGCTGTCGTAAATACGCGTCTTTTGAGCACTTTTGAATATCATATCTTCACAACTCTCTGAGATATAATGGAATCGCAATTTTCGTTAAATCGGAACTTGCAGTGGAGCGAACGAAAATACATTTCCAATGTCAAAAACTTAAAAGGTAGATATTAATAATTAACATTATAATTCTTAAAAATCAGCATTAACTCCAAACATTATACCGTCAAAAAACATATTTTATAAAAAAAAATATAAAATTCAAATAAAATACCTCGTTACTTTTAGTAAAATTTGTTGACCAACAAGTAATAAAAATTAGCGTGTTTGAGCACGGTACATTCGCAGCGAAACTTTTAAAAATTTAATTTAGAACTCATTATTCAGATTATTTTATTACGGTAACTCTAAATTTTATAACATGTTAATGAAACGCTTTATATTGACCTGGTTCCATAGAAATAAGTAATAGGTATTCAATTTCTGATTATAAAACTAACAAACCCCAAGTAGAGAGAGTTCATTCTTACTGAACTCAAACCTGAAAATGTTTTTCGGGAATGGGCCAGCTTAATAAAAGTGATACCATGCACTCTCGTAAAACCAACGTGAAGAAAATCTTGTAGGTATTTATTGGGCTTCGCCATTGGTGTGGGTATCGTGTGGTTAGTATCCATGACGATGCTCAACGTGGGGCTTTAGACAAAGTGCAACTTAAGAACGATGACGAAGTTCTTAAATAATAAAAAGTATGTCAGCGACTACGTGGTTTAGCGACCAGATGGGTTAATCCCATACAATTTTGATTTCGATCTTCGTGATTGTAATTAAAGAAGTGTACGATCGTCGACAGACCCGGTTTAACTATTCCTCTATGCTCTTGTTGTGGTGTCTTAAAACAACACCTAGTAATACTACACAATCATACATTAAATACAAGATTATCCGTGACGGCCTGGGATCGAACCTGCCCTCTAATGCTAAATGCTAAAATAACTACACGCAGTAGCGTGTACCAATGAGATTCTTGTTAAGTACAGACTGAAACAAGCGGTGCAGGAAAAAAACGTAAGGAAACATGCGTATCTGCGAAGACAAATGCCGGCTCCACATTCGTAGCATCTTGCCGTATCACGATCGTCGATCAGCCGTATCGTATCGACTATATATTTTATATCGTACCTACATATCGACGCGCACTTTGACCAACGTATTAAATTAAATTTTCTGTAATAAAAAAAACTGTTCCATCAGATACGAGGTGTATCAAGATACGTGATTATTGCGGGTCGGGTCGTATCAGATTCGGCGTGTATCTTGCATCCAAACAAGAGATCGTGAGATACATCGATGCCGATGCCACGCGATGGAGATACAATACACCGAAATGTTACGAATGGGGACCCAGCTTTAGAAACCTTTAATATAGTAGTGACCTAATTGCCAAAAGCCATTGATATTTTGCCTTGTCTTGTAAGGCAAAATATCAATGGCTTTGAAAATTTACGCAAAGATGAACTCGACGCTAAGAGAGACGAGTTAAAGGCCAGACCACCAATGGCTTTAATATACAATTATTGCAGCGGCGTACTCATCTGTCCGAAGTGCTCAAGGACCTTCAAGGCCAAAATTGGCTATAGCAGCCATATGCGTTATCAGCTGCTAAGCCCGTCCAGCAGTCGCTGTAGTCGAAATCGGCTTAGACAGATTATTATTAATATTTATGGACTCTTCGCACTGCGTCAATCTGACCCTGTGCTTAGTATCCGAAGAACTTGTGTTACAGGTATCAGACATCTCAAATATGTTTAATACTTTTATACTATACATAAATTTAAGATTTTTATTATATTACATACATATTACAGCCATGACCCAGGAACATATAAAACTTTTGTTCCCTCGGCGGGATTCGAACCCGCTACCTCCGGCTTGAGCGCCAACGTAGTTTAACAATTCGCAGTAGACTAGCTGGTGGACTATTATAAACCTACTCACATTGAAAGACCCGAGCCAATAGTGGGAACGTTAGGCGGTCAGGCCGTGAAGATGACATTAACGGCCCGTTTTAATAACCTATCTACTAATAACTATTTGTTAAAAATAACACATTTGGTGTCGCTGTTAGCGATCTCGCTGTCACAGACGAAGATTCCTCTATCTAATTTAGTTCATTTAAAACGCAAAAAATCGGCAAGTGATACCAAAGGTGACCTTTTTAACAAATAGTTACTGGGAGATAGGTTATTGAAACCGGCCGTTAATCACATAAACTAATTTACAATGTGACAGTTTCATCATTACTCCGTTGTCAAGTGTTTATTCCCAACATAAATAAACAGCAGTAACAGGTTTGCTCTGGGGAATTAGATGAAGCGAGTTGAAGTTGTCTTCAAAAGAGGGGTACATCTTTAACGGTGCTTGTTACAGTTATAAAATAAATTATCAATTTAATAGCCGTGCGCACTTGCAACGTATGCATTATTATAAAAGAACGTTAAAACTACAAAGATCACCCACAAAAACATAGAAGTGGAGAACAAGTTATAAGTAGAAGATAAAAGAAGTAACCTATACAGGATCTAGGAAAATAAAGAGTGATGATTTAAAGCTTCTACTTGAGGGCTTAGTTTTGACACGATAGGATTTTAAACTTTAAGCAGCTTGCGCTTTAGCAGCTAAGTTCTATGCATGGCTCTAGCACTCATTAAAAATGCATCAGTTATTAGCTATCTAAAGCTTAGTAGGAGCACATAATTTTTTTATTATAGCATAATAATTAATCATAGCTTTTTTATTATTAGTTCCAAAAAATATTACAAAATATAGCAACCATTGTTGAAATCGTATCTTCTTTATGTAATTCATAGTACCTGGGTAACAGAGCTTTGCTCGGAGTTCTGATAAGTTAAAAAAAAAAGAATCACAAAAATATTTACTGACAAAAAGATTTTAATGAAAAGAAGACATTTAAAGACAAAAACATTTATAGCTTAAAAATGCGCAGTTTCCCAGGGACAAGACCTAGCTAGATCGATTTTTCTCCCCCAAAAAACTCGTTGCATACTTAATTTCATGGTAATACTTGCAGCTGTTTTCAAGACACCGATTATCTTACAATGTCTAAAATAAATCATCTTATCATTATTAACTTTATCAATAGCCTAAAATATTACAAAATGGCGTGACTTTCGTCGAAATAAACGATCGATCATAATTCATAGAATTAATTGCCATTGATAATCTCGAAGGGTCGAAAATAATCGACTGTTTTTATGGACAAAGAAAACTTGTAAGACAAAGTGGCCAATAAAATTACGGCTCCTTTCTGGCCATTCTCAGCACCGGATGCGTCCGGGATTCTGTTCAATATCGAAGGAAATAGAACTTCGAGTTTTTCAGAGCATAATCGTTTCCTTTGCATTTTTTATTTCTCTTCCACTTTTTCCATAAATACAATTCCTGAGTTCATATTGCAATGTTTAGTTTTGTTTATCTATGTATCTTTCAATAAAAATGTTTCTAGAAGTACCTATTAAGGTTTATTGATTTTTATTTAGTCAAGTGGAGAATCAAACAAAATATCGTATTCGAATTTCTTTTAAATATTGAATTATATAACTAAATATAAAAAGACTCTGATGTTTAAACTAATTTAAAAAATCTAAATTTAACAATTCACAAAAGGTGTGTAAATGTTGAGTGTATCAAGACTAAAAATAAACTTGTTTTTAAGCGTGAGTCTTACAAAAATATATCATCTTGAAATAGTTAGAGCTAAAGTTAGAATTAACGTGAGCTGCTGTGTGACTTTCGAAACGTTTTTAACGCTTTTATTCAATCGAAAAGTTTTTAAAATTTTTAATTAGAGACTAATAATATTTTTGCATTAAATTAGAAAAGAAATAGTAGACCAAAGATCAATCGAAAGTAAAGCAGGCATTCGTCACTCGCTCAAGGACACGCGATATTTGCCTACCGCTTGGCGTACCTGCTAAGGTACAATAATTGACAATAGGCAGCCGCTCACCAGAGCACTCGCACCGCACGTTGCCCGCGATTACGAGTCGAAATGACACGTAATTATTGTGAAGTGGATTCAATAAAAAATTATCATTGCTTCATTGCCGAGAGACAAACAAAGGTAAGTAGTATTTGTCACCATTATTTCTTTGAACATTATAATACTATGTTATGTGTGTAGATAGATAATGTATAAATCGTAAATTAAGGATTGAACTCCTTATAATATATTCTTATAAGCCCCTTTGCTCACATAAAATTTTAAATCCTTTTGTTGGAATTCATAACACATTATTCATTATTCATAAATAGTGTTGTTTTTATAATAGCTATCTTACCTAGTACTTATATATTACGCAAAGATAGGCGTTTTTTTTTTCGTGGATCTGTTTATTTAGATTTTATATACCTAAATACTTACTAATTTTATAATGCGAAAGTTACAACTTCTATTTTCTTTAAACCTATAGTTGTAGTACCTTCATGTTTTTGTTTTTAATGTTAATTTGATTATTAAGGATCACATAACATAAATATTCGTATTCAAAAAATGTCTTTTTAGTGTTTTATTTATTTGATGATAAATAAAAATAGGATTATCTCACAACATTCGTTTTATTACAATATTCCTCATAGACAACCTTGGCGAATTCGTGCGATAGTCGCAGATATTATTATTAAGATTTCGTAGGCTGTTATAGCGTAGGTATGTATGCTTTTATATGGGAATGTTGTATCTGTTACGTAGTAACTATTTATTAATCTGTGAGTAAAGTCACGATATTGCACGAACACCATCATCATGCCTATCAAAGTACATTGTAATTTTACTTACATTGAAAATACATTAAAATTACCCTACAGTTAAAGGTAACGATAACGAAGTTAGAAACAAAGGAAAGGTTTTTGGAGTAACCACGTGATTTAGTGACGCAGTATGTTGATCCTATAAGTTCGTTATCGTTTTTATTAAGTTAGCCTTTATAGCCCACCGGACCTAATGGGAATTAGCCAATTTCCTAAAAAACTTAATAAGAATCCAAAGAAGACAGTAGCTAAATTATTTATGAGATCAAAGAGTCGAAAGTTGAGAATTTGGTTTTCAATATAAGACGTTTTAATTACAACTGAAAGTTAATTAATCCGTGTGTCTGACAGTACTGACAGCCATCTGGTGTCTCATAAAGTCTTTATTAGCGGTTCGTTTGATAAAGAATTGCATGCTGTTTATCTATATAACTAGATGTTGCCCGCGACTTCATGCGCGCAAAAGGAAATCCTGGGGGAGCAGTACATTCTGCCGCGATAAAAAGTAGCCTATGTCCTTCCTCGTAGTTTAATCTATATATGTATTAAATTTCATCAAAATCGGTCTAGTAGTTTCGGAGCCTATTCAATGCAAGCAAACAAAATTTTCCTCTTTGTAATAGTAGTATAGATATAATGTATATTTACAGATATTTTAAATGGATTTTTATGTTGTATATTATAATATTATATTTAGGTCTACAAAATAATTTTTTACATAAAGGGTACTAAATTACTTTCTAAAAAGTAAGTAAAAAAAAGTTTTTATGTGTAAAAAAATATTTTTTTTTATTTTTTTTTATTGTCTATCTTATTCATTATAATATGGTGTTGAAGTATTGATTTCTTATGTTAACACGATATTATTCATTGACTTAACACTTACGGAATGTGTGGTGGTGCACTTTTCTTTTCCCTGACATATCAGCTACTTTCCAGCAGCCGAGGAAACGTCGAGAAAAAGGAAAGAGCACCGCGACACAATCTGTAAGAGTTTAAAACAATCGTATTTTGGTTTTAATGAAGAATTGGCAAAATAGTTTCATCTCATGTGCTGTTATAATTTTATATTATGCCATGTTTATCTTTACTTTCCTTAAAAATATCCACTACAACATTTAATTAGGAATTAGATGTCTAAGGCAACTTAGGAATAAAAAGTGTATAATTAATTAATTCTGAATTCCTGCGAGAGGGACGATTGCCTTTCTTTGGAGAATGTTGCCCACTTACTCTTCCAGCCATTTCTTTGAGCAGATTTTACTTTTGTAATTAGATTAAAGACTTCTTTTGACCCTGTGCGTCCATCGAGGTTTTTTTCTTAATTTCATTCAGAAAAATTATGGCCCAGACTATTGCTTGGATTCGCAAAATTGTATTAAAGGTACAGTCAGGAGCATAATTATTAACCCCTTTACTAATCCTACTACTACACACACCAGCATATTTAGCGGAACATAAAATAAAGGTTTGATATCAGTATCATATAAGGTTGCTGGCTGGTTTATAAGTCATTTAATTTAAAAAGAAATATTTTTAAATTAAGAAAACAACTGAACATCACATTTTATGCAATTTTTTTAATTTTATTCAAATACACCTTATCTGGAGCGAACTTCGAGTATTTCTTCCTTCTGAGTTTGATTTAAAATTTATTGAAATACTGTTTTTTCTTAGTTTTTTTTAAATTGCGTATCGTTTTGGAGTTGAGGACTGAATTATGCCTGACTTAGCCCCAACGGAGATTGCCAGGGCACTCTAAATGCAAAGAAATGGTCAAACCTACAGAGTGATATCCAGAGATCTTCGTCTACCAGTTTCAACGATCCATCGCAGTATCCAACGGTTCAGGGAGACCGGTACTTATGTGAGAAGAGTAGGACAAGGCAGAAAAAGACGCACTTCGAGTAGGGATGAACGTTTCATTCGGCTTCGTGTACGTAGGAACCCCCGTTTGACGGCCGTCCAAGCCCGACATGAGTTAGAAGCACTGCGGGGTGTAACCGTAAGCGAGCGTACGGTACGAAGAAGGTTCGAAGAAGCTGGTTTGGGTTCATTTGTGCCCGCCAAGGCTCCAAGGCTCGAGGTAAATCATCGTAGAAACAGGTTAACTTTTGCTCAGGAACATCGACTTTGGAACGCGGACCAATGGAGTAAGGTATTGTTTAGTGATGAGTGCAGAATTCTCTTAAATCAAATTGACGGCAGGCAAAGAATATACAGACGCAAAGGAGAACGATACTTTCAGTCAAATTTTGAAACTACAGTTGCATATGGTGGTGGATCAATAACGGTTTGGGCGGGCATTTGTTTGGGAGCTCGCACAGACTTGGTAGTGATTGACAAAGGGAGTCTGACTGCAGACCGAGAAGTTTTAGACGAAAATGTCGTACCGTTTGCCCCATATATCGGTGACGATTTTGTTTTTATGCAGGATAATGCTCGGCCGCATACCGCTCGGGTAACTCAAGCTTATCTTGATGATATGAATATCACTGTTATGGAGTGGCCGGCGAGATCACCGGATATGAACCCAATACCGTTTGGGACTTGCTGAAAAGAAAAGTTAAGTCCAGAATTCCAGCTCCTGCCAACGTAGGTGAACTGCAAATCGCCGTGGTTGAGGAATGGCGGAGACTATCCCAGGAGACCATCGATAACATCATTCTCAGTATGCCTAGACGGGTAGAAACTTAATAAGAGCACGTGGAGGAAATACGCGATATTAGTCACCATTTTTCTAATTTAATTAATTGTTATTTTAATATTAATTTTTACTTTTCCCGGTTACATGAAAAGTTCAAAAATGTACCATTTTTCACAAATAGTCTTTACTCGCAAAATCTGTTCTTAACTCCTGTGATCTTATTTTAAGTAAAACAAATGAAACTTTAAATAACAAAAGAAGTGTAGTAAGTAGATTTTAAAATAAAACCATATTTTTTTAATTATGGACCTTTTTTTTGTGTTCCGCTAAATATGCTGGTGTGTTTATTAGAAATGTATAAGTTTGTGAGGATGGATGCATGGATGGATGTGTGTTACTCTTTCACGCAAAAAACTACTTAACGGATATTGATGAAATATAGTGGGGGGGGGGGGGGTTAAACGTAATATAAACACAATTACTGATTAGATATAATGTTGCTGTCTCTGTCTGATATGTAAAAAAATTCACATGCCAGACAAAGATAGCAACGTTACCTTATCCGTTGTTTTAATATTTTTATTAGCAAGGGATAAGTAGATATTTAAATAAAGATAGATAGCATATTAAAAAGGTAAAAAATAAACATTTATCTAAACGAGGCCCATAAACAAAGTAAGGTAACAACATGAAAACGATAACGAAGTTCGAAAATAATGAAATAAATTGGATACACATATTTCATCAATAAGTCACGTGTCCTATACCTACACTTCATTATTTACGAACTTCGTTAACGTTATAATATAAACATAATATTTGTCTAAGCCCTAAGGTTGTTATAATGTTCATGAAAGTTATATTATTTTTCTTCATTTTATATGTTATTCCTGTATTTGTCATGATAGTATACAAATGAGATGTTTAATCTTGACCGAGCCCAAAAATCAATAGCCATTAACAAGCTACTATGCCGCGGTGTGATCAGTCACACATTGTGAAAGTTACTAAAAACCGCCCAATTGCAAGTCGGACTCGCGCACGAAGGATTCCGTACAAAACGGCAAAATTATTTTATAACTCCATTCCTATCTGCTTCACTTACCACTTACCTCTTGAAGACCCTCATCTGAATCCTTATATTTTATTATATAGGCTAGGGCTTCCCTATGTAGGGGAGCGAGCCTACGCCACTGATAGTAACAACAGAAACTCATCATCTGTGAAAATTTCAATTATGTAGCTATACGGAATAACTCTCCGAGGTTGCGAAATACAAAAAAAAATGATAAACATCGATTACAACTTACTTACTTACTATCAGCTAAACTTTTGCTTTGTGGAGATAAAACAAAATACAACCAACGTCGTATATAGACATTGGTTGTATTTTGTTTGATCTCCATTTTTTTTTTTGATCAGAAGAATCAGAAGAATCTTTGTTTGATGAGTAAGAGATATCGAATCCGGGTGTAGCATTAAGCACGTCTAAAGGAGTTTGGTGAAATCGGGGCTTAGAACTAGAAGCGTCTATTTCTATACGTTTAATTAAACATGACGTCATCTAAATCATCACAATAAATGAAATATGCTTACATTTCGGGTTCATAAATAGAATTAGTTTTGTTGTTTTCGTATAAAATACCAATGATTTCAAAGCTAAGGATGAGCTATGACGAAAGTATACAGAAATAAATCTTCATACAAGAAAAAGTTACGCCATCTTTTTGTCAATCATGTGCGGACTGATTAAATACGGCGGAAAGCAAATGTCAAAATGGTAAGATGACAAATGTCAAACCTCATCTGCCACAAAGAACCATCAAACTCATAAGTGGGGCAGTTAAAGTGCGGACACTTTTGACTCGACTGGCCTCGTCTATTATATATCTAAGTTCTAAGTAAAATACTCAATTAAAGTTTATCGAACATCGTATCATAAACATCGAACGGCTTGTCAGCTTCAATAAGACCACTGCACTTTACCAATTTTACTGCCTTTTCCTGTGAAAAATGAATTGACAAGGAGCCTTTAACTTCAGCATTCGTTAATGACGTTGGAAGTATGTTACATTTCCATAAAACGGTTCGCTTGGCAGCCTTTACTACTGATAAGATTTGTAAAGCTACTTAAGGCCGTGTAGAATCTACACACCGGTACACCAAAATATCCCACCGAAAATCAACCTTACGGCCTTTAAAATAGGCTACGTGGTCGCAATTATTTACAGGTAACGGTTAAGGAACACGCAGCCTTGCGGCGTTTGCTTGAAAATTCTTGACAAATTAACGTAGAATGTTGGCCCATGATTTTTATTGTTTGATAATTTTTTTGTTTATGATTCAATTAAATGCTTGTGGAGTTATTTGCATACTTTATCATACTTCGTAAAACAGAAAATATTTGTAAATATTTGTATTTTATTAGCTACTACCTGCAGCTCTGCCCGCGTTAATATAGTACCCCTTGGGAACATTGCACTTTTTCTGAATATATGTAGCCTATGTTTTAATCCAGAGCCTAAACTACTACCATACCAAATTTCATCGAAATTTGTATGTAGTTTTTGCGTGAAAAAGTAACAAACATCCATCCATCCATCTTTACATCCATCCATCCATCCTCAGCAACTTTATTATTTATAATATTAGTAGGATTTATTTTATAAGAAACATATTTTTAAGCGTGTTTTGACTTACAAGATTAACAATCTTGTAAGTCAAAACACGCTTAAAAATATGTTTTGTAGCGAAATGTAATAAATTTTAGGAATTCGGTGTACAAATTAAAAATCACACCTTTGAGAAATCACGCCAAAGTTATAATATAGGTACTTAATTAATTAATACATTTATATGTTTTTATTTAGATTTTAGTAAAATATTTCTTCTTAGTATGTAGGTAATTTCTTGTGCTAAGTTCTTACCTCCTTGATTTCCTTAGAATATTGTATAAGCTGGTGCCCGCAACTTTGTTTACGTTGAACTATTATTGGTATAATGGAAACGGAACCCTATTGTTTAAACGGAACCCTATGATAAAAGTAGCCCAAGTTACTCCTAACATTAGCTATCAGCGAGTGAAAATCCGGTCAAAATTGATATATACTATAACAAATTTTTTGGACAAAGTTGTTAATTTGAAATTATAATCAGACTTTATATACTACTAGTTGTTTCCCGCGGCTCCGCCCGCGTAAATATACTATCGAGTATCCCGCGGGAACAATGTACTTTTCCGGGATAAAAAGTAGCCTATGTTTTAATCCAGAGTCTAAACTACTACCATACCAAAATTCATCAAAATTCGTTCAGTAGTTTTCACGTGGAAGCGTAACAAACAAACTTACATTCACATATATAATATTAGTAGGATAATAGGCTTTTTGTTCAGTTGTTAATTTGAAATTACAAACAGACACAGTATTTGTATAGATTTAGGTAACACTTCAATTTTTGCCAGCAACAGGCAGATTTACTTGCTTTTCACGACCTGTAACTTTATACTTGATGACTGTGGGACAGTGAAATAAAATTTAACGATCCGAGTGCTAAGTGTGAGTTTTTTGTACAGTATTTTTGTACAGCGCCACCTAGTTGTAAACGCGACAACTAAGCCAAATCACATACAAATTCCTAGTAAACGCCAAACGCGCTCACGATCTAATGCGAAAAGAGAAACACACACTCATAAGAAATGATCAAGGCGCTCTATATAACACACGTTTAGATGGCTGTTTAAGAGCGACAAATACAATTGAAAAATATACAACTGCAGCACTTATAATATTAACATTATTATAAAGACGAGAGATTTGATTGTTTGTTTATTTGTATGTTTGCATTGAATAGGCTGCGAAACTACGGGACACCGATTTTGATGAATTTGGCACAAATATGGACAACCTAGACCACAGAGAAAGGTTTCCCGCGCGATATCCTTTTTTGCACTCGAAGTCACGGGCAACATCTAGTCTATATCTACTAATATTAAGACATAAGATACATTTTACTGTGGCAAAATATACGTTTCCCGCGCGATATCATTATGCGCGCATAAAGTCGCGGGCAACGTCTAGCACTTAATGCCTACGCAAGTAACTATTTAGTAATATCTGCCCGCGCGCTCCATGTACTGTTTATGTCTTTAATTTTTGGGATAAAAAAAAGGAAGTCACTTCCATTGAAGGATTACAATAAATATAAGCTCTTATTTTTGAAACAACGTAACAGATGTTAATGTAGTATACATGAATAGACTAGTAAGGTTTAATTGTATGGTAGTCATTTTTGATAGGAAATAAAGCAATACACAATAACTATATATTATATACAGGTGTATTCAGACCAGTTCCATTAACTTCGTGGGCTTATATTAGGCTATGAGGTAGATCCATTGGTACTAGTCATTTGCTTTTAATCGATTGTTTGTGTAAAAGTTAAAATTTTAAATATGCAATGTACAACGTACATAGTACAAAACCACACGGGCGGAGTTGGCGGTCGGAGGCGGACGCGCGAGGAGCAGGCCGTGCAAACACGTCCCTCGCGCCCGCGCAGGTGCGAATAGAGAAAATCAGCTAGACCGTTTGACCGTAGACCGTTTGATTCGCACTCGAGAGAGTGCAGGTTCGATTCCCAGGTTGTGGCGTGTACCAATGAGACTTTTTCAGATCTCAAGTACATTATACGGACGCTCTAACGGTGAAGGAAAACATTGTGAGGAAACCCGCACATGGTTGGCCCTAAACGTATTGACCTTAAAATTCCTAAAAATTCCTCTGGACTGACTGACTATGCTGTGAGAATGCTGTATGTGCTTGGGCAACCATACGACATTTAAAAACCAACTGTCCCAGGCACTACAGTATTTTAAGAGTGGTTACTTCGCTTGGAGAATACTGTATAAATCATCCAATAACGGATGAAAAGGCCTCAGTTTATTTAAAGTTCTAATAACTTTCAAGTACCTATTTACTAACTTTTGTGAAGTTAACATTTAATTACTTTACATTTTTTTGTTCTGATTAAGAAAAATAAATGAAAATAAAATGAGATGAGGTACATACAGTTAAATCGAACAGCAAGTAGCAACTGGCCTACCGTGCCGACGTCTAAGCATTTTAGCCACACTGCGGGCTCCAAGACGAGGATCCCGGCACACCGTCTAAAATTTGCTCCTCGATATTTACGTCCAGTTGCCGCCCACCGCTGGAGGCTCAATGGGCCTATTTTCTAACACTCGCATGCCTGTGTAATGGTACGGGAATCTGAAAGATGGCGGGCATGAGGATATCACCTCAGGTAAATCCTCAATGCCTCTGCGACATTCCCAAATGCTTCACATAAGCACATCATCATCATACCATAGTAACGCGTGGTATACGCGTATGGCGAAGGCATTTTAGGATAAAAAATCACACACAAGTCACAAACACGAAAAATAAGTCAAAATAAACAAAACAGTTAATACTTATTACTAAATAAAACAGTTATTAAAACAAACGAAAGTCAAAATAAACAAACCAAGATAAGAAGTATATAATTAAAGTAGACTGCCAAAATCATTACCCTTCCTTTTGGCTTTTCCGTAGTCGTGTAAAAAATAACACGGAACGCCACTCGAAAACGCGGGTTTACACTTACAGCCAACTGACCAAACTGAGAAAATGATTTTATGTGAAAAACATAGGCATGTGTCCAGAAATGTACCGATACTTTTTCATATCGATATATTACTATATAATTTGTATACGCGTTGATTTGTATGAACTTATTACAAAATCTACTAGAGGCTCAATGAACTATGTTGTTTTGAAATAGATTTTCGAATTTAGTTGCGGTTTTTCTCTCGAGGTAAAAGGTTGTCGTCTGATTTGAGTTTCACTATTAGGTCGTGTTTAAAAACGTAGTGTTGTTTTGTTAAGTTTCAAGTGATACGTGTAATGATTTATGGTGCTAGCAACGATTTTCAAAATGCAACAAAAACACTTTCTAACAACTTTAAGTATTAACTATTAACGTGACACCTTGCCGCGGTCACCTGATGGTCGATGGATTCCGTGACCTTAGTACTAGGAGTAGACTTAGTACCTACTACCTACTAGCAGTCATCCAGTACTCAATACTTCTTTCACGTAAGTAAATAGCTATTAGCCATAGTTTTACTTATTATGATCGGTGTAATTACGTACTTAACTTATTATCATTAATAATAATTTACATATGCGACTTCGGGCACCCTTTTATACTCCTACTTAGTTTCATTGTTACCTACAGTTCAACCACGTTACACCTTTCAGTTATTGTCGTTTTTCAAACACCGTCTGTAATTTCGATAGAAAGCGATGATTGCCGTTGGACATTAAGAATTTAGTTGCACTGTACACAGGGTTCGTAATTTGTCAAGCAAAATTTCGTGCGTGATTTACGAACCACACTGCAGGCGGTGTAGAGCAGGGATTCCTAAAGTGGGTTCCGTGAGATAGTCATTAAGGTTCTGCCAAATTATTTGAAATTATGAAAAACAAACATCCGTCACTTATGTGTGTGTACGGTTGTAAGTCACTGCAATCTGCATACATTAAACATCGCTGAACGCGTGTACTAAGGCAGGAGCACGGCGCGTTGGCCGGACAGTGCGTTAGCTGACGGGTCAGTGGCCGCATTAATTTACGTAATTTACATATATATATATATATATATATATATATATTAGGGCTATTACTACGAATCTATTGACACCTCATTCAAAAAATCGAACTAGTAGTTTAAGCTATCGCTTAACTTAAAACAATAAGCCGTCTATGTATGTTTGCTCCACTATATCTAGTGGAACAAACATACATAGACGGCTTATTATTTACTCTATTTCCTCACTCCCGAATTAAATTTGTATTGACAAACAGGTTTATTACTATTCAATAGTTTATTTATCCCGACCCTATTAATGGTATTGTCACTTAATCCCTGACAACTCCCCGTCGCCCTGTATTATTTGGATGACGATAAAATGCGGTCCAAGGTAAACCTTCATATCCCAAATCAAACACAGTAGCCAATGATATATGACGTTTTATCGGTGTTATTCTTCGGATTGTCATGTTTCGTTGGTGCTTCATAAATTCGTAAGAATCAATGCTAGATTTAGGCTGGGACTATATTGTCCGGAATCGGGTAGGCCGGGGCAAATTTAGAGCATTAAAAATAGATTTCTGCACTAATACAATAGAGTTGAAAATCGGAACATACAAGTGTCGGCTCAAATGTCAATGTCATATATGGCAGCTCGACACTCGACATTTCGATTTTCAACTCTAATAAATTAGTGCAGAGTTATATTTTCAGTGCTCTGATTTTTCCCGCGCTCGCCGGATTCCGGATCATATAGTCCCTGCCTTAGAACAAATGTTTCGCCTTGCACAACATTGACAAAGTTCTAGTTTCTAAACATTTTCGTTGTTTTTTTTTTCAAACACAAGGACGCCTCTAAATATTTAAACACGAAGTACGTGATCGCAATGACTGCAGACCTGGTTGAAGTACACGTGAGTATGTGTGCGTGCGCACGATTCAACGGCGCTGGCGATTTTCGTCTTATGCCTGGTTGAGTGGCAACTCGTTCAATAGTACATTCACAACATCAAAGCTCGGTTGAACGGCGCGCGGTCCAATAATTGTTGCCGGGTTTTAAAGCCGAGCTTTGGCCTTTATTTTTTAATAACTTCATCTCCACACCCCACACCTCATGCATACCCCAAGCGGTCATCTGTAGATAAATAAGGCTGCACTTGGAAATCAGATGTATCATTCCTGAAAAATACAGCATAATGACGTCACGATACATAAAATAAGCCCATATCCCAGTAGCAATATTTACAGGCTCATAAGGCTTTCGTGTAGAAAGTCAATAAATACGGTGGTATCTCGATAAATTGATAATCCCGTTTATCTCCCGGCCCCTGACATCTCTTATCTCCTTATCGACCTTAACGTCTTACACATAAAAAGGATTTTCCGCGAGCCCTGTATTTTCTTTTCTTGTTATTCCGTTTTGATTCTTATTATCTCATAACTTTAAAAAGAACCAAAATGAAGTCAGTTTATATTTGCGGTACAATTTTACTTGGAAGATTACATTTGACGTCACGTCTCGGGGGTTTTCGGGAATGCCAGAGTAGTAAACCCAAAGAAAACCTCTAGGGATGCTCATTATACGTGTTCCAATATTTGGCATTAATTTGATTGTAATTTTTACAATATAATGATACCTGCTTTGTAAATAGTCTCTCATATAACGCCAGGCTGCACTATTCATGTGTGTTAAATTTCAATATTCCCTAAGCTGATAATACGTAATACTCTGGGCAAGCTCTATACAGATATACATATTTTGTTATGGAATACCGACGTCTGTTAAATCAATCGAAACTGTCCATATCAATCCATTCATGCATCCTTTCTTACCAACTTCGGTATAATTCGGATGTCCGATCCAGATTTTCTATTATGATATTTTTTTACAAAAGTGACTTAGCATAAACCCTAATCAAGGTTAAAAGCATGACGAACGCATTTTCAAGTTTTTTTAATATATTATAGATCCAATTCCGGCTCCAGAAATTGCCTTTTATGATGTTGTTTTCCGACGAGCGGTCTGCCTTTTATTTACGGTAATCCTTTCTGTGACCTTTGGCTGCATGACATTTTTAAAAGGTTCCCGGGCCTGATAGGGTTTTTGGGTACTCCGCTGAAGATAATGTCTAATTTTTTAATTACCATTTTGAAACTTGTCATAGTATCTATCTGCATGTTGTAATTTGTATTGGTCTGCGAAAAAATGTTATTTTAAATTATTCTTCACAATATCTTCATAATGATTACATCTATGCTGCATAGGTATTATGGAACAAGTTTCCGCTCGACCAGGCATAAGATGAATATCACTTAATAGTGCCGGTGAATCGTACGCACGCATACATATATTTAATTTAAATTGAGAACTATACTTTAGAACTCGGTTATTGGATATGTTAGTTATTTCTGTGCATTGTGTTCTATTTTCCAAATAAGATTTAAACCAGTTGTAAGCTTTACCTCTTATACCGCATTTATTTAATTTATAAAGTAGTCATTTATGTTCAACAAAATCAAATGCCTTACTCATGTCCAAAATACAGCTGCAGCCGCTAAACCTTTGTCGATATTCTCACTAACTTGTTTTATAAGAGAAAAACATACTAATGTCGTTGAACTTCCTTTTGTAAATCCAAATTGTTTCTTCGCTAGTATATTATTGTTGCTAAGAAAATTTATTAATGTAGTTTGCATTGCGTTTTCGAACACTTTGTTTAATATAGGTATAATTGTAACCGGTCTGTAGTTCGACATATCCTCTTTATCTCACTTTTTGAAGAGAGGTTTTACGATAGATTTTTTTTAATTGAGTCGGAAAATGTTCTTGTCCTGAGTAAAGGATTTTTTTTCAGGATCTGTTAAGCAGGAACATTGTCGAAATTGTACATGACAAGCTCAGTAACTGAATTTCTGGCTTATATGGCGTGTACCATTCTACTAGTACCAGCAAAAGTGGTGCAGGCATTAGTTTACCTTTTTCGAGCAGCATTAATTAACCCTTCAGTCAAACTCTTTGACATGAGCACTTACAATTTACATTTATGTTACATGAGTATAATTTAATTTTGATTTAATCCCGTGAAAGGGTGTAACTGTGTGGGTTCTCCAACTTGTACCATCAAAATCCCTCATCTTCTTGACCCTATTAAGCTATTACAGGCGAAGAGGGAGATAGGTATCTGCTTGTAATCGCCCCCTTTCGGTTTTGATCAGTGAGTTTTCGTCTTTATTTGTATTGCTTGTATTTTTTGTTTTGGTAAAGTGAAAAATTTGCTTATGCTATTTATAAAAAATACTAGGCGTTATCAACGACATCGTTGACGACGAGTTAGAAGTAAGATAATAAGATTAGCAGGATCATATTATGAATTTACATGACAAGAAAACTTTTCCATTTTGAAACCCGAAGGAAATAATCAAAAAGCTTAAATTAATTCTGAAACAGGTAGGTCAAAGGAAAAACTTTAAAAGTGTAATTTTCAAAGTTGATCAAAAGATCTTGTGAAATTGCTTTAGCCTCATCTTGTCCCAAATTAACTGTATCATAATTGTAATCTTGTAAACTTATTTAAAGTTACGTACTGATTTTGTAAATCATACCTAGGTATTTTTTTTATTTCAGTACCCACTAACCTACATCAGGGCTCAGGCCAACAACTGAATATTGAAAGCTACGTTAATTAAGTGGAACTCAAGTCACAAGCCATCTGTCCTTGTGAATAGACAGTGACATCCTGTGATTAAGGGGCGCAACGGAACGTTACATGACTTCGCGTTAACACACTTGTTTCATTGATATTATTATAAAACATATTTACAAACTTTACAAAATCAAATTTTTATTTACAAATTAAATTTTACTCACAAATCCTACTTACTAATATAATTATAAATTAACATTTAAATACCTAACAATATTTACATAATCTTGTCAACAAAATATACCTACTAATAAAGTTATGGCGAACGTTCGACTTGATTTCGATATAATATCTCTTATTAAAAATAAAAGTAAATAAAAACGACCGGTTCTATTCGGGGAGTACAGTCGGGAACAATTTACTTAACTTTTATTTTTAATAAGAGATATTATATCGAAAACAAGTCGAACGTTCGCCATAACTTTATTAGTAGGTATATTTTGTTGATAAGATTATGTAAATATTGTTAGGGATTTAAATGTTAATTTATAATTATATTAGTAAGTAGGATTTGTTAGAAAAATTAATTTGTAAATAAAGATTTTATTTTGTAAAGTTTGTAAATATGTTTTATAATAATATCAATGAAACAAGTGTGTTAACGCGAAGTCATGTAACGTTCCGTTGCGCCCCTTAATCACAGGTTGTCACTGTCTATTCACAAGGACAGATGACATGTGACTTGAGTTCCGCTTAATTTACATAGCGTTTCAATATTCAGTTGTTGGCCTGAGCCCTGATGTAGATTAGTGGGTACTGAAATAAAAAAATACCTAGGTATGATTTACAAAATCAGTACGTAACTTTAAATAGGTTTACAAGATTACAATTATGATACAGTTAATTTGGGACAAGATGAGGCTAAAGCAATTTCACAAGATCTTTTGATCAACTTTGAAAATTACACTTTGAAAGTTTTTCCTTTGACCTACCTGTTTCAGAATTAATTTAAGCTTTTTGATTATTTCCTTCGGGTTTCAAAATGGAAAAGTTTTCTTGTCATGTAAATTCATAATATGATCCTGCTAATCTTATTATCTTACTTCTAACTCGTCGTCAACGATGTCGTTGATAACGCCTAGTATTTTTTATAAATAGCATAAGCAAATTTTTCACTTTACCAAAACAAAAAATACAAGCAATACAAATAAAGACGAAAACTCACTGATCAAAACCGAAAGGGGGCGATTACAAGCAGATACCTATCTCCCTCTTCGCCTGTAATAGCTTAATGGGGTCAAGAAGATGAGGGATTTTGATGGTACAAGTTGGAGAACCCACACAGTTACACCCTTTCACGGGATTAAATCAAAATTAAATTATACTCATGTAACATAAATGTAAATTGTAAGTGCTCATGTCGAAGAAGTTTGACTGAAGGGTTAATTAATGCTGCTCGAAAAAGGTAAACTAATGCCTGCACCACTTTTGCTGGTACTAGTAGAATGGTACGCGCCATATAAGCCAGAAGTTCAGTTACTGAGCTTGTCATGTACAATTTCGAGAAAGTTCCTGCTTGACAGATCCTGAAAAAAAAATATTTACTTAGGACAAAGACATTTTCCGACTCAATTAAAAAAATCTATCGTAAAACCTCTCTTCAAAAAGTGAGATAAAGAGGATATGTCGAACTACAGACCGGTTACAATTATACCTATATTAAACAAAGTGTTCTAAAAAGCAATGCAAACTACATTAATAAATTTTCTTAGCAACAATAATATACTAGCGAAGGAACAATTTGGATTTACAAAAGGAAGTTCAACGACATTAGTATGTTTTTCTCTTATAAAACAAGTCAGTGAAATATCGACAAAGGTTTAGCGGCTGCAGCTGTATTTTGGACATGAGTAAGGCATTTGATTTTGTTGAACATAAATGACTACTTTATAAATTAAATAAATGCGGTATAAGAGGTAATGCTTACAACTGGTTTAAATCTTATTTTGAAAATAGAACACAATCTATCACCATTATGATATCTCTTTTGCACGCCTGTGACGTCTTGACACTCTGAAAAGTTCGAGAATAAAGTATTCCATTAACAAATTTATTCCTGATTCCCTATGGCTCTTTCCTACAATTCGTATCAAAAACAAAATTATCTAAATGCCCTTTTTAAATATATATTTTACATAAAAATAAGCGGTGCGAAAACGCACAATTTACTATTCCTGTATAGTTTATTTTAATATACTATCACACAAATCCTTATTGCAAAAAAAACAATGGAAATTTTCCAAAAAAATTTCCAAAGTAAATTGTAATAGATTGCGATTTTGCGACGGTTGGCGTAGAGCGAAAAAAAATATAATTTTCGCCGAATCCACTTCTGATTATGTAGAGTCCTTTTTTACGAACTAGGAGTTCTTTAATAAATACTGTGACACGAAAACTATATATTATGTAATATAATTATTATAACTTTCATTTATTAGTATCACAAAAGAAATCCATCCCGATGTAATCGTTTCAACCCGAAAACCTACATACATATTGTAATCAGATGTCAACCTGCGCTATTCAAATAAAGTGTTTGAGATAGCGAAGCAATTTCCTCTGGACCAGAAGTCTGGATTTACATTCCATCGTATTACTCCCCGCTCTAAAGAATACACAGCTAACTATACTATTTCCTACTCAGTTATTTTAAAGATACCTACTTTAATAATTTATACTAGGCTAAGAGATATTATCAGCAAATAATAGGTTTTATTTTATCGACAAAACACCATCCCTTTGGGGGTTGCAACCCTCAGTCAAGCACTTGAATTTTGATGTTTTGGATACTACTTTCCGTTGAATAAAACTAAATACAAATTTTATTTTGTAACCTACACACATTATAAGGGTTTCATTTATTCCTCATAACATTTTCACACTATTGATTAATTTATTTTAATTAATCTCATTTTTACTATTACTCCTGATGCATTCGGCGTAAAACATAACACCAAAAGTGTATTCCTTCTACAGACAATCAGCTGTTGAAAGTATAACAATACTCAAATTGCATACAAAAATCACAAACCCTCACCCTTGTTTGGGGGTCGCAAACGGTGAGGGTCGCGATACCCAAGAGGGGTTGTCCTTTTGTCTATAACATTACACATTATTATCTGATGTTAAAATATCTTAGCCTCGAAACAAAACACACTGTATATTGAAAGTTATGAAATAAATACGGAAAATGAAAAAAAAATCAATTTTCAAATTTACTTTAATTGAACAAAATTTCCAATGTTAAATTATATCGTAAAAAGCACTTTGAAATATTTCTTAGAATATAGACCACACATTTCAATTTAAAATAAAATTATAAGTTTTAGAAATAATAATTTTTATATTTGTCTGGAGAGCAGTGGCAATATCACTTGTCTCATTTTGTCTTTCAAGTTTCAGTCCGCTCAAGTCCTTTTATTTTATGAAAAAGAATCATCCATGATTCTTTTTCATAAAATAAAAGGACTTGAGCAATTTTACTGTGTAACAAATCACCCAAGACGACCAAAGATAAAGTTAGATGATAATATGTAAGAGTAATTGCATCTGGATACCAATGGTATTTTAACTCATTTAAACGATAAAATGTGATTTTTTTTTCTTATTTTCACTTTTCCATGATTCTGAATCAAAATAACTACGGGAAACGAAATGTGAATGAAAATATTTCTATCTAATAGTATTTTGTTTTGTGGTCGCCACTTTTCTAAGCAGCGGGACAAAAATGTCCAGTGTTTTAGAAGGGAAAATATATTTCCGTAATGCTTGGTATTTTTTACATCATAAATCATCATAGTATGTGAGTCTATTAATACTCTGAAAGGCAGTCAAATTAATAGATTGCTGAGTGCAGGGATTTTTAGGTTATGGTTACATTTATTCTATTTTTCCTAAAATTTTCCGGTTATATTATTATATAACCGGAAGAAACACTTACCTGTAAGTATTCTAACAGGTAGGTATTCTATTCCTGAAAATGTCTAAAATAGTGAATAGAAAGCAGCTGATATCAAACTTTCACTATAAAGTAATATTTTCCCACTAAAATTTCCCGTAAATTGTAACCTAAACCGACGAACTTTGATAGTTAATCTATTTACCTTTGCGATTGACTGATCGGCGGGTTGAATTATCGACTTCAGTAACGAAGTTTTACTAAGCTCTGAATTGGATGGTCTCGCCGTAAACAAAACAAAATTTTCTTCGTTTTGTTTTAACGAAATGTTACCTTTTTCTCGGTTACACCGATTTATTTTAGTGGACAATCTAGGAGTTGGAAGTAAAATGTTTTTACTTTAGATTTATACTGAATAAGTTATGTTGTTGTAAAAGCATCACACGTGTTTTATAGAACTTTTTATCTTTATCTTATTTAAAGTATTTTTATTGTTATTTGACAAAATTATCGTCTGCATTATATTATTTATAAAAAAGCAAAATGGCACAAATTTATCGTTACCTATGAGAGAAGACACAATCTAGATATTTTTTGTGATCAGCCCACTCATAAAAGTATCCAGCCCATATGCTCAAAAAAATAACATCAGCTTACGTAACAAAAAAAACACAGATTTCGTGCCGCACACGACTATCGAGCATATTGGAAATGAGTCTACGGAATTCGAAAAAATATTGAGAGCTGAGCGACAAAAAGTCGGGATAAGGAAAAGGTTACACAATTAAACTACAACGTTGAATGATAATTATTTTAATCTTAGGCCCGTATTAATAATCAGTACTTAAGATGCGACCCGGTCTCAAGACGCGGTTCGGCTCTGTGATTGGTCCAAATTTTGACAGCCAACCAATCACAGAGCCTGAACCGTGTCTTGAGACCGGGTCGCATCTTAAGTACTGACTATTAATACGGGCCTTAGACTAGCTTTTGCCCGCGACTTCGTACGCGTAGATGTTGAGGTGACTAATTTTCTCTTATTTTTAGAAGGACACTTTATTTAGCTAAAAATAAATAAATGGTAAGTGTTTTAAGATTATTTTCATACAAAGATTATTTTAGTACAATATAAGTTAGTGGATTCAGTAGTAGAAACTGATGATGCCAATGAACTATCCCGTGGAGTTCCTTAATATTATATACGTCAATTGAAACACTAATATTGTACAGAATGAATTTTAATGCATAATAATAATTATATAATAAGATTTTACAGTAAATGATCTAGATATTATCATGTCATAATATTTTCCCAATCTATATATCCTATATCCTATTTTCCCTTAAACTAACAATTTTTATTTTTATTTGTACGTCATGTCAAGTTATTTAAGTTAATTTACATGCACTGAAATATTAATTACATATACTATGTAATTAAACTAATAAGTACCTCTTGTTTGCTAGCATGTTTTTAGCTCACTGACAGATCGATTATATGTTAAACATTTTATGTGTGTCGGAACCATATTGTATATTTTTACACACATACAATAAGTACTTTTAAGGAAAACAGATTTCTTGGGTTGTTATTAATAATAATCAATCTCTGATGATTTCGATAATATTACGTGGAATAGTTATTTAATAATTGCGTAAAAGAATCCCTATTCTTGATGACGAATTTTAACATCTCCAGGATATACTCCTGTTCTCCATCGCAACATTGTCGCAGCTTCTGTACTCACTAGATGTGCTCAAGGGGAAACTATTCATACCTAATATACCATTAATCCCATCAGAATATCCATTTGTATTAAAAAGAATCCCTTAAAAGTATGCTTCGCCATGACCATCACTAAAGCTCTGGGGCAGTCCTAGACCTAAGAGAGAACTGTTTCTCACACTGACAGTTCTATGTTGAGTGTTCCAGAGTAAGTTCGGCTAGCAGTCTGGTGATCCTTGCTCCGCACGGCATTACAGTTAATGTCGTGTATAAAGAGGTCCTTCAATAGCATAATACACTCTAATAATAAAATAGTCTTAAACCATTTAACATTTAATACAATTTATTTTTAGGATAATTAGACTAAACTCTTTCTAAAAATAATAGGAAATAATAGGAAAACCTCAACATCTACGCGTACGTCAGGGCCAAAAGCTAGTCTAAGAATAAAATAAATATCATTTAACGTTGTAGTTTCATTACATATCGGCCATAACTTTTTTCTGTTTTGACTTTCTTGAATAATTCTTTTTGCGCCTTACAGCTCTCGTGATTACGCGTCTTTCGAGCCTTTTTTGAATATCATGTCTTCATAACTCTTCGAGAGATAAGGGGATTGCACTTTTTCATGAAATCGGGGCCTATACTGGAGCGAAAGAAAAGACATTTCCAATGGCAAAATGTTTTGATCGCATAATTGCCATGAAACATCACACGGCGGATTTTATGCCGATACTTTAAAAGTAATAAAGTTCAAACAACAAATAACTTTTATTTCGCACAATAAATTAATATTTAACGAAAAATATATAAAGAAGGAAATATGACAGGAACATGGACCACTCCGGTCTATGGAGAAGAAATGGGAATAAAAAAAAGTCTCATTCAATCAATAAAATCAATATTTTTTAGCAAAATTATATTATCACATAGCCGTATTACTAATATAAATTATATGGAATAGAAATAAAGTTTTTAACATGATTAAATAGTGAACCGTAAAAGCTGAAAATAACTTTATCAAAGACGTGTAATCGACCGTCATCCAGTTTTTTTGTGTAACTACTGGAAAGTTTGGTGTGTAATGTGTTGTCAGAATACAGCCGCGTTGTTAAAACAACAAACATTTACCAACTACCCCTTAGGAGATACGAAGACATGTAGGGCGCGTCTTAATTAGTGGATTTCCTGTTTATGGGCCGCTATTACTAGGGCTGGAGGGATGATATTTATCAACTCCCTTAGGAAGTTTAAGATGCTTATATAATTTTGAAAGGGCGCGTTATTCTTAAGTATAATTAAGATTGTTATAAAGGTGGACGTGTACGCCTGGGTTAATTACCGAAAACTTTATTCTTTTGTCTATAGTTGTAGAGTTGGCCATAAATACTTAGATTCATCATCAGCATCAGCCTGCAAATGTTATTTTTGCTTTTATTTATAAAACTATGAGAGACTAAAGAGATACAATCATAGAAAACCCTCGTGAGATAACACTTAGGTGCGTTAGTTTTTTACCGAGTGAGTAAGCGTACCGGAAGCCCAAAAGGGATTATCGTATCCATTAGCGGACATTTTGCACTACTATCAGGCGATCCCTTTGTTTGTTTGACGATCCTAGTTCATAAGCAATCTATATTTTGACTGTACAAATTCTGATGTATATGGATATGGTCTACCATACACCATACTTTCGTATTTTTCATGACTATGGATTTATATATGATCTACATAAACATGTGTCCCTAAATATTTTTTAACAATATAAAAGATGAATTAAAAAATTATCTTTTGGTAATTTTAGTATCGTAGACGGGCATCGTTTCCGCCGTTGTCGTGTCGTACCATGTGTTAGTGGAAACGATTTTCCAGTACAGTCGTATTTCCCTGTCAACTAACAGATATTTGTAATTATCTGGTACCTTCCACTGTGCATATTAGAGTTTAGCTCTGTTGAAATACAGCTGAATAATTATGTCTGTTTTAACAATAGAATATTAGTTGAGTCGAGAATCGTTGAGAGAGAATCGAGTGTAGCTACATCATACTGCCTATCGTCCAATCGGCATGACGTGACTGACCGTGTATGGTCGTGGATCGGCATGTCAGTTTATACTGGTTATGTCAATATAGAATTGATCCAATCGGTAGCATTGTGGTACTCATCATGAGTACCACATGGTATGACACAACAACGGCGGAAACTATGCCCGTCTACGATACTAAAATTACCAAAAGATAATTTTTTAATTCACTTTTTATGTTGTTAAAAAAAATTTAGTGACACATATATTATGTAGGTCATATTATATAAATCTATAGTCATGAAAAAATACGAAAATACCATTTAACGTAGATCTGAAATTATCTATGGTATACAGTGTTGCCTATCTGTTAATTCATATAAAGTAGTTCATAATTTTTCATAATTAACAGTCATAGGACGTCCACTGCTGGACATAGGCCTCCCCCAAAGATTTCCACAACGAACGGTCCTGGGCCACCCGCAACCAACTGCGGCCCGCGACCTTCATAAGGTCATCGGTCCACCTAGAGGGAGGCCGTCCAACGCTGCGCTTTCCAGTTCGTGGTCTCCACTCTAGAACCTTTACTCCCCAGCGGTTATCAGTTCTACGAGTGATGTGGCCTGCCCATTGCCACTTCAACTTGCTGATTCTGCGAGCTATGTCGGTTACTCCAGTTCGTCTGCGAATCTCCTCGTTGCGGATTCTGTCACGCAGAGAAACCCCGAGCATAGCTCTCTCCATCGCTCTTTGAGTGACTTTGAGCTTATTTAAGAGGCCAACAGTGAGGGACCACGTTTCACATCCATAAGACATCACTGGCAACACGCACTGTTCAAAGACCTTTCTCTTTAGGCACTGAGGTATTTCGGACTCGAAGACGCTGCGTAGTTTTCCGAACGCTGCCCATCCGAGTTGGATTCGTCGTTGGACCTCCCTATCGAAGTTGGACTTGCCTAATCGGACTGTCTGTCCCAGGTAGACGTATTCGTCAACAAATTCGATTTTAGAGTTCCCAACAAATACTAGAGCGGGTACAACATGGACATTAGACATAATTTTCGTCTTGTCCATGATCATTTTTAGACCCACTCGTTGGGAAGCTCTATCGAGGTCGCCGAGCATGGCGCTAAGGTATTCCAGCGATTCTGCCATTATGACTATATCGTCAGCAAACCGAAGGTGAGTGATGTATTCGCCATTTATGTTGATGCCGTATCCTTCCCAGTCTAGGAGTTTAAAAACATCTTCCAATGCTGTGGTGAAGAGTTTAGGAGAGATGACATCTCCCTGCCTTACACCTCTCTGCAATTGGATAGGTTTCGTACTTCCATTCTGTACTCGGACCGACATGGTGGCATTGTTGTACAAACACAACTTACTTCTATATAGCGATAGTCAATGTGGCACCGCTGAAGAGACTGAAGCACCGCCCAGGTTTCGATCGAATCGAAGGCTTTCTCATAGTCCATATACGCCATACAGAGCGGACGATTATATTCCTCCGATTTCTCTATAATCTGGCGGAGTGTGAGGATGTGGTCTATGGTACTATAGCCTTTTCGGAAACCGGCTTGTTCGGGTGGCTGGAAGTCGTCGAGCCTGCACGCGAGACGGTTCGTGATAACCCTCGAGAACAATTCGTAGATATGGCTCAAGAGGGAGATCGGTCTGTACGAGGGCTGATTGATAAGTTTCCGAAACGACAAAGAAAAACTGCAAAAATCTACTTAAAATAAATTTATTTCTCAACGTAGTTTCCTTCTACCTCGATGCATTTAGTCCAGCGCTTCTCCAATGCCGTTACACCAGTTTAATAAAATGTTTTCTCCAACCCCTCAAAATACTCGTCCACGGCAACAATGACTTCTTCATTTGATGAAAATCTCTGGCCACCTAACCATTTCTTCAGGTTTGGGAATAAGTGGAAGTCGCACGGGGCCAGATCCGGGGAATAGGGTAGATGCGGTAGCAATTCGAACCGCAATTCATGGAGTTTGGCGACTGCAACCATTGACGTGTGTGCAGGTGCGTTGTCATGGTGGAACAAATTTTTTTTCTTGGCCAAATGTGGTCGTTTCTTCTGGATTTCTTCACTTAATTTTTGCAGCAAGCTTGCGTAGTACTCTCCATTTATTGTTTTTCCTTTTTGCAGATAATCCACTAAAATAATCCCTCGAGCAGCCCAAAAAACAGTCGCCATCACTTTGCCGGCCGACAAAACAGTTTTTGCTTTCTTCGGCGCAGGTTTTCCGCTCTCAGTCCACTGCTTAGATTGTTCTTTTGTCTCGGGAGTATAATGATGTATCCAGGTTTCATCGAATGTTACATAACGCCGCAAAAACTCATTAGGATCTCGGTTAAACAACGCCAAACACTCCGATGAATCGTCCACTCGACGTTGCTTTTGGTCTACAGTGAGCAAACGCGGCACCCATCGCGCGCAAAGCTTTTTCGTTCCCAAATGTTGGTGCATAATATTAAAAACGCGTTCAGATGAAATGCTCACCATCTCTGCTATCTCTCGCAACTTTAAGCGCCGATCATTCAATACAATTTTGTGAATTTTTTTGATCATGTCCGGATTCGTCACTTCATTTGGACGGCCAGACCTGTGGGCGTCTTCGCAGCCCTGTCTTCCACGTTTAAAATCAGTTACCCAGGTGTGAATTGTACTCAATGCAGGAGCAGAATTACCTAAAACACTGTTTAGCTTGGTTTTAATCTGGGTTGCTGTTTTCTCTTTTAAAACGTAAAACTTTATCACCGCACGAATTTCGTTTCTTTTCATTGTTAAGAAAATTTACGACAGAGAAAGTTCTACGTCCACTCAAACAAATTCCATCAGTTCCATTAAATTCAAATTTGGCGTTCTATTTTCAAAAAGATGCCAGAATTTAATGTAATATTCCTTTTTTGCGTATCATTTCTTTAAGTTCGTCGTTTCGGCCAGTTATGAATCAGCCCAGGTAGTTCTTCAACAAGTTATTGTCTCCTTTTTTGAAGAACAGCACCACAACGCCCCTGCACCATGACTCAGGTGTGGCGCCTTCGTGTATGACGGAATTGAACAGTTTCTGGAGGACTTTGAGTACCGGTTTTCCACCCGCTCTCAGAAGTTCTGTCGTAATTCCGTCTTCACCTGGCGCCTTGTTGTTCTTAAGCTGTTTGAGGGCCATCCTAATCTCGTACAGGCCGACGTCCGGGATATCCTCGGTATAGTGACGAGTTAGCTTGGCTCTTGGATCTTTAGCCGTGCTGATAACAGGTGTCCGTGTCGATGTGTACAACTGTCCGTAGAACTTTTCTATCTCCTCCAAAATCTCTGGCTTCGACGAGATGATCTTGCCTTGATCGGTCTTAACCCTGTTGATCACACTGTACATTAAATATACGCCGCTTGGTCGTCATAATGAAGTCGATCTCATTTTTTGTGGAACCGTCCGGGCTGCTCCAGGTCCACTTCCTGGTAGGCTGCTTCTTGAAGAAGGAGTTCATCATGAAGAGTCCCTCCTTCTCCATGAAATCAGCCAGTCGCTGCCCCCTTGGGTTCCGCTGCCCAATTCCATATTGTCACATTCTCAACTCATCGCTTCGTTTGCCCAGTTTCGCGTTGAAGTCTCCCATCACAACCGTATAGTGGGTTGGTGAGGTATGTACGACTTTAGAAATGTCCTCATACATAATCTCAACTTCATCGTCAGGGTGTGTCGAAGTAGGTGCGTATACCGGTATAACCTTGATCGAATACTGACTGGTAATTTTGAGTTCCAGGTATATCACCCTATTCGACACACTCTCGATCTTCACTATGTTGTTGACAAGAGACTTGTGGACGATAAACCCGATACCACCTTCGGATTTACGTTCTCCTTCCCGGTAGTAGAACAAGTTGCCAGATTTAAGAATTATCGTGTCCTCGTCCTGTCTTCGGACTTCAGATAACCCTATGATATGCCATCGCAACTTGTCCATTGCTTCTTCCAGCTCAGCAATCTTCGAATCTTCCCTCAAAGTGCGTGCGTTGTACGTTGCCAGGTCGAGTCGTCGGGGGTGGTAGCCGGAATTTCGGAGCCGGAGATTCTTCGCACCCCCTGCCCCACCGTTCCCGTAGTCGCTACCGTAGCCAGGGATAGCGGGGCTGCCGGTGACTAGGGGCCGTGGCCGTTTTGTGATGTTCATTTGGGGGGGGGGGGGGGGGGGTTGCCGTAGTCACCCTTGGTACGCTTGGCAGGCGGGTTGGTGACCGCAGTGGTGTATACCTACTTACTCAGACGGACGCTGCTGCCCATTCGCCTGAGGTCCGGGTTTGTCGCCTCTTACGACACGCTTTTCCGGACGGCGGTGGGGATTTGGATTCTTTCTCCGTCCCCACACGGATAGATATAAAGTAGTTATGACAGCCAAAACAGATTTTGTCTTTACAAATTCAAAAATAGTTTTATTTTTTATTTTACTGACTTACATTATACCTACTCCCGGTCCATCCTGCAAATTTAGCGCCGGTAAATTTAAATTAATTTATGCCTAAAAGGTCGAAACGCTGGGTTTCAGGCTGGACTGTCATTAAGGCCCTTTATGCGCCACAGTATTGATCCAACCTGCAATCCCAGTAACCGGTCAACATTGTGAAATTGGCCGTCAATAGTGTCAAAAGTGACAATCATTTTTATTTTTGACTACTAGTCCGCTTCAAGGCAGCAGTGTTCAATTTTCAGGCTGGACCGACAGTATTAAGTACTTTAGATTATTATTCTAAATCAGAATATAAGTAGGTACACAGTACGCCGGTAGTTATCACAGAGACCGCACGCGTCGTGTTTCACGCGGTAATTACGTGAACTGTAACAATCTTTCAAGCTTTTATATCTATAATGATAAGAATAGTGATTGTATCTCTTTATTCTTGATACATAATATAGTTTATAACTGTTACTTGTTTCTGACTACAGAAACAAAATGAGTGCTCAAACGATAAATAATACCATCAGTTACGCCACCGTTACTCAGACAACAATGTTCCCCAAGAAAGACCGAGCAATTATTATTGACTCGGTTGACAACGTTCAGATTAAAGATTATGCCAAGGCATTGGGACAAATAATAGAACCGTCGCAGATACGATTTTTATCAAGAATTTCAAATAATAGAATTTGTATTTACTTAGCCTCCAAGTTTCTCGCCGACGAATTAGTGGATAAAAAAGCAGTATAACCATCCAAAGTCAAAACCTTATAATTAGACCGCTGATTACCCGCAACACGCGTATAATTTTGTCTAATGTTTGCCCAATAATTCCTCACAGTGAAATAGAAAAAAAACTAATAGAAATCGGAATAAAACCTATGTCACCAATATCATTCCTACGTGCTGGCCTTAACGAAGTAGGCTACAGTCACATTCTTAGCTTTAGAAGACAAGTATACATATCACCAGAAGATTTCAGCCGACTACCAGATAAGATTTCCATGGAATACGATGATACGAATTACTGGATTTACCTATCATCGGACGAACTTACCTGTTTCTTATGTAAAAAAGTAGGTCACGTTGCCTCCAAATGTACAGAAACCCTGCAAATAATTACGCCTGAAAATAACGATAGTGAAGAATCGGTACAACATTCAAGACGTCCAACTTCTCCAGGACTGCCCTTCAAAAGACCAGATCCGCCCACGGAGTCAACGACGAGCCTAGAACCCCAAAAAGAGTCTGAGAAAAACATAAACTACTTGGAAGTAACGGAAGACAAACAAACTAACTACTACAGTGACAATTTGTCCCAATCAAGTACAGATGAAATATACGAAACTAATCACATGAAAAAACTGAAGAAAACCCCTAAAAGTGACATCGACTTACTAGACCTAACATTCATTAACCCACCAAATATACCCACTGACCGGGTCTCAGGTAAAAGAATATTTAGTTCAAACATATGGTGTCAACGATATTAAGGATATAACACTCAGGTATACTACTGACTTTACTTCTCTAATTGATTTTTTTAAAGATATAATACCAAATATATCTCAAAGGAGTGTTAAAAATATAATTACTAGGATTATAGCTAAACTAAAACTTTTACAAAATATATAAATTAACTAAACATTTATTACCTACTACTTAATACTATGAACAATTTAGATATCAAACTCAAAATTATACAATGGAACTGCAAAGTATTTTATTAAGGTTAGATGATTTAATTACTTATATAAATAGAGAAAAAGTTCACATATCTATTTTGTCGGAAACATGGCCATCTTGCGAGAAAAAATTAAACATATCCGGATACCAGATTTTTCGGAAAGATAGGTATGATGGCTACGGGGGCCTGGCTATGTTAGTGCACCGTTCTGTAGCTTGTAGACCAATGGTTACTCAATCTACAAGTAACCAAATTGACAATTTATGTATTGAGATTTTTAAAAATTGCAAAATAAAGTATATAATAGGTATTTACTCTCCACCAAATATACAAATACAAAAACAAGATTACGAAGAAATTTTTAGCTTATTTACACAAAATACTGTAATAGCAGGCGACTTTAACGCATACCATACTGCTTGGTCATATTTAACTGATACTCGTGGTAGATTGCTGTCTGAAATTAGTACAGATCTCAGTTATATATTTCTTAATAACGGTGATTTTACTTGCTGCGCAAAATTAAATGATAGAATTGTCTGTTCAGCCCCTGATGTCACATTCTGTAGTTCAGATATTGCTTTAGATTTCGAATGCTCCACCACAAATGAAACTTTCGGCAGCGGCCACCTTCTCATCTCAATCAATATGTCATTCTCTCACTCAATAACTGACGACAAAAAAAGAAACATTAAAATGGCGAATTGGCCAAGCTATACTGACGAGATTCAATCTTTGTGTAGGGGTCTAAATTTACAAGAAGATGTTCAAAGTTACTATAATACATTTATTGATATCATTGAAAAGTCCGCGAATAATCATATACCTTTTACGAAACCAATCAACGAGTTTTCCAATTTCAGACCTAAACCATGGTGGAATCCAGATATATCTAAGGCAATAGCAGAACGGAGACTCGCACTTAAGAACTTCAGAAAATCGCGTACTATTGAAAATTATGAAGTGTTTAGTAATAAGGTTAAAACTGCCCGAAAATTGATCAAACTGGCAAAGAAACAGCCGTGGGAATCCTTTTGTAATAATTTAAATTCAACCAAATCTAGTGCCGAGGTTTGGAAAAGTCTCAGGTGGTTAAAAGGCAGTCGCAGTTCTAAAGAATACTTGCCAGATGACACTACTGCACCTTTTTTATCGAAACTCACTCACTTATGAATTTAATTTTAATTCTAACAGTTCTCCGTTTCCTTTTACACTATCTGAACTTAATGCTATTCTTAAAAGAACAGATACTTCGGCAGGTCTTGATTAAATTACTTACTCAATGATTTTTAATTTACCTAAAAACGCAAAAGAGATCCTGGTAACAATTTACAATAAGATTTACACTACATGTAATATTCCAGAACAATGGCGTCAAATTCAATTGATAGCTATTCCAAAAAGATGTGATATTAATTTATTAAAATATCGACCTATCTCATTAATTAACTGTCTTTGCAAAAATATTTCATTTAATGATTGCGAAGCAGCTTGAATATTATTTTGAAAATAATAAACTTTTCAATGACTGTACTTTAGGTTTTCGTCGGGGATACTCTTGTCAGGACAATTTATCTCGCTTTATTATTGATACAGAGACAGCGTTTATAAATAAAGAAGTCGTTCTAGGTGCCTTTTGCGATATCAACAGTGCATACAATAATGTAGACATAAATGCCTTGATATTGTGTTTAGTTAAGTTTGGTGTAGATCTATTTCTGTGTAGATATATAAGAGATTTTTTAGCAGAAAGGTTTTTGGTTTATAAGCTACAGAACGGTGAAAAACTTTTCAGAGTTTGTAGACAGGGCTTAGCACAAGGCGATCCCATGTCACCATTGTTATTTAATGTAGTAACCATCAATTTGTGTAAAAATCTTAGAAATGCCGTTAAAATTTCGCAATACGCAGACGATTTTGCACTGTATTGTATTGGTAAGCATATCGATAAATGCGTAACATCAATTCAACAGGCCCTTATTACTTTTAAGTCGATATTAGAAAATATAGGTTTAGAAATTTCGCTTACCAAAACAAAAATTTGCATGCTTACAAGAAAATACCGGACTCCACCTATAGATATTATAATTGACGATACACCCATTGAATGCGTTAATTGTATAAAATTTCTGGGTGTCTGGGTGGAAAGTCGTCTTAAATGGCATAGACTCATTACAGAAATCGCTCAAAAGTGTACTTCTTTTACCAATGTACTCAGTGTAATCAGTGCTGGTAAATGGGGTGTCCATCCTCTACATTTGAGACGGCAGTACATAGCTTTAATTAGGTCTAGACTAGATTATGGAAGTGTATTGTATGGTAATTCAAGCTCGAACCTACTAACTAAATTGGACATACTTCAAAATCGAAACCTTCGTCTGTGCGGGGGATTCATACGTAGGTACTACCCCTACCTATGTATTGGAAAGCGAACTTTGCATTCCACCCTTACACCTTAGAAGAATGTTTTTAAGTGACAAGTATTTTTTGAAGCTTTCGGCCAGATCACTTGATTGTCTATCGACTAAAATAAAATTACTTAATGCCTCAATAATCAATAACAACTATTGGCGTAAAAATCAAATACCCTTGCTGATTGAAAGTTTCAGGAAATATGGAAAACTACCCATGGACAGGTTTGAAATTTGGCCACAATTTGAATTACCCTTCCTCATTACAATATTAAATTGGGAATCAATAATATTCACAAATGTTGAAACCATTCAAAAACCTAAACATCAACTATCTATAGATGAACTCAAGAGCGCGAGTAATTGCATGATTCATCAGAAGTACTCAGGGTTTAAGTATATTTATACAGACGGATCAAAAATTTTAGCCTCTTCAAGCTGTGCCTTTTTTGACGTTGAATCCAAAGTTGAGGCCAAGTTTCAAATCCAAAACTCGTCTATTCCAATTATGGGACTAGAATTGATGGCTATTTCCGAAGCACTTCATTATATAGAATCAACACATTTTAAAAAAGTTGTAATATTCACTGACTCCAAAAGCTCTTTAATGCACCTTTTAAGTTGTGTTTCGGGCAATCTGGGTAGAAATGTAGCTTACCTGATTATTAAATGTATCTTTAGGTTGATACGTAATGAGGTTGAAGTGCGCATCCGGTGGATACCTTCTCATGTTGGCATATTTGGTAATGAAATGGCAGACTCACTAGCATCAAAAGCTAGGCATGACGGAATCATTCGTAATGTAGATCCTACCTTTTCAGACTACATACCCACTGTTAAAAGCAATATTTATTTTAAATGGAAAACTTTCTTTAATAATATCTCATTAACAAAAGGCATATGGTATAAAACTTTTGTGAATGAACCCCCACGTGTTCCATGGTTCAACCCTCTCAAATTAAATAGAAGAGAGCTAGTGCTCTGCTTTAGAATGCGATCATACCATATGTCTCTTAATGAATTTAACTTCTTGATGCGTAAAACAGACAGTCCTAACTGTGTAGTATGCAAACGCGAGGAGGATTTACTACATTTGATACTGGAATGCCAAATAAACGAGACAATGCGATTGTCGTTTTTAGAAAATTTAATGTTTAAGTTCCATAGTATACTGGGTTCCAACTTTACAGAAGAACACAGCGACAGATTACTGAGTTATGTCATACACTCTCTAGCTGTAAGATTAGATTTCATCCATAATGTATAATTTATTTTTGGTTTTTATCTACTAGGTAAGTTTACTCGTATAATTGTTAATATTAAGCCGGCTTAATCATATGATTGTATATAAAAATATGCTAAGGCTAAATAGGCTAAAATAGGCTTATAAAAATAAGGAAAAAAAATATATATAGGTAGGTAAAATCCTGTTACCTTCGACTCGACACGGCGTTTTGTTAATGTCGTCGCCGTCTCGACAATGGTAACTCACTATTCTCCGGGAATGTGGTCGTCGGGTCGACAATGGTAACTCACTATTCTCCGGGAATGTGGTCGTTGGGTCTTATATTGCTTTGTTCGAATTAATGTTATTGACAATACAAAACATATTATTAGGAACACAGATGGGTTTGTTTCCTTTGTGTTTATATATTTATTTATATACGTACTATTGTTTTAGACATGTATTCATTAGGTAGGCACGACATTTATTTTGCGCGAGCCCAATATTTTTTTTAAAGATTAATTTATATTGTATACAATGTAAATATTTTTTTTATATAATAATTCGTATACATTGCTGATATTATAATATAGGGAAAGTATTTTTTGAAACTCTTTATTATCTCAAAAGCACTTAGAACCTAAAAAAATTTTTTTCTAGGTCTGACCTGGTGAAGTTTTGTGTCTGAAACTGAAATAGCTGAGGCCAATTAAATTAACTTTAGCAGATTACAAGTCTAAATTGAAATAAATGAAATTTTGTGAAGGCTAAACTAAGCCTTCGTATTTTGTGAATTAGTTTTTTTTTGCAAGCGAACGAAGTCACAGACAAAAATGTAATAACATGCAGTACGTATGTTTTTATTTCAAAATATGCAAGGTCAGCACTCAGCAGCTTGCGTGGCAGACAAACTTTCATATTAATAAAAATATTAGCAAGCGAGGAATAATGGACATCTTGCGAAGTCAGCAGAATTCCCATATTGTTAGCTGTACCTATGGCGCGAATTTATACGAACGAATAAAAACAAAATCGGAGCTAGTTACCGATATCAGTTTCTGAACATTGTGTTGATCTGAATCTCAATTGATTGAGAATATTATTAAGGCTCGGCGCAGACGAGCTTCACGCAAACACGATCGCATTAATCTTATACCTTTAAACGAGTAATTCTTGTATATTTATTTATTTATTTATATGTTTCTGTGCTCTCGGAAACGGCTCTAACGATTTCGCTGAAATTTGGTATACGGGGGTTTTCGGGGGTAAACAATCGATCTAGATTAGTCTTATGTTTGGGAAAACACGTGTTTTCGATTTTTCATGCGTTTTTCTGTCCACGCAGAATATGGTCGCTAATTTCGTCCGGTCCAGCGGATTAAGACGCGGACGGCAAGAAATGAGTATTACGGGTTCGAATCCCGCTCGGTGACTTACTGTTGTTTTTTTTTTTTATATGTTCAAGTTTATATATAATTTTTTAATTTTGATTGTTTTTAGACAAGTTTAAAAAAATTTAGTTAATTTACCTATACTGATTACGTGAATATAAGATTTATGCTATCGAGTTTCATCATATTACAGTAAATAGTAATAACCGAGCAAAGCTCGGTCGCCCAGGTACTGATATAGTAATTGTCATACATTTTGAGTAACCAATTTCTTAATATTTTTTCTTTTTGAAATGGCTGTCTAAGTTTGTATAAAAATATTATATGATGCATAAAAAGCATGTAAAAGTGGTTGTCAGAGCAACTAATCATCATATAATATATTAATACGCGAAGCGAAATCTTTCGAAAACCCAAAACACACCTGTTTAGTAAATATACATTTAAAACTTGTCTGTTTGCGCGAGTTCCCAGCGAGCTGAACTTACCGCTAGAACTTAACATATCCAGTGGCAAGTTAAATGTTTACATCAGGGAGTATAGTTCGTAAGACAGATATGGTCGCTACCTATCTAGACAAGTAATTTAAACTGGAGTTTAGAATACTTGATTCGAACAGACATCCTACTACTGTTATAAATGTGACAGTTTGTGAGGATGGATGGATGTTTGTTACTCTTTCACGCAAAAACTACTGGACGGATTCCGATGACATTCGGTATGGTATATAGTTTAGGCTCTGGATTGAAACATAGGCTAGTTTTATCCCGAAAGGGTAGAGTATCCCCGTGTGATTTATGTGGACGGAGCCGCGGGCAAAAGCTAGTATATTATAATATAATCGAATTTACCCTTTTATTTGGTACTTTAATTGTACGAAGTCTTTACAACTGCAATTATCTTCAGTCTTGAAAAAAATGCATATCCACTAGTATTGATCGTTTGCTGGTGGCTTAATTATAAAAAACTAGCTTTTACCTGCAGCTCCGCTCGCTTAAAAATAGTATCCCACGGGAACACTGTCCCTTTTCGGGATAAAAAGTTTAACCCAGAGCCTAAACTACTACCATACCAAATTTCATCGAAATACGTTCAGTAGTTTTTGCGTGAAAGAGTAACAAACATCCATCCATCCATATATACACCCATCCATCCATCCATCCTCACAAACTTTCACATTTATATTAATAGTAGGATTATATTAGTAGAATTATTGTCTTGGCTTTCATATCACGAGCGTATCGCCAGCAATACGAGTAAACCCTAGATTTGCTTTCACACACATAATATGCTACTACTATTATAAATGTGAAAATTTGTGAGGATGGATGGATGGTTGTTTGTTACTCTTTCAAGCAGAAATTACTGAACAGGTTTTGATTAAATTTGGAATGGTAGTAATTTATGCTCTGGGTTTAAAACATAGACACTTTTTATCTTGAAAAAGTACAGTGTTCCCGTGGGATACTGTATTTACGCGAGCAAAAGCTAATTCTCTAATATTTCATGCAGATTCATGTTGTTCTATCCAAACCTTATGTTATTTAATAATATGTATATATTACTCTAATATTCAGAAATGTACGGCTGACTGCGGTCTGTTTGGACAATTGTATTATACTAATATCCTGTCCGGCTATCACCAGGCGCCATATTAGTTCGGAGCTGCGGCCAGAGACCGCGATATTACATTGATACATCACTAACATAATTTTTATATTGCTATATTGTAGTCAGTATGCTTATTACACATAGTTGCCCAAAATACAAATGATCATTTAAAAATTTATGTTTTAGCTGCTGCCCGCGGCTCCGCCCGCGTGAATATAGTATCCCTCGGTAACACTGTACTTTTTCGAGATAAAATGTAGCCTTTGTTTTAATCCAGAGCCTAAACTACTACCATAGCAAATTTCATCGCAATCCGATCAGTAGTTTTTGCGTAAAAGAGTATCAAACATCCATCCATCCATTCTCACTAACTTTCACATTTATAATATTAGTAGGATGTGTAACTACATATTGATCGCGACTTTTGAAAGGAATCTTCCCGGCGGGAACAATATATTTTTCCTTTTTAAATAGCGTATGCAATAATCCAAGCCACAAACTATTTGTGTGCCAAGCTGACAGATTGTGAAAGACAGTCAAACAATCATATTCGGATTTATAATATTAAAGTTTGTTGTGTATTATTTATTTATTTGTTATTATTTACTTAGCTATGGACTCATTTATATACCAAGCATGAGAATTTTAGAGTGTACATAACTAAACAATTTTTCCAATACATTTTTCCCATAAAAAATATTTGTACTATGTTTTTCGAAACAAAATTCTCGCATTTAAATCACAATAATATTCTTGCGGTTGGAAAACATTCGAGCGCACTGATTTCCTTTTAAAGCATTTCAGTGTTTTCAAGATAAGAAATTGCCGCACATTTCTTCGTCACAATATTTTATGCGAGAAATCAAAAGATCTCTTCTCGTTTTAAAATTACCAAAACAGAAACTTCCTCATTTCTGCTTTAGTTATAAATATTTCATCATCATCATCATCATCATCATTAACAGCCATAGGACGTCCACTGCTGGACATAGGCCTCCCCCAAAGATTTCCACAACGAACGGTCCTGGGCCACCCGCCATAAATATTTATCTCTTTTAAATTTTCAAAGAAATTTAACATTTCAATAGACAGCGTCAACAATGCTGAAAAAAAACGTATTTAGACATTTGCATTAATTATTGTGAATGAAACGATGCCATGGAGACTCTTAGCACCGAAGGTAACTCTTTGCACAATTGCGTTCGACATTCAACAATCACGACTTACTTTATTGCTTGGAAAATCTTTTAAAAATATATTATAAGAGTTTGCATCAACATTATTTACAGAATAAAACTTAATTTGCCTAAAACTCCTAATTTACATAGGACTTGGCTCGAAGCTTTGCAGCTTGACTCTCGAGTGGAACTATATTTGGAAAAATATAAACAAAATGTTTACGAGGTCGCAATATGTTTACGAGATGACAGAAATATTAAAGTGGGTCGTAAACTTTACCATAAGGTTAGTTAGCACAAAAGGATTTAATGTCAAAGTCACATATTTTTATTCAGAGTTGATATTTCAAATACACTCTCTGAATGGCGATCTGCAATTTAGATCGGCATTCATAAAGTTTATAAGTGCTAGGCAATTGAAAATCATCCACGTAGAAATAAAAATCATTAAACTTCTAACCTTTATATCTCTGTTCATACTAAGTTTAGAGAAAAATTACTTTCATAAGTTTAGTTCCTTGCGTTATTCTGAATCCTAAAAATAAGATCGATACTTTTTCAGAATCTTAGTAAAGTGTGTACAATTTTTTTCTTTGGCGCTTTGTACCTAAAAATTTACCCACGGTACGTTAGTTATATAAATTATTTGCCCACGGTACAATCTTGCGCGTACGCATACTTTCATTGTACACATTAATATTATAATATGAAATACATTTAATCAGTAAGTATATATGGGGAGTATGGCGGGACTGGGAACTCAGTCCATACAACTTGAGACTGAAAATGATAATTATTACCTTGCCTTAAAATGTTTGGTACCGCCACTGTATAATAAATATAATAATAACAATATCAGCTATGGATGCTCCACATCTCGTCAAGGTTTTAAACTTGAATGCTTCTTCATTTAAGTTCATTTTAAGTTACACTTGTTTATCACTTGCGAACTTAATTAATTGCCCTAGTTCCTAGATAAAGTTCCCCGGGAGACCACAATCAATGACGTAAGACTTGGGACCTAATTGATATTTAAGACCCCAGTAAAGCTCTCACGTGCGTAATAAATAGTCTCTACTAAATCTATGGAGTTTATTACTTCGTTTAATTAACACGCTTTGAAACTGTTGCGCGAAAACCTTTTAAATTTTATTTTGTTTTTGCGATTAGTAACTTCAGCTACTTTACGAATTACATAATTAAATAATACAGTTATTATTGGCTTGCAATAGATAGCCCTATATTCTAGGCAGGCGGGCACAACAAATTTTGGGGCAACTTTATTATCATAATAAATATCTTGAATTGTAAACGATACACCATGAAATAATCCTACCGTAAAATCTGTTGGAACGAAGTTTCTTATCGCGCGTTGCGAAAGGGGGCTAGACGGAAAAAGTTAAGACTAAAAGTTGTAACGACACTTTTTTGCTATAGTTGTAAGTCGTGCGGCGTGCGCGTGTTTCTCTGTCTGTCTGTCTCTCTCTCTCTCTCTCTCTCTCAATTATTACTAAAATTGAGCCTACTGATAAGGTTAAAATTACATTATATTTGTTAATAATAAAAAAATATAATAAATAAAATTTTATTACAATTCCTTCACTAATTAATCGAAAAGAAACTTCGTTCCATCCGGGTGTCCCTTGACACCTCTCAAGTTTTTTTTTTAATTACGAGCAAATAAATGTATTTACGTGTTCTTTACAGTGGCGGGTCTGGATGACGTGTGGGTGGAGCTGCGGGCGCCGCGATACGTAGTGCATGGACACAACGCCGTGCTGCGGTGCGACCACAACGTGCAGCCTGACACCCTGTATAAGGTGAGTGTATACGTGCTAACATATTGTTGTAGTGGCGGGTCTAGACGACGTATGGGTGGAGCTGCGGGCGCCGCGGTACGTGGTGCATGGACACAACGTCGTGCTGCGGTGCGACCACAACGTGCAGCCCGACACCCTGTATAAGGTGAGTGTATACGTGCTAACATATTATTGCAGTGGCGGGTCTAGACGACGTATGGGTGGAGCTGCGGGTGCCGCGGTACGTGGTGCATGGACACAACGCCGTGCTGCGATGCGACCACAACGTGCAGCCCGACACTCTGTATAAGGTGAGTGTATACGTGCTAACATATTGTTGCAGTGGCGGGTCTAGACGACGTATGGACTATGGGTGGAGCTGCGGGCGCCGCGGTACGTGGTGCATGGACACAACGCCGTGCTGCGGTGCGACCACAACGTGCCGCCCGATACTCTGTATAAGGTGAGTGTATACGTGCTAACATATTGTTGCAGTGGCGGGTCTAGACGACGTATGGGTGGAGCTGCGGGCGCCGTGGTACGTGGTGCACGTTTATATAAGGTTTTACACGTCAGATTACATTAGGCATGATTAAAATAATATCAGAGTATAAGGCCACTTTATGTACCAGACATAAACGTATGTTAGAGGACAACGCCTGTCCAATCGCACACATTGTACAAGTTGAGATTTAAACATGAAATACATTGCATATAGTTTTAGCTCTGTATTGAAATACTCGTAGGTTTTGTATTTTATGTTAACACTCTTTAGATAAATGTTATCCGACACTGCAAAATCTAGTCATGTGGGTTGCTTTAGTCAACAAACCCTGTCAACATTATCGGTGGATCGACTGCTGCTGACTGTACAAACATGTTTAGTGAAATCCCCACACTGGATATATTGGTGTTTGCAATGTGAAATGAATTGTCGGGAGCAGGTGGAGTCCGTAGCACTCGTAGCGTCGACGTAGCTGCTCATAGCGAGCGTAGAGGCTGCTACGTATTGATTTGTTCAGTGTAACGTTCGCAGCGTTGATTTTTACACGAAAAACAAATATTACTTTTAATTTTTGCACATTTAATAAATGGATTAACTGTTTCAATTTCATGTGCTCATTTAAATGTTTCGTTTTACATTTTATAATATTTCATTCAAGTAGTAATTTTTTGTCCTTTTGAATAAAACACTTAGATATAATTTTTTAATATCTGAATCAAGCAGTTTTCACTCAAAAATCGCAGTGTAATTTCTTATATAAAATTTGTATTGAAAGCAAAGTTTTAAAAAGTACAGTCACAAAAGTTATTTTCGTAAGAGCTCGTTGCTGTTTTTGTTGATGATTAAAAAACATACTTCAAGTTTTCAGCTGTAGAAAAGGAACGGTCTCACTCGACCTGTTTTAACTCTAGGGAGTCTGGGAGACACAGAAATATCCATTCATCACGATTCACGGCGTTTAAATATTTTAACGTGTTACACGATGCGTGAAAAAGCTTCTGTGTAACTTTGTGTTACAGCTATTTAATAAGTCCGCCACGTGGTTTGAAATGTAAAGTTGAGAACTTAAAATAAATGCTTGTATATTTTGATGGCAAATGAAATTTTTATTTTATTGTGAGATTTTTTATTCAGACTAGACGTCGCCTAGTGGTCGAAATTGAAAATAGAATTTATGTTTATTTTTTTAAGTTTCAACCTTTTTAGAATTCTTTCGCCTCTTACGCAAATTAAAAAATATCTATACTTGTATAATGTATATATCATAAAGAGGAAAGATTTGTTTGTCTGTATGTTTATTTCTTTACATTGAATAGGCTCATGAATTGCATTGAATAGTTATTTAAAAAATAGCTTTCTTCACACCTTCCTCTACATAAACTTTAACCGTGCCAAATTTCATACACAGTCCTCGTAAAACCATACTGAAAGTTTTTGCTTCTCGTTATATTATGATATATTATGATGCTGCTAATATTAAGGAAGTTTGTCTCATTAGTTTTGATTGTGTTGTTATTTAATAATAACAACACAATCAAAACACAAATAAAACCAGAATTAATTCATCATGAATTTAATGATTATCCTGAAAGTATATGGAATTTCCATATATTGTTTATACAGTAAGCTAAGTTTACTTTACATTAACAACTGAAATGCATAGCTGTGAAAAAGGAAGGATTTAAGCACGTGTCCGCTTAGAAACTAGTAAAGTGAAGTAATCAAGTATGTACGCCGGGCTAAGTTGACCCGACTTGAAATGGCACGCTAAAAACACAAAGCCTGAAAATTACTTACACATTTACTTAACTACTAAATAAACATTTGCAAACAAATATTTTGACGAAATAAACTTTATGAAATGTGTAAATAACCATCAAGATTTCGCAAATTATAAAATACTAGCTTATACCCGTGCCTCCATCCGCGTAAATAGACGTATCCAACCGGCACACTTTCCATTTTTAGGATAAAAAGTAGCATGTGTTAATCCAGAGCTTTAACTACCTTAACTTATACCAAATTGCAACTTTCACATTTATAATAGTAGTAGGGTTTTGTAAATAAATAGCCCGCGTAAATCTCGCAAGAACCGTACATTTTACCGCGATAAAAAGATGCCTATGTCTTCCCCGTGATCTGCTCTGTAATAATTATAATATGTGCAAAATTTCATCAAATCGGACCTGTAGTTTCGTAAACCCATTCAATGCAAAACAAACATATATTTCCTGTTTAGTGATAATAGAAATAAATTAATAATTAGTGTATATATGATAAATTTTTCTTATCATATTTTCTATAAATTAAAATAATGTCAATACAATGATTGATTGATAATATGAGCTACACCAAATTGAGTAACATTGTGACTTGTTAGGATTTTTCCAATCCACTTACTTGTTGATACAAGCTCCTTGTGCTACGGAGTCCATTAATCTCTGTTTGTCTGTGTTATATTTTGTTTTATTTATTTTTATTTAGATTTTTTATAAAATTTTTTAGGAAATTAGCTGACTGTCTGATGGTAAATGATTATGGGCAGCGGGCCCATGGACACTCGCAACACCAGATGAATTACACTTGTAACTCCTCTGATGTTGCTTGCTTGCGTTCCTGGACCCTACAATCCCTAAATCGCTCTTTAGCCTTCGGTAACCTCACTTGCTCGGCGCAAGTGTTATTTCACGCCGGTTGTCTGTGAGGCCTTGGTATTTATCTGTTCGAGCCGGACAATTCATGCTGAACCATGGATCTATACGTGCTTGAGCCGAATTAGTCAATTCGTCTGTAATTAGCTATCGTAAATACTGACACGCTACAACGAAAGAGGAAAAGACGTTTTGTAAAAATAACAAATTTGTCCACAATTTTGAACGCTGGCGCCATCAATTTTTAATTTTATGAAAATGTTAATTTGAAAACCAGCTATTGGTATGTGTATAACTTTCAGAGTTATTTTACCTCTGACAGGACCCTTATGCCAGCGACGTAAGGATCACTCTCGGGTAAAATAACTCTGAACGGACTGTAATTACAGCATATTTTCCAGGTGGTATTCTTCAAGAGCGGTCAGCGGATCATGCAGTACGTGCAAGGCCGGGACCCGCCCTTTGAGGTCTACAACTTCACTGGCGCGGACATTAATGTAAATATTCTAATCACTTTTTTGTGTAATGTAATTTACATGTAAATTCACGAATACTCAGGCGACGGACGGAGAGTTTTAATTTAGATGAAATTTTATGTGACTAAGCGTCAATTCACACCGACTATTCGTGACGCGATGCGTCGCTGCATTTTTAAGATAGCTATCCAAAATTTAAATTTATTCACCACACGAAAAGATATACGTTTCATTGCAAGAGCAGCGCCTTAAACATTGACTATTATTGACTTGACATTCAAACTCTTGCAAGCCCAATGAAACGTGTATATTCTTGTTTACTGAATAAAGTTTATATTTTGAATAGCTATTTTAAAAATGTAGCGGCGCGTCACGTCGTATCTCGTCGTGGTGTAAACTGATCCTAATTCGCAGAACTAAGGACTTTTTTTTAATTTAGTTCAAGTACTACATTTAGTTCACATTTTTTTCATGTTATATTAATGATGAATTATAAATAATTTTTATTTACACCATGCATTTTTGCCCTTCCCCGGGAACGCATAAAAGCATTCATGGGCAGTTCGCACTAATGCGCATATCCTACTACTATTATAAATGGGTGGATATTTGTAACTCTTTAACACAAAAACTACTGAACTGATTTAGATAAAATTTAGCATGATAATAGTTTAGGCTCTAAATTATATATACTATTTATCTCGGAAAAAACTGGGTTTGTATTTACGCGGGCGGAGATGCGTGCAAAACCTAGTGCTCTATAAAAAAGCGTCCAAGGACTTAGCGGAACTCCCATGTCCCAGTAATTATTTAATGTTTCCAATACCACCGCACCAACCGCACCCAAGTTTACCAGCCGAACTAATTACAGCGAAAACACTGAAACAATATCCCTAATGGGTGGGTAATGTTCACAAAAAGTTGTCTGAGTAAGATAAGAGGTTATCGAATACAGTGGCGTTTGTTTTGTCGGCGACGTCATGATGACTGATGAGCATCATAATAATAATAATAGCCTTTAATTAACTGTATCACATAATAATACACATTAACTTAAATACTTATTTCAATTGTTGACACCAGTTCCGCGAATATTGTCTTGATTTTGAGCATAGGCCTTCCTTAAAGCTTGCCATAGGATGCGATCATCTGTGTTTCTTCTCCATGTTATTATATGACATCCACGACCTAGGAATACAGAAAACTTTCTGGACCTTCGGTGGGATTCGAGCCCATGATCCGGCTTGAGCGCCGACGCGCCAATCACTGAGCCATAGAGGTCATCCTGATGGGGTAGAATTTCCCTTTTCTTCTCTTATATTGGATGTTATAACATTGTTTGTCAAAGTCAATCTTTAAAAATCAAAATTGGTATTTTTATACAGTTATTTTATACACACTTGGTATTTTTATACACTTTATTAATGCAAAGTATTATATTATACACACACAATTGTTCACACCGTCTTCCCAGTAAAGTTAGGTAGGCAGAAACTCCTAAGCCTTATATGAATAGGCAAAGACCACCAACCCCATAGGGCTTAGCCAGAAAACCGCAGAGCAAATATGTAGCCCACTTCCCGCCTCCACGCATGACATGATCCACGCCCACTTCTCGCCAATACTTAGGTCATAAAAAAAAAATTACCATCGTTAGTTGTATTACAATTGTTGAATTTAATTCTCACACTATAAGGTCCAATATTAACTGATTATCATTCATAGTATCTCGTAGTCACTTATACCGACGATCAATTTTACGGCAAGAAACGGACCATTTGCGTCCTAAGCGGGACGACGCCCATTTGATTTAGATATTTACGTTAAATATAATTTTAACAAAATATTAACACATATTGAGCTATAAATACATTAAGATATTAATGATTAAATGAATACTTACCAATAATAAGATATTCCATGCTTTTTTAGACTGGTTAACGTATTACTTTAACACTTTTTAACGAGCTCTTCGGCATGTTACCGGTCGGATAGGTCGCGCGCGACTGCTTGCCTAGGGGCGTCATTCATCAGTCAGGGCACACCTCGTGGAACATCTAGGTTTTTTAATATTGTTTAATATGGTATATGGTTTAGTGTCAAAAATAATCAACTCAATCTGAACAATTTAATCCCTGCGCTACAAAGCGCTTGAACACTAAATAACTTGACATTATGATAGTTGCAGTGTAGCAAAATGTTACAATAGTAATAGCGGTCTTGCTCATCAAGACGGATGCTTTCGCTTAGACTTGTTTACCTACTCCAGGTTTGTTTTGTACACATGAATACATTAAACTTGAAACTTGTGAATAATATAAGTCTTTGTGGTACGCTTTAAAAAAAGTTGTGGTTGAATGGTGGTTGGTTTCGTACACTTTTTTTTTAAATACAAAGTTGGCATTTACAATAATTGACAGTAAACCATGACATTTTATGAATTAAGAAACTTAGCTGTCGCTTCAATTCAAATTGAAAACAAAACGACAGTTATTATTACACATTAAATAGTCGGTAATGTGGTAGTAATTTCCCAGCATGTGAGAATGAAGTTCCCAGTATGTGAGAATGAAGTTCCCAGTATGTGAGAATAAAGTTGCCAGCATTTGGTAATAAAGTCCCCAGTATGTGGAAATAACTTCCCAATATTTGGGAATAAAATCACTAGTATGTGCAAATACATTTCCCAGTATGTGGACATAAAGTTTCCAGTATTTGGGAATTGGTTTCCAGTATGTTAATATTAAAGCTAATAGCTTACAGGCGAGGCGTGCATACAAGCCGGCTTTCCTTTAAATCTACTATTTAATACATATTTATTTTTAAAATACGGAATTGGTTCGTCACATAGTGGTAGCGCAATTTTTTGCATGCATTGGGCGCAAAATATTGCTTTGGTTTAGTACCGTGTTTAAAAAAAATATATATTATGTAATATACATAAGGGAAGCCGGCTTATATGCACGCCTCGCCTGTGATCAGCTATAGGTTTTGGCGTGGGTTTATTTTCCGCCAGACTGGCTACCAACATATCCTTCACACAGGTGCTCCGTGAATAATTATGGACATATTACTTTGTTATGTTAATTCTCATATATTTGGTTATGGGAATTTAATATAAATTAACGATCCGGCCCGGGTTCGGCACGGGTGCGATGTAGATACTAATAGTTACATAGTAAGAATTTAGTAATCTGTACTAATAGAGTCTGTTTGTAATTTCAAATTAACAGCTTTGCAATAAATGCGTAATATGATAGAACCTATATACCTACACCAAACGAAACATTTTTTTTTTTATTTCTGCCCGTTTGTCTGTCTGTTTCTTCCTGCTAATCTCTGAAACGGCTGGACTTTTGCCCGAACTTTCACTGGCAGATAGCTGATATTATAAGGAGTAACGTAAGCTACTTCTTTCTTATGGTTCCGTTTAAAAAAATTCCAATTTCCAATAGTTTCACGCAAATGAAGTTCACCAGCTAGTTTTACAGAAAAGTATACAACGCAATGCTTCAATTGCAAAAAATTAGCGTAACATATAAAACCAGAATACCGTGTAGTGAAGTTTTTTCCACTGTTTCCTTAATGTGACTGACTGTACTAAATTAAATATAATATCTTTAACAGGTAAAATAACAATAAAAGAATCGATCGATTGACAGAAATAAAACGTGGTTTCGAATCACCACATACAACATCGTATTTCTTCATTCCTAATCGAGCCATTCTCTTGGATATTGAATAAAAACATTACGTTTTAATTTGTTCATATGTTTTATTTTTTCCGAGAAAATAAAATTTATGACTTTGTTTTTATCGCGGAGGAGTTTATAGAGTGAACGTTTGTTTTATTTGTTGATGAAAAAAATCGTAACTGCATTCGACCGACCTACTTTGTTAGAATGTATAAAATGATTTATATGCATGATATCAGGAAATTTCTTAATAATATAAAAAGCTACGTTTTACCACAGATTAATAAATAGTTGCTACGTAAGTTTCACTTATATTGGGTCTACATGCGACTTCAACCTCCGTGGTCCAGTGGTACAGAGCTTGGCTCTCGACTGGGAGGTCGAGGTTCGATTCCCTTGTTGGAACAACAAAAAATGTTGTTTCCAAGTTTGGTTTGGACAATGTAGGCTGATCACCAGATTGTCTGACAAGAAAGATGATCCATGTGTCGGATGGGCATGTTTAAATTAGGACCTGCGCGCACAGATCTCTCGCCAGTCGTGTCGGTAATCCGTCTCACTAGGTTTCGAGAGTAAAGGAAGAGAGAGTGCTCTTGTGTACTTCGCACACACCTGGCCACTATAAAATAACTCCTACATAGCTGGCCTGATTTCAATGAAACCGGTTACCATCACCGGAAACGGTATGGGAAGCTATTATTATTATTACAAGCTGTTGCCCGCGGCTCCGCCCGCGTGAATACAGTATCCCAAGACCCAAAGGAACACTGTGCTTTTTCGGGATAAAAGGTAGCCTATGTTATAATCCAGAGCCTAATCTACTCCCATAAAAATTTTGTCGAAATCCGTCCAGTATATTTTTCGTGAAAGAGTATTAATCAACCATCCATCCATCCCCACAAACTTTCACATTTATATTAGTAGGATTACATGCGAGCGATTGCCCTCGCCTAACTCTGTTCAGCTACAATTTATTCTTAATATAAACAAACGAAAGGACTATAATGTCTAATGCAGGAATTACATCGGTCGATTTTCGCCGTGCGGCGAGTCGCTTGAAAAATCGCCTTGTCATTTTTATTAGCAAAGTTGCCTTGCGACCTAGCCGAATTGTCATATAAACCACAGAGTAGAAAATATAATATATACTTACATACAGAGAAACAGCTTTCATAGAAAGAGCCAAATCCATCCAACTTTAAAAATTTTGACGTCTCCTTCCCGTTAAAGGAATGTTTTCACACCATCGTGGATACATACACCTTATGCTTGTAGTAGTGCAATCAAATCGAAAGTTGACTATGTAGCTGTGTATCTGTTCCTTGAAATTCTATGAAACCATGGAGCTAGTATAAATACAGATTAAATAAAGAGGAATATAAACCACGGTCGGTTTTCACCGTGCGACGCAAATCAATTTTTACCCAAACAATAAAATAATTCTATATTCTTACCGGTATGGCACGGCATTCGCATTCGCAAATGCAATTTGAAATGTAATAAAATACAAAATCGCTGTACATTATCTAGAATCATTCTGTAATACGTATAGCGGGGCCTTTATCAATACGGAGACTCATAAATATGTATCAGTTCTCACACGGCAGAGCTGATATTGGCAGTAATTGAGTCATAAACGAGGTCCTTACTTCCGCTTAAGTGATTCGGTACTATCCTATCAACATCTGCACTAATAATTATAAAGAGGTTAGATTCGTTTGTTTGTTCGTTTGCATTGAATAGGTTCCGAAATTATTGGACCGATTTTAACGAAATTTGGCATAAATATAGAATAGACCACAGGGCATTCCCCGTCATTGACATAGGCATTTTACTGCGGTAAAATGTACGATTTCTGCGTGTTTTCCTGTTGCAGGTACGAAGTCGCGGGAACCGTAATAATAAATATTATATAATTACGGCCAATGTATCAAGTCACATTTTGTAGTCAAGCCGCAATAGCTATAATCTTAATTATGCCACTGTTAGCATACTGTAAAACATAATATGTCATTTGGTATATCTACTGGCCAGTATTAGAAAATTCAAAATAATAAGATTTTGACAGAACTTAGGTAGGTATCACCCGACAGGTGATGGTCAAATGCATATTATGTGACGAAAGAAAGTGACCTCGTGCTTTAGGACTTAACCACGAGTAACGCTCCGATGCTGAATTGCAATTTAAATAATATCTTGATCAGTAATTAAAATTGTATATTCTCACGATTCATATCCTCCATCAAATCAAAAGCTAATCATAGTTCCACCGTTTCCTTAAATAAACATTAATTCAAAACCAACTTTGCCTATTACAACTAAAAGGATAGCGTAAATCTACAATTTAAGTTGAAATTAGTAGTTCGTAAATGGTTATATTATGTTTGAACTGTCAACAGAATTACAGAACTTTCATAAAGTCGGCAACACGAACGCAAACACTGTGAGTTTGCATTTTTACTTACGAGGTCTGCGCTACGAATGCATTTCAATACCTGTGAATGTAATGTAATTTTGTGTGGAAATTAAATAACTGTTTTAGTGTTACTATCTAACGATCGGTTTCAATATCCTATCTACCAGTAACTATTTGTTAAAAACATCACCTTTGGTTTTTACCAACCACTAACCACCACAACCACCACCAACCTATTTTCCGGTTTTTTGCGTTTCAATAATCTAACTTCGATAGAGGGATCTTTGTCTGCTTTGTCTGCTACAGCGATACCAGATGTGACTTTTTAATAAATAGTAATTGGTAGATAGGTTGCTGAAACCGGCCGTAAGAGAAGGTTTTGCGAGAATAACAGTGAAAGAACAATAAAAGAACAGAGTGAAAAAACCCTTGTACTACGGGGAACCTAAATTATGAGCAGGTAGAGTGTTCTCGTATTTTTTTTTATTATAATGACAGCATGCAGTCAGAATACAACTGTCAATTATATGTCAGTTTGATATCATATTAATAACATAATACAAACAAATTAAGATAACAGTCAACCAGCTTATGAATTACAAATGAATTCCCTGATAGTACAAGATAACAATCGTTCGTAGGTACAATATCGGCAAAGTTCCTGCTCGACCAACGACGCGTTTCTAAACATTTTCCTTTGCACAACACAAAAGAAATGACCGCATTGACTGCAGACGCGACGTGGTTGAAGTCCGTATTTGTACGTGAGTATAATACTCACGTATATATACGGACGCGCGCGCACGGTTCTTCGACGCTTTTAAGCGATTTTGATCTTATAACTGAAGCCCAATTCTCGTAACTATTTGTGATTAACTATTTCCCTTTTACCCTGGATAATAATAACCCATAATGATTCAGCATTTACCCAAAATAATAATGCTCGTATCGCAATAAGCCCAGGTTTCAGTGTCGATATGAAACATGTGGGGTCTGGCCGGCGCTATATTAAATCCATTCTGTCGATATTCAAAACAAGTGCATTCAGCATTCAATAGCTTATTACATTGTGCTTTGACAGATATAAGCTAGTTGTATTTTCGTAAAAAATTAAAAAGTATAAAGAAATCTTCTTTAATTTATATTAAGATTTACTAAAGTGAGTTATTCTGCCATTGTATATGCACATGCAGTTTCTTCAACTATTACTGTAACTTAAAATTCCTTTATGAATGAGCAATTACTTACTATCATACATATAGTAATATTTTCACAGGAAATATTTTGGCTAAATCTATTGCCATCAAATGTTATTCCTGAAAGAAGTTTCATCTCCGTAAATTTAATTAACATCTTCAATGTTCATCTCAAAAAATTAAAACCCGGAAAAAATGCAAACCTTTCAGTGCTGTCGTTCCTTAAACTTCGATCGCAGTTTTCCTTTTTCACAGAATATGTTACCCGTAAAACTTTTACGTCCTTCTGCTTTGCATTTTATCTTAAACCAGTTAAGGTACTTGAGACGAGTCTAGCATTTTTAGGATTATCGATTTTAGACCATTCGGAACTGAATCTTAGCTATATATCTTATTTGTTTTAAAAGTATTTTAATCGAAATCAACAGTTATTTCCGGAGACAGTTGCTAATATTTGTTTGTTTGTTTGCATTGAATAAGCTCCGAAACTAATAGACCGATTTGTATGTTTGCACATATATATAATAGAGTAGACTACGGGAAAGGACATACGCTACTTTTACTGCGGGAAACGTATACTGATAAGTTTCGGATAGTATTATTTACGAGTTTCTTTACTTTCATAATTTATGTCAAGTGACACAGACACAACTTGTAAATAAGCTACTTATCCGACACTCATCAGATGATGATGATGATGATTATGAAACAAACAAAATATAATGAGAACGCATTTTATCCGAAAACAGTTATTACATATTACAGTAAAACCACGTTGCTCACGGCCCACGGCAATCTACGTTTTACTATGGAAATGGCATAATCATGTATGAAAAACATTTATAGTTATTAATTTGAGTGAAAAACGACAATTTCCGAAATACATTGTGGTTGTGGTCATACTGTATGGACGTTTGACACAATATAACATGAATTAGGTATACGATTTCGAGTTCAAATCGAACCTATCTTACAATTTTTATCATTAGTCAATTATATTTTCTCTAGAGTCTAGACACCAAATCAGTTTAGGACCCTTTAACAAAGCATAGTAAATAATAGATACGGGTTCCTTGTAGTACTACGGAACCTTTAAAACAATAACGACGCTAATGGACGCTAAGTTACGTTGCTATTCCCATACATTTCATTCCTAAAGAACTTCGCTAACGTTCCGATATTGCACTTTGTAAGGCCCTCCTGATTCCTCAGAAAATATACACCCATACTTATTTGCTCATTTCAGTCTTCCTTTCTGTTTTATGAGGAACCATGTCTGTCATAAAATACATCTAAAATAAAAAATTCTAATGAAACAAAATTACATTTAATTAATTTCTAATATCACCCTAATGAAAACATCATATTATATTAATATATCGAGTGCTTTTAGCGCGGCAACGCATTAATTAAAACTTATACTACCCTCAACTATAAGTTAAGACAGTAAAGCAAATAACAAATAGAGCAGCTATCTTCTTGTATAATGAAGTTTATAGTTGGTAAAACTTTACGAGAGAAAATATGAAGTTTACGGCTAAAGTACTCTCGGTTAAATATTCATTACGTCGATTCCCAAGTGTTTCTGAAAGTTTTTCGTGCATTTTCGAAGTAAAAGATATATTATTCTGTCATATAATATACAATATGTGTATTTGATATTTCACATTTATTATAGTGATAAGGTTATGTTACGTTGGTATGTTACTAAACTATAGTTGTCTTGATGTTACGTTTAAATATCATTACAAAAATTTGATTGGTTCGTACAGGAAGTCCTTAAAACTACACCCTACTACTGATATAAATGTGAAATCTTGTGAGGATGGGCGGATGGATGGATGTTTGTTGCCCTTTCACGCAAAAACTACATAACAGATTTTGATGAAATTTGGTATGTTAGTAGTTTAGGCTCTGTATTAGAACATATGCTACTTTTTGTCCCGAAAAAATACAGTGGCCTCGTGGGATGTACTTTATTTACGCGAGCGGAGCCGCGAGCAAAAGCTAGTAGATAATAACGTCACAATTCAGTCGTATCCAATAATTCCCGAAAATCTCCAACTAAAACCTCGTCCCGATGATACTTTTGAATATTTGTTCCACATAAGTTAAGGACCCTTTTCCTTTTTCCTGGAAACCGGATGTAGGTTTACATCCTCAAGGGCGAATGTTCACATTTGACGGCAAAGGCGTCTTCCTTTGTCCGGCACGTGCTTCCTTTGATAAGAATTGTTGCTTTTTGTACTTAATGTTTGGACAATTTAAGATTCTAAATTGTTTATGGGAAAAGAACTTTCTATAACAAAGTTCAAGCGACTGTGTCATCATATTTGTTAATGTTTGAAGCTACCAAAGTTATTTCGCTAACAACAAGGGATTCATACATTGATTCTCCAATAACTTTATTAAAATAAAATGAGTAAGCTTGTAATAAAAATCGATTGGAGACAAGGAATTGATCTTCCACCTTATATTATGTTGTATTGAAAAATTTGAAACACAATGCATTTACAGCCTGGACTAATAAAAAGGGTAATTTTTCTTCTGTTACTAAACTAGACCTTCCTCTTTCAGTTAATAATGCTGAAGCCGACGTCTATAACGCTGGAGAAGATGGACTTCACGGCTGCGGGGTCGTATGCGTGCGAGATCGCGCTCGACATCCCGCTCTACTCCAAAGCCTCCAAGATACACGAGCTCAGTGTTATAGGTGAGTGAATATTCTGATGATGCTGAAGCCGACGTCTATAACGCTGAAGAAGATGGAATTCACGGCGGCGGGGCCGTATGCCAGCGAGATCGAGCTCGACATCCCGCTCTCCCGCATCCTCGATAACGCTCTACTCCAAAGATACACGACCACAGTGTTATAGGTGAGTACATCTGATGATGCTGAAGCCGACGTCTATAACGGCGGCGGGGCCGTAAGCGTGCAAGATCGCGCTTACAATCCCGATCTATAAAATAATAGCTCCTCACACCGATTTAGGTGACGGTGGCTGATTTCATTGAAAAGAGGCCAGTTACGCAGGAGTTATTTTTAGTGTCTAAGTGTGTGAGTACAGTAGACAAGAGCACACTTTCTTCGTTTCCTCTCGAAACCCAGTGGGACAGATGACCACCACGACTCGCGAGAAATCAATCGCAGGACCGACATTTTTCATGCCCAGCCGACGCACGGATCATCTTTCTTCAGACAATCAGGTGATCAACTTGCATTGTCCTAACCAAACATAGCCAAACAACATTTTTTTGTTGTTCCAACGCGGGAACGTTCACTCGACCTCCGAATCGAGAGCCAAGCTCTAAACCACTGGTCCACGGAGGCTGTTTTGACTTAAGTAATGATTAGTCAAGTTCAAACCAATGACCCACCTGATCAGCAATGAAGAGGCACTGCTTGCGCACCTTTGGTGTAAATCTTTTCATCTTTACGAAGTCCAAAATACGTCGCGCATTTTATTCATCCATAAAATGCGACGACGACCCCTTGCGACGTATTTTACACATACTTGTGACGAATTATTATCATAGATATATAGGACTTTAAATTTGTTTCCTGTGTCAATTTAATATAAAAGTATTAGAATCAGATTCAGGCAGTATTTCCATCACTAAATATCTCTTCCTCCTTTCTTATCCACAAAAATATACGTCTATGGTAGAAATCTTTTTAACGCGAATATTGCTGTCAAGGCTCTGTTTGATTTCACGTGTTGAATGTAAAGAGGGTATTCGAGAATGATTGCTTCATAAACTGAATATTTTCCTCAATCAGCTATACGTTATTGAAAAAACAAACTTTGAAATTTAATACGTTGATTATCAATAAGATTACTTTATGTTTCCATTTCCGCTAACAAGGGGAAAATATAAAAAGAAATATGTGTTTAGATAGATATTAGAATATATCTAATAACGATGTTACCCGCGACTTCATGCGCACAAAACGCGGGAACTGTGCATTTTGTGGCATTAAAATACTTTTTAAGGCTACTGCCTGTATCCTTCCCCGTGGTGTTCTCTATATTTGTGGCAAATTTCATTTAAATTGATCCAGTAGTTTCGGAGCCTCAATATGCAAGCAAACAGACAAATCTTCCCACTTTATTGTATTAGTATAGATTTTTTTTTATTTTACGAACAAATATAAAGAGTAGAGAGAAAACTGTGCCAGCCTACGAGCACATCGGATATCAGTTTCACCTTTCTTACCATAAAAAAAGGATTATCCCAAAATATGTATATTTTGCTTTATCAGTTACCTCGTTTGGGCCGTTTACGTAAAAGCATCTTTATATTACCGCTAATTCCTATCATTAATTTAGAATTTAAAAAGGCTTTAATACTTAACGACTGTTTAATACGTAATGGCGAAATCCCTCGCGTACACAATAGGAAGGCTTTTATAAGCCCCTCTAATCTGTTTCTATGTAGCTCCGTGCAAACGGGCGACTAATAGAAGTGACTGCACGCTATACAATTTTTTTACATTTTTTTTCCTCTCTATATTAGTCGGTCTCGTCCACACCACAGCTTTACTTTTGCACTTATGACGAGTTTCCACTACCGCTCGCACACGGATTGCGGTGTGGCAACTCAAGTTATATGACAATTGTGTTTTGACGTCAACCGGTTACCGTCGTTTTTTTTATTGATGGCGTTACAGCTTAAAACCATTTGCCAGTGTCAAATTAAAAAGGCGGGAAATCAAAAATACGGGAGGTAGAATTCTCGTTTAAGCTTTCAACACCGTATTTCTAAATCGCCAAGTCTAAAGTTTAGTCAAAGACAAATAAAAATAAATAGACATTGAGTCAAGTTAGTCGATTCAGTTAAGTGGTAGAAGCTTTTCTGAAAGTTCCTAGGGAGTTTTGGAGGGAATACAAAATAGCACGTTTTTTGAAGTTGTACCACTTGCCCACACTTGTGCACGTTAACGAATATTTAATGGTTAATATTCTACCAATATTATACATTAAGAACAGAAATAACACAAATTTATGGAGAATATATAAAAACAACAACGTCACACATTGAATTCCTCAGATAAACGGTGGCCGCCGTTCTTAGCTCGTTTGCATCGAGCCTAAGTTTGTGGTGTCGAATTAACTGTTTCATAGAAATGTTGTTCGGGTAGCTCGGAACGAAGCACAGAACTGTCAACTGAGATTAATTAAATTCTGGCTTAGGGCATACTCTTACTTTACAGTAAAGTAACTGCTACTTTTACTTGATTTAAATTTATCAATCTTAATTTTTTCTTAAAGGTTTCCAAAACAATAAGAATAAGAATAATAAGAAACCTTTATTTGCAGCTCTACTAAAAACTAAAAATAATAATTAAGGTTATTATTAATAAATAAGAAAAAATACATAAATGAAAAAACGTATAAAACTAAAATAGCGTAGGTAGCCGCAAATTGCTCAATCAAGCTCAGGGTTGCTGGCACACCTAGGTATGTCCAGCACCGGTCTTCCGCTTGACCCATTCACACAAACTTTCGCCATTATATTACTGTTTTGTACAAAGTGAAAGAGGACTAATGGTAGTAATAAAAACTTTTTTAATATTTTTTTCTACAGTGTTAAGTACCGTTTATTTTATATTTCTTGTCGCACCGTTTCCACGCACCTAGATTTTAAATACTGTTATTAAGAATTTGTTGATTTTCGAGTAAATCGCCAATGTTTTCTCACATTTTTTTTAATGAAATGAACCAGGAATCGTTTCCTCGGACGTTTTTACCTTCAGACGGATCGCCTGATGGTAAGCGATTACCGCCGCCCATGGACACTCGCAACACCAGAAAAGTTACACATGTAACTCTTCTGGTGTTGCGACTTGCGATGCCAGTCCATAAAATCCCCAATATTTTATTATATATTTAAATTTGTGAAAAGAAAACAGTGATTATAATAAAAACATTGATTTTTTTACGAAACACCGTCATATTGCGCACGGCTGATAGGTTTTTGGCGATTGTAGAGCTACCACGTTGAATTAGCTCTACTCAGAAAGTCCCCGTAAGATGACGCATGATGATGGGGTAGGAGGGGGTACGGGGATCGACACGATTTTTTCATTGAAAACCGTCTTGATATTGAAGGGGCGACTTGCAACAAATCAGTTTTTTCGTGTAATTTAAAAACAATATAATATATATATATATATATATATATATATATATATATATATATATATATATATATATATATATATATATATATCGGAAACACCGCTTCCGAATGTCGGTAAACTGAGAATTTCTGTTTTTATAGCTTCGGTCTTTTTGATTAATTATTTGCTTTGAGAGACATTGCTCAATTGTCTTATACTGCAGCGAAACAAAGGTCTAAGAGGTCATGAATCCCTACATCTAATTTATTTTTTAGCTTTAGAAATTGGTGAGAAAAATAGGGATCCCCTCAACCAAAATCTCTCATGCGTCGTCTTAAGGGACAATCAATAGTGCCTGATACTATTAAATACACAATTTGTTGCAGTTCGTCAGAAACACCGCCCAAGAATCAAGATCAAGCACAAAAAGTTATCGTCATATGAAGATCTAGAGGCCACCTGTCAGAGCGCCGCCGCCTACCCCGCCCCGCACCTCACCTGGCTCATCAACAATGTTAAGGTACTGACAAACATCAGTTACAGTTGTGCCATATCAAAGAATACATATTATATTACTTACGTAAAGAACCGTCATACAACAGTTTACACGAATGACAGCTGGTGCCTATGTGTGCGTGGTAAGACGATGCGGGGGCCGCGATACGTGGGTTTTTTTTCAAGCTCGTTTCGTGCTTCGACGTTAATGATAATACAACTTCATAATGTTTATGATGCATTTATCTGTCTCGACGTTTGACATTTATTTCGGTGTCAAACTTAGGCTTACGTCAACATGGCTGACATTCGCAAGTGCTCGAGCTGTCATTTGGAAAGAGTTTCGCTCCTATGGCCATTGGTCTCAGGCGTACTAACAATGTTAAGGTACTGATCTACACACAATTTATAACTACTGTTTTCACACGAGCAACGAAACAGTACAAATATTATACATGTATGAGAGTGAATATACCATGGCACTGTTGCATCAAATGGCCCATGAACCAATTATTATCAATTTTCAACCATTATCGCACATAATATCCAGATAAGTTTTGTATTTTTTTGCATAAATGTTAGTGTCCACATTTTCTATCCTATGTTCCTTACGACTCCTTAAGCCCTAAGGTAATGGGCATTGAAGATCAGTAGAAAAATAATTAAATCGTTGTCCCGTTTGCCTTTGCATATGTAATAGGGAAGACATAATGTTATTTAACTTTGAAATGAGCAATTGCCCAGGGATGAGACCTAGAAAAATCGATTTCTCTCCCCTAAAACTCACTATATACTAAATTTCATAGAAACACTTGCAACCGTTTCCGAGATTCCGATTATATATATACCATATTTACTCTTTTTATTTGTTTTTCGTGTCTTGGTTTACTTAAATATTTCATTTTTCATACGCAATATAATAAATCACACGAGCAATGTCCTACCCGGTGACAAGATTGAAGGGGTATCTACAAACCGAACCATAAATAAAACTCCATTATAAATCAATGATAAGAATTATGTATTCAATCCGCGTAGCTCTTTGTCGCAGCGAGATCACTAAGTATACTGATCGATAGCCAAACCCTTACAAATAGAATAATGTGTACTAGAATAATCCTACTCTGTGCACTGTGTCTTAATCTAATACTTTAAACGAGACAATCTTGTATATATATAATCGTAATCTTGGCAACGGCTGCAAGTATTTACATGAATTTTAGTATGCAGGAAGTTTTGGGGAGGAAAATCGGTCTAGCTAGGTTTTTAACCTATGCATTGCAACCTATGCAAGCTATGCATTTTTATGATATTTATATTTTTTCTTTCGTCGTGCAACAATATATCAATAATTTCGACTCTGTAATGTCAGTCCAATTGGCAGCTATGTTAATTTTTACTTTGTTCGGAATATGGTGGGTTCGAACCCCGGTAAAATATTTTTGTGACTCTTTTTTTAATCTACTAGAGCTCCGAGCCAAGCTCGGTTACCCAGGTTGTCTAATACTTTTAACGGGACAATCTATATAGAATAAGAATCATATATTCCTTTTTTATGAGTATATATCGTAATAGTTGGGCGTTGCGTATCTAGAGTTAAAGTTTCACGCGCCCAACGATTTTATTATTTGTCTGATCAATACCCCAGATTGATGAGAAGATTGGTGCGATCTGGTAGCTAGGACTTACCGAATTATTTTTTTGACTTTAAGTACATTACCTACATTATTTTTATTGTAATAAAACCGTTTAACATAAAAATATTTTTTTTATTTAATTTATTTTCAAGTTTTTAGTTTTGTTGCTAGAGATTTTAATTTATTTCATAATGAGCTCTATTCTACTAATCAAGCCCTTTCATTAGACACCTATATTGAAGTAGTTGTGGAAAATATGTATTCCGCCATTTTGTGGCGGCGACCATCTTGAATTTTATTTTTTTATAGTGAGCTCTATTCTAACAATAAATCCCTTTCATTTGATACCCATATAGAGGTTGTTGTGAAGTAATATGTAATCCGCCATTTTGTATTGGCGGCCATTTTGGATTTACAGTCATAAAAATTTGTCATAATTGTATTGTCATCAAGATTAAGAGTGGGTACCAAAATATATCAGATCGATCTGGTGTCAGGAAGGGGGTAAAATTCCAATTATGAAATTTGACCCAAAGAAATAAATAAATAAACTGGCCAAGCTAAATAAAACCATTTAATAAAAAGACTCAACAGTCTGTGCCTACAGCTTAAGCACGATTATCTATAATTTTATACTAATATTATAAAGCTGAAAAAATTAATTTACATTGAAGAGGCTCCGTACAACTAGACCAATTTTGTTTAATTTGGAATACTCGAATATAGAGTAGACTATGGGGAAGGACATAGGCTAATTTTAACGCGGTAATTTTGTTTTGCGCGCACGAAGTCGCGGGCAAAATTTAGTTAGTAAATAGTAACATTACAAAGATTCATTGAAATCATTAGTAAGTTGGTTGTATAAATGTATTCTAGAACTTATTCTAACTCCGCAGGTCACTTTAATTAAAACTTTTACCGGCAACTCTAAGCGTCAGTTCACACCGAGACGCGAATCGACGCCGTACTGTAATTTTTAAGATAGCGATTCAAAATTGAACTTTATTCACTGCACAAGAAGAAACACGTTTAATTGCAAGAGTTTAAATTTCGTGCTGCACTGATCTGCTTTGCGCAACGCCCCTCTGGCAATGAAACATGTATCTTCTTGACTAATAGTAAAGTTCAATTTTGAATCGCTGTCTTAAAAATAAAGCGCCGCGTCGCGCCACGTTTCGATGTGAGCTGACCTTAATAATAAATACTTATTTACATAATAATACTTATTTACATCTCGCGACAAATGTTACAAAGACTCATTGAAATCATTAATAAGTTGGTTGTGTAAATGTATTCTAGAACTTATTCTAACTCCGCAGGTCACTTAATTAAAACTTTTACCGGCAACTCTAAGCATCAGTTCACACCGAGACACGACGTGACGCGACGCCGTACTGTAATTTATAAGATAGCGATTCAAAATTGAACTTTATTCACTACACAAGAAGAAACACGTTTAATTGTAAGAGTTTAAATTTCGTACTGCTCCGAGCTGCTTAGCGCGGCGCCGCTCTGGCAATGAAATGTGTAATAAAAAATAATGATAATATGGAATGATGAAAAAAGGAATGCAAAATAAATATTTTTTAATGCAGCAATTTATTATTTTTAATGCAAAGTAGGTAGAATTTCCTGCAATTATTATTATAGCTAATTTGTAGTTCAGTCTTCAATTTTAGTGAAATTCTCACTTGCAGTATTAGCACAAGAGCTGCATTTATGAGATATAGTGCTTGTGAGCGCAATAATTGTTTGCTTCGCTTCTAGCGCTCTAGCGCTTACAATCGCATGTTTTCGCCAACGCAGCTAAACCTCTTTCAACTCATTCTAATTATACGTTCAAAAGTCAGCACGTAAGAGTAATTATAAACATAAATAAATAGGTACGAAAATTGTGCTTCTGGTGTTGTGAGCTGTTAATTGTAATCACTTTTCATCAGGCGAACCATACGCAGTAAACTACATAATATTTTGTATAATTAAAACATTGATTAACTTCTTTTTTTTTACTAACAATGCTGTATACAACTTCAGATTAATGAATTTAATTATGTATTTTTTTATAGGTTACTAACATAATTTGCGTAAACTTAGTTCACTAATTATTTTTGTACTTTATAAATGTGAATTTTTGTGGGGATGAATGGATGAATGGATGTATGGATCGCAAAAACTACGGAACGCATTTTGATGAAACTTGGTATGGTTAGTAGTTTAAGCTTTAGAATAATATAATAACACATAAGCTCCTTTCTATTCCGAAATAGTACAATGTTTCTACCTATATCCATTGGATTTATTTACGTATTCGAATCTGTATTTTACTATATTTCACTTGGAACAACCTGGCCACTAAAGATTAAACTGCAGAAGCTATCGAAGTGAGTCGTGCTAGAAACTGAACTTTGCATAATTCATGACATCAGGCTTGTTGTTAGACAAAGTATGCACTGTGTTCGATATACGTGAAGTAGTATAATATATTTGTACATTATATATAGATAGGTATACCTATTACCATAGGCTGTCCCTTGGTTTCCAATTTTTCCTACTGTTCTCGCTAAGTTTGTCTAGGCTTTTCCACTCCTCATAGAAACGATTTAAAAAAAAAAATTTATACAATTGTATGGTCGTGCCAGTAGGGCAATCATTATCAATTATAAATTATTTATTTGCACAATTACAAAACTCCAGTACAATTTATCTGAAAAAAGGGTGCAAAATGGCGGTCTCACCGTTTAGCGGTTTCTTCCAGACAACCAGTACAGCAGGAAAAAAATTTAAATTATAATAAAGGTAGTGTGTGTGTAACTTTGTTTTTATCAATTTTATGTTTCTAAGCATTAATTTTAAAAAATATAGCTTTCTACACACTTTGCTCCACATCAATATTAAATGTGCCAAATTTCATACTCCTCCGTTCGATCAATTCTCGTAAAACTGTGCTAATAGGAGGAGGTCCTTTTGTTGAATATGATATACGCATTAAGAATGCAGTAAGTCTTCAGTGCACATGTCAAAATTGACGAAACGCTGAACACGTGTTCACACTCACCGATTGAAGTAAGCCATTTTGACATTTGCCCAAATGACTCACTTTATTCTTAACGAGAATATAATATACAATAGTATAGTGTATTAAAATTTAATGAAACTTCAATATTGAGTTTTATTAGTGAATTTATTATTCACTTTAACAATTAATGTATGCGAACACCAGTGCGTTTGTCTCTAGCGCCTCAGGTAGAATGAATCCACTCCGACCGCTCACCGCCTGTATCTACCCCGCTGCTCATATCCCCACAACCCCCAACCAACCAGTGAAGGTGGCGGGATCGGAGCGGTGTTGCCAGATAAAAAAAACTCACGACAAATAAAATAAAATCGTGATAAAAAGTAATAACTTTTTCCGCACATCTCAACTATTGCGGCCATTTCATCACGTAACACGTTCACGCAAAAAAGTTGTGGACATATTTGATAAAAAATTAGAACACTAATAGGTTATGCCTAGAATACAATACTATTATTATAAATAAAATATATGGTACAGTTAATGCAGGATAGACATTATCTACATTGTTACGGCAAAATTAGGAGTAGATTTATATTTTGATAGTTTCGATATAAACGGATAACTTTTTTTTTATTACACGTTTATTTCCAAACAAACCCATAGGCCAAAGTGTATTTGATTAAATGAGCCACCATCTGTTATAATATTTGATAGCGCTATTTACAATAATATAATTGAGTAAATTATTATGAATATAGTATACAAAAGCGCTTCGCGACATTGTAAATTCATAATTCAAATGGTACAATTTCAATATGTAATTACACAATATTAAACTCATTTAAATCATTGATTATGTTCGGTTTTAGTTAATTATTGTTGTGTGAATTTAATATTCACACGGGAATCGCTGTATAAATTTCTTCAAAAAGCAAAATACAAAAACACTCATTAAAATAAACCATGGGAGAGCCATGAACATGAAAGGCCAGGCTTGACTGGATACACATACACACACACACACATGGTGGGGGTCGTGTCTATAGTCGAAATTTTCAAAACCCATCAAAGCGCCGAAAAAATCTACTGCTCTGGTGTTGCAGGTGCCAAAGAGTGTATTAATCACTTATCGCCAGATCATCGTCTGCTCGTTTTCCAATATTGTTCTATATAATACATTGTTATTTGCGTAATAATTCATGTCAGAGTAGGCAGTAATTCGGTTTTTATGACTTTTTAATATATACCTGTGAAAGGATTTGCCCTTGACCAACATTACAAATTCCCTGCGGTTATTAAAATTATAAATTACCCGTCAAGGGGTAGGGTAGGGTAGGGTATAAAAGTTACAATCGTACGATCTCGTAAAATGTAATCTTGGGATTTCAAACATTTCATGATATTGACATACGAGTTAGCATTTTGTTCATTGTAGATTTTGTCAGCCAATTCGACTGTAATATAAAACCATTAATTGTCGTTCTTCCTGTGCGTATAAACATAAAATATACCAATATATATTATATATGATTAGTTAGTAGCTCTATCGCGTATACTATTGCGATATTATACTTCCGTTTGTTCTAATTGCGTATTTTATAGTAGGGAACATGATGTACCTTGGAGTCAGTTGTACTTTGGCCAGTTGGTTTTTTCTAGGTATGTATTCCTGAGCTTTTAATTTTTTTATTAGGGTTTTGCTACGTCAACAACCAAGGCTAATAATATTATTATAATATAACTCCGCTCTCATTTCACATTTATGTTTTAGATGGGATTTATGATAATTATATTTATTTCTTTATCAAATATGTCACGTCTTGTGACATATTATATATCATGAAAATATTAAAAATTAATAGTTTTTAAGAATTTACATTTAAACCGGAATTTTAAGGCACAACATGGTACTGGCCAAGGTACATCGGGAATGTTGTACCTTGGCCAGGTTTAGAACTTTTTTTTTTAATATAAGCGAAGCGGCCCCTTCAAAATATACACACATTATATGCAGTTAGTCATATTGGAATAAATAACGAATAACTGAAAAACTGGGTGAGGTACAACAGGCTTCCTTATACAAATTATCACACGACCACGTTATTCACTCAGCATATTTTATTGTTTTATCTATACTAAAATTATAAAGAGGAAATATTTGTTTGTTTGACTGTTTGCATTGAATAGACACCGAAACTACTGGATCTATTTTGATGAAATTTGTCACAGATATAGATAAGAACACGGGGAAGGACATAGGCATCGTTTTATAGCGGCAAAATGTACGGTTCCCGTGGTATATGTTTTGTTGGTTTTTTAGCTCACAAAGTCGCGGGAAACATCTAGTAAAGTATATAATATCCTTTTATTCTTTGCCAGGTGGACGAAAAGCTAACAGTCCCCCACGGCACCGTCAGCAGCCACAAATACCACCACGGCATGCCGCTGTCCCTCACCAACTCGTCCCTGCACTTCCCCCTGTCCACCCTGCAGCTGTTCCCGAACCAGACGGTGGACATCACCTGCCTCAGCACCATACCGAGCTACCCCACGCTGGGAGAGGGATACGCTGACGTACAGAATAATACCGTCACAGGTGAGTTCGACCTTTTTACGAACAAAAAATTTACTGATACATGCAACAAAATAACGTTATAATACGCTGTCAAAAAAGGAACTTGGCATACCAGCTACAAGATAAAAATATAAAATTCATTGAAGTTATAATATTCCAATGACGATTTTTTTTCATTTTAGGGTTCCTTCAAAGTTCCAAAGTTTCGCTGTGTCTGTCCTCCGTCCGTCTGTCTGTCCGCCCTTGGTAACTTCTGTTATTATATACTATATAAATTCACCGATTTATAACTGAATATAAATTGGTGAATTTAATCACACTTATATATTGCGCCTACACTTTATTTTTGTAGCATAACTAGTAAAAGAAATACTTTAGAGGTGGCTACCCATACACAAAGTGAGGATGAAATTTTATACCCTTTCTACCCCATTGTACGTGGTATATCCAAATCGTTACTCTTAAATAAAGGTGATGTTTGATATACACTTTTTTATAAAGTGAACTATTTACGAGTAATTGGCCACCAAAGTCACTTACAAGTTACCCTGGCATTTGTAAACTATAACATGTAAAAACAATTTTCCGTCCTGATAGATCAGGCTAAATTTAGGAAAATTGTTTTGATTGAAATGGGACAGTAATTTTTGATTTTTTTTTTTAAATCCTATTGGGCGTAGATAATAACGGAACCCTCCTTAGACATGTCCAGACATAAGTACTCTTGATTAATTTATTTTCTTTACCTTTTTTCTTAGTAGGATATGATAGTTCTAGGGACATACATTTATTCTGATTCAATCCATTGAGGAAGTGTTGTTTGCTAGCAGATTCGAGGCCAATGCAAATGGGTCGAGTTTTAATGGTCCCAGCCCGAAAGGGTCCCATTCTCCCATAAGAGTCCAACCCAGGGGAGTAGTAAAAGGGATATAAAATTCTATTGATTTAGGTACTCATTGAATGTAGGAATATACCGATGGCATTGGGAATTGTTTTGTGAAGATAATAAATACACTTAAAGATATTGGAACCTTTTAAATTTTTTAATTACTAAGGCTTTCAATAAAAACCTAATGTAATGAGCATCGTAAATTCTACATTAGTTATTTCAAATTATTGGAAGGTTATTTAATTTTTAATGAAATCTAAAATTAGCACTTAACAATTAAAATGTATAATACCAGCATTTATTGAAAAAGAAAATTTTTATCTATACTTATATTATAAAGAGGAAAGATTTTTTTGTTTGCATTGAATAGGCTCCGAAACTGCTGGACCGATTTTGATGAAATTTGGCACAGACATAGAATATGCCTCAGGGAAGGACATATGCGAGAAAATGTACGGATCCCTCGGTTTTTTTTATCACCAGAAAATGTACGGTTATCGTTGGTATTACTTTTGCTCGTACGAACTACGAAGTCGAGGGAAACATGTAAGTAGTTTAAAATATTTTTATAACATGGCTATAAAAACTTTTAGCTTAAGTTGTACTTTACAATATATGTGGGAGAAAAGTACACCTATTCAAAACTAATTCACAGATTTTTAGTAAGGGCGATATTTAGTTTTACCATTGTGAAAAGCCTTAGTGAAAGCAAAACATATTTATAAACCTATTTTATCTTTGTAAATACATGTTCTAGATCAGACTTAGGTCTAGGTTTATATGTCAGATCTAAGACGTTTTTCTTAAAACCTTTAGGTAGGTACATGTTATTAAAATAACTGGCTATAAAATGAACTGACTATTGGAACTATTATTTTTAGTATTTAAAAAAATTATATAGTCAAAATAAAACATAGGCTTGACCGTTAAATTATTCTACTCCAATTATTAAGTTAATTTATTAATTAATAATAAACATGGTTTAGTGTTTTAAATTACTAGATCTTGCAGCGACGCAAAAAGAAATTCTGCGAGACCCGTACATGTTTCCGCGATAAAAGTAGCATATGCTTGTAGCCCTATGGGCTACTCTATATCTGTGCCAAATTTCATCACAATCGGTCCAGTACTTTCGGAGCCTTCAATGCAAACAAACAAACAATTATTAATTAAATACTAATAGTATAGAAGTGTAATTATGACTTTTTATGGATAGTAATATTTTTAAGGACGAACTTTTACATTAAATCCCAGGGTATAAATCTAGCTTATATCTATATATATTATTTTTCATTTCAAAACTTTTTTATAAATTTGGTATTTCAGTGAACGTGGTTCGAATGGAGCCGACGCCCACGCAGTTGCCAGTCAGAATAATAAATTTAGATAATAATAATTCCACTTGTAGCCTAGCCGCAAATTATACCCTAATGGGAATATTGATTTTGTCCCTAACCTGTGTAACCTTCGTCATGTTTTGTAGCTCCTAAATTTTATCGATGTTGACACAGAATATATTGCCAATATATTAGAAAATTGTATAATTTGTAACTTTTATAGTATAAAATGTTCCTAAGATAAAATGTAAGCGGGCAGAAATGTTTTTTTGTTTTATTGATAATTTTTGATTTCTCGACCCACTTAAGTGGAACATCTACAACATGATTTACGTTTAAACTTTACTGCGATTCGACTCTTAACTGAGAAAGTAAATTATGTCAATTAACGTTTAACTAATGCAGTTAATTATAATTTCGTGAGTTAATTTCGTGACAAGATAAATGATATTGGCTAACTTAATTCATATAATTATTTATTTAACTCAAAGCTTTGAAGTATGTATTTTTAAATAAAAATCTAAAATATGCATAGTATAAAAACAATGTATTTTCCAATGTTATCATAAATTTATGAAACAAAAATTAATACTTCATTAAGATCAAACTATATTTAAAAAAAAATTAAATAAAAAAAATATTTATTTAACAGACCAAAACAAAATGTATTACTGTTTTATATAATATTACGTCATTGATTGTAACTATATGTTTTTAGTCTAATTATGTATAATGTTATAAAAATGACGAAATGTAAGGTCTAAATATCAAACAGCCAACAAAACTTGCAAGATTGAAGGTTATTTTTTTTTTTGTTTCTTCAACTCTTGCGAGTAGTGTTGTAATTTTTACTCCTAACTTGGCAACCCCAAACCATTTTGCAATGCGCTTCTTTATATCCTTTGTATAACTTTACACTAAAATACTTATGTACGCGTAATTATGAGACTGAATTAGGATATTTATAAAATCTAATTCCATAGACAATTTGAACCTAATTCCTAAAACCATAGCTGTTTTGTTTGGCATTTTAGCTTTTGTATTTTTACACATCGCTCTGTGGGTAATCAAGTAATACAAACTTAAAACTATACTGTATATACACATATTTAATGTGCCCGTTCTTATTCAATACCTATTGTGTAAAATTATTATAACATCAAATGACTCGATATCAACAAAAATCCCGACTCGCACAACTTTTATACAATAATATTATCTGTTCCTTTATTAAACATTTTTTTTTTTAAATTAAATATAACGTCTGTCATTTCAGTGAACAATTTGTATAGAAATGTTAATTAAGAATGTAATTAAAAACTAAAGGCTAATAAAAAAATTTAACTCAATTTTCTTATTTTAGGAGGTAAAATCCTTGGACTAATGGCCGGTTTCTGACGTTTTTTGTCGGTAGTTTATCTATTCAATAGCACTTTTGATTGATTAACGCGTTTGCATCATCTAATCAAAAGCGCTATCGAATAAACTACCTACAAAAACCTCAGAAACCTCGAATAAATCAGCTTTTCAAGCATGTGAAAGTAATTGATTCTAAGCTGTGAATATATATGCAGAAAGGTACAAAATTCTATTGATTAAGAAATTGTAATTCACGTAAGAATAAAACCGATGGAGGTTTCATCTCTATATTTAAAGTTTTTCCTAAGCTTAATTCTATTTTTCAAACAATGAGAAGAATAATTTTATATGTTAGTAATTATGTATAATATTATTGTGCTAACACGATGTGTTTTAAATATATTTTTATAAAATTGTGAAAATAAAACTAATAGAGCTAGAGCTTGGCTTCGAAAAAGGAGGTCATCGAGAACAAGCATCGGACCACTGCAGATCGCTAGGGGCCCAAAAGTTTGATATAAAACCGCCGGTTTGGCGTTTCTAAGCGTGGCAGATTATTTTTTATTTACCAAAATGTGTGAAGATTTTTGAGTAAAAAAAGCTCTTCAGGAACAAGAAAACTGGTTTTTATACACGGCTGCGCGCATACTAGGAACCGATAAAATGCAAGTCTGGCAGTACTACTCTTCACCAATTACCAGCCAGACCGCCCTGAACGTGTAAGAATTTTCACGCCAGACCGGCGGTTTTATATCAAACTTTTGGCCCCTAGCGATCTGCAGTGGTCCAATGCTTGTTCTCGATGACCTCCTTTTTCGACTCGAGCTCTATATGAGGTGAAACCTCTGTAGATTTTTGTTATTTTCTGCCGGCCATAAAAAGCGAAAAGAATGTAACGACAATTTTTTTTCCTAAAATATCGAAAAATATGTTTTGGTCTACGTAAAACTGACTCCAAGCCATTAGAGTTTGAATTTCTGTCGTGCAAGTATTGTGTTGATTTAATTCTATATAGCCAAGGGTAACTAAAATGTGTGTGACACATTAATTAAACGTGTCCTTCACATTATCCGGCCCGATATCGGATATCGGATTTTTTCTTGCCCCGATATCGTACGTATCGTAAAGGTGTCCGATACCGATATCGGATTGGATAATGTGAAAACTCTTGATTCGGGGTGGTGATACGTTTCTATTCTGTATGAACTCTAGCATGCCAAGGCATGACGAAACGTTACTTCTATGTAAATGAAGCGATTGGCAACGTTGTAAACGCGTAACGATACATATCAGATGTCGGAGTGAGTATATATAAGTGTTGTGCGCGGTGTTAAGATAAGTGTTTGTGCTTTGATCGTGACACTAAATGTAAAAACAACACAATTATTTCATACTATGATTTGCCTGTATTTGCGTTAAGAAATATTGCTCCGTTAGGGTCAGTTAACACGGAGATGTGACGCAAGGTGTGCACTTTTTATGATAGCGGGAAAAACTTTATTTTCTACTCAAAACGATACACGTTTCATTGCGAGAATTCGAAATTCCGCGCAGTGTCGCGCAATGCAGCGCTGCATATATTAATGCATTAACATATTAATGAAGCATCTCCAAGCATCGTCGCGTCTCGTCTCGGTGTGAACTGACCCTGACTGTCAATACCTAATAAATCTAGCTTTATTGCCTAAACTAATAAATCTAGCTTTATGCGTAAAGGTGTACGACAGCGCAATATTTCTTAATGATAACTGTAATATAATTTACTGTTTTGTGAGTGACTTACCTATTTACCCCAATACGAATATGTATTTATAGAAAAGTACTTTTTGTTTTACGATTAATATAATAATTGTGTGAGAAAGTTTCTTTGTATTGTGTCTTAGGATAACAGAAAATTTATAACGTTTGAAAGAAACTAGCAAAAGAGAGTTTTATGAAACTAAGGCCCACTTGCGCAGATCTAGGTTAAAGTTAACCCTCGGTTAAAATATCATGTCTTATCATTCATAAATACGAAGAACAATATATATTTCAATACAAAAAACGAGATGGATAAAATGATATTTAATCCACGGTTAACTTTAACCTAGATCTTCACAAGTGGGCCTAAAAGAAATATCAATATTAATTTGTATGTTGTATGCGACAAACATATTCTTTAATGTAGAAATATTTTATTATACGTTATGTTTAAGAATGGGTAAAATATAATTCACAAAAATATATAATGTTTAAAACATTTAAAATTATAGCAAATTATATGAATATAATAATTTGCGAAATAAAGGCGACACTGTAAAATATTTAGGGAAAGAATTTTGTAATTTAACGCTCATTTTTTGCAATTATGTTACATGAACATTTTAATTTGAATTTAGAATGCGTGAAAGTAAACAACTATAAAACAAATATTTTGCTACGTGAAGGATTTAAGAAGCTTACCCACTTGTCGCCATAATACTATAATATGAATATGTATATGACTTTTGCATGAAAATGTAACTAGTACGGTGGCACTACGCCCATTATGCGGCGACACTTTTTGGTGACAAATAAATCGTAGCAAGTGTGTAAGCGCCTTTACCTTCCAATCATTTGTCATTCCACAAACTTAATTTATTTGAAAATAGTATAAAATGTATTAATACTTTGTATATGTATATTATAGAAAACGATATATTATGAAGTGATTCGTTTCTGCGAAAAAAAGCGTCAACTCAACGGGCCGTGAATGCTACACGTGTTAAATTGCGTTATGATCTCCAAATAAATAGTTTTGCCGCTTTCTGCACGAAAACATTCAACAACAAAATAATGATTTTAACGTTTTCACATATCACGAATTTTAAGTGTGTACACACTTGTCCAAAACGCCATTCTTAATTTCTTCTATTTTTTCACTCAAATTGAAATATATCTAAAAAATTGACGAAATATACTTATAGGTAGGTTAATTATACAGTAAAAATATGCATGAATCGTATAATATTATTTTTATTATTCTTGTCTATGGCAATTGATTCCTTCTCACTCTAAACCTTACTAGAAAGGAGACGTATTATCGTATTATCCCAAGTTCTTTGACATAATATTATATACATTGCTCTTAGATCTCGGCTAAATACTCTAATCTAATTAAGGTTAATGAATATCAACATGAATAGACGCAACGGCCTGTCCACGGTACAATGTCGTCAACGTGAAACGGTGCGTGCGTAAAGATGCACGTCACGACACCGGAACCCCGATTCTCGTTTTTAACTTAGCCTTTCAATTTACTTTCAATTAAATTATAAACGCTTCATCGTATCATTTTAGATATTATAAACAGATTTTTGGAGTTTGGGCCAATCAAAACGCGTTTGACAAACGTTTGACGTTGGTTTGACGTTTATTGTGAAATTTTATTAGCAAAATACCTACCTGATTGTACTATACTGTACCTTTCAAAATTTTTGTAGATTCTGCGCCGTTCTGTGGTGACGTCGTGTGCCGTGGACATGTGGACAGGACCTTACAGGCTGATTGTTGGTTGGATGATTAAGTAAAATCGGATTGATCATATAACAAAACATCATTGAGCACAATGCAATGGTGCTCACACACCATGACACTATGCATCAATAGAGTTGTATGACCAGATTCAAATTGGTGTTAACATCAGGGGATAAATATCTTAATTATCATAATAGTTTTCATCAATCTTGCCTTTTAAATGAAAGTGTGCTAGAATTGTAAATTTTCACTTGCTGATTCAAAATATACAACTTAAATCTGAAAGTGAGCTCGTATTTTTCAGTTATTTAAGTTTATAGGAGTTTATAGGACTTACAATGGTACACCAGCTTGTAAACTAATTTTTTCTAAAAATTCAATTTTTTCAATTAGACAACTTGACTCAAAAATTATGTGTCCATATTTAGTGATTAGTATAAAAATTTTGCATTCAATGCAAAGACAAAATAGTTTTTTGTTTATATGATTTATTTGTTTAATATTATCATGTTGTCTCTCTCGCTATGTGAAATTTTTCGTTCGTATAAATAATGAAAGAGAAGGCATGCTAGTTAGACAACATTAATAGGCGTTGGTGATATTTGGACTTAGTTGAATACTTGAGGCTGTTTTAGTACTTAGTGTGTACACACTGTCACTGGACGAAACTTTAGATTTTCTATTTAAATATAAAGAAATTTATGCAGGCTATCGATGTCTTCCTTATTGCTATACACTCTTTAAACTTTAAGTGTATCGTAAGTTAGAATATATAGGTGTTCATTACGTATCTAAATACGCGTAGTAAAATTATATAAAAAACTTAACAAAATTAAACTTAGCACATATATCGTTATAATATTTTATAAAGCGGTTTATCTTTTTATATATCATATAAAATACAATTATGATTTCAAAGAAGTTTTATTAATGTTTAATAGTAGTAGCTACCATTAAAAGCGTAAATACCGAGTTTTCTAATTATGTTTTATTAAATTTATAGATCGATACTGAGCTTCCGTAATAAAATAAACAAATAAAATAAAATCATTAAATAAATAACAACTGTATATTACCAAATGACATTACTCGTCATAATTCGCCCTCGTAGCATTGCTACGCGTGTAGCGTCGGAGCTACGGCGTAGGCGAGTAGAACATTCAGGGACGACTACGCATTTAGTACGAGCTACGAATATGCATCATAAAGATAAAAAAAAATTATTCTCTTCTCTGAGCAAACATTTTGTTGCCCGAATGCAAAATAAAATGGTATAATCAGAAAAACACCAATATTCTCAAAACAATAATACGGTAAAAATATGTTATTTAAAATTAAATAATGTTATTGAATACATTTTAGTCGAAATAGCCGACAGTTTCTAAAACCGATATTGTATTGTTCATATTGTACCCAAGCAGTCTTCTGATCTTTGTTGTAATATCCGTTTCGTCGTTATAAATAATGTCGTTACAAAAGGTTTTCATGTTTCATTGTGTGTTTTATAAAACACACAATGGTTTTAAAAACAAAAAAAATATTTTATCTCATTTTAAAAGTACCGTACGATTTTTTTTCTATAAACCTCAATTCTGTTTTTGTTTTCAATATGAATTGTGTGTCGAAATAAAATTAAATTATCAAATCAATTAAATAAAACATTTTTCGAGCTGTATTTGGAACATTGTTTTTTTTTAATGTAATTTTCGATATTTACTATCTACTACTATAATCATCATCAACTCTGTTCAAAATAATTTATTTTTTGGTGTACCGGTTAAAAAGGGCTATTGTTTTTCTATATAATATAATAGGTATATAATAAATAAATGTTGTTAGAATAATAAATGTGTGAACATACATATACTTAGCTGAGCTATTTATAAATGTAATTATGATGTTTCGTGTACAGTCAGCCCCATTATAGTTTTTATTTTAGCATAGTAATCTATACATTTTTGATAGTAAATTTCATACGAATATTATTTTTAAATAGTTTACTTATGACCGTAATTTTAACATTATCAGAGCTTAAAGTTATGGTAAGGATCCACAATCCACATGACATTATGATAATTAAAAATCCCCGCATGCGGTGCGTTTGGAGCAGACATGTGGACGCTCACCTGTTAATTCACGAAAACATCACTTTTGTACTGTGAAGCTGACTGTACAAAGCCGCTGCTGTGTTTAGGGATGTCAAATATTTACAAAAAAAGTAAAATTTTATCTCTTTATTATATAAATGTATTAAACGTTCGATTTACATGTATATTTCGTTTTATTCATGTTGATGTTCTAAGGTTTAGCCCAGAACAGAAGTTGAGGAGTTGCGCTTTATAGCGGACTTCCAAAGGGCTCCTCCCTTTGGAAGTCGGCTATTTTAATAACAAAAAGAAGAGACGGGAATCGTCGTTTTGTTTACGGTAAGTTTTGCAAAGGTAAGTTAACACTCTCTATAAACTAATAGTAATTTAATCACTTAATGCGGGTTTTGCGATATTTTTTTCGCCGCTAGGAGGCAGACCCGACTCACATAAAATGCTATTATAATATACTATATATAAAGAATTTTCGGTAGTTTTACTGCCACCAGGCGACGTTTACTGCCACCAGGCGACGTTTACTGACACCAGGCGACGTTTACTGCCACCAGGCGACGTTTACTGCCACCAGGCGACGTTTACTGCCACCAGGCGACGTTTACTGCCACCAGGCGACGTTTACTGCCACCAGGCGACGTTTACTGCCACCAGGCGACGTTTACTGCCACCAGGCGACGTTTACTGACACCAGGCGACGTTTACTGCCACCAGGCGACGTTTACTGCCACCAGGCGACGTTTACTGCCACCAGGCGACGTTTACTGACAGCAGGTGACGTTTACTGCCACCAGGCGACGTTTACTGCCACCAGGCGACGTTTACTGCCACCAGGCGACGCTTACTGACACCAGGCGACGTTTACTGCCACCAGGCGACGTTTCTTAAAAGTCGGGTCATACAAGTGTCAAATAGCTGTCAGATGTCACAAATCTTTGAAACCTTCCCCATATAACTTATTTAAAATATTTAAATATTACATTGTAAGGATCCAGGGCTTTGAGATAGTTTAGAATTTAATTTGTAAGATACTCAGGTACCGAACTCGGAGGGTATAAAGACAAGGAACTGATAAGAAGTAAGATGTACTCAATGGAGCTATTTCTGGCTATCATTGTACTCGCTATCTAAGGAGTTATAGAAATTAGTATAAGTCAATTCCCTTGAAAGCGTAGGTTACTATTACTATATTGCTGTTAAGCTGTTTTCTATATTGGTAAATATTGCTTGTCGGTATCTGTCTGTGTCTATGTCCGCGCTGAACTGAATATGCTGCTGCACAGTAGTTATATAATTTTACTAAATGTTGCTCGCGTATTCGTGCGAGCACAAAGAGATCCCGCAAAAACCGTACGTTTGGCCACGATGAAAAGTAGCCGATGTACTTATCCGTAGTTTCGTCGATATCTATATCAAATTTCATCAAAACTACGTCGGGCTTACTAGTTTTATTATAATTGATATAACATTGTTTTTCATGAAATAAAAATGATTAAAACAGTGAATTTTTCAATGTGTTTTAATTTAAGTTAAGTTTATTTTCAGATAGCAAATATTATGTACACCTTTTCTATTGTCATAATATAACTTCTATGAGCACCGGGAGCACCTTAATACACTATTATATTTATTTATTGTTTTTAATTATATAATGAGTTTTCAATGGGCTAATTATTATTCAGTCACGAATATTCTCGTGTCTATATAGACACATGGCGAATAACACATCATTGTAAACATCATTCTAATGAATATAATTATATTAATCACCGTATATTAATCACCGTAAAAAAGGTACAACTACATTATGTCTGTTCAATTACATTTGAAGTACTTATGTAATTGAGCCCTTAATATGGACACCGAATTTAACGTCACCAATTTTGACCCAATTTCCATAAAAGAAAATTAATCGACCGAAAATAATTTGGAAGCTTATGGAATCCTGAATTTATACGAAATTCAACAGTTTCCGGACGAAAGGATTTTCCCGGTATTTAGGTCCCTTATTCATATTATCGTATTGTACTGTATTACTATAAAATATAATATGCCGCTGAATAAAATTTTGAGGTTTGATTGTCTTAGTAATTTGGTCGTATTATAACGAACAATGTCGTCACTCGTCGCATTTCGTCGAGAAATAGAAACATGACCAATTAATTAAGAAATATGTCATTGACTGTACCTACAGTGTACATAATTATAATATTATTATCATAGACGTATATATATAGACGAATATATAGACGTATATATTATAGACAAGGCATGTTGAGGCAAAAAGTGTCTCCAATGGCCCTTTTGAGATTTTTGGGGTCATTTTGATATTTGAAGTATGGTGAAAACCGAGATGGCGTAACTTTTTAATGTTATGAAGATTTGTTCTGTCAAATGTACGTCATAGCCTATATTGAGTTTTGAAATCTTTGATTATTATGCATTTGTTATAAAAATTATGGATCAATCATAATACATTATGTCTCGCTAAATAAGTTATTATTAAGTTCGATTTTGTACAGTATTTTCATTAATTAATATTAAGAAAATCAATTAACAAGGTAAGTTCCGATTACATAAATTATCCTAAACAAACGTATTGTCAATTCCAATTACCTATCGCGACGTAAACACTGGAGATGAAATCAATTCATAATCATATAAAATAAGTTATTTTTATTCATTTATTCATACGAAATACAATTTTATACTTGTAATTTGGTGTTTATATTATTAAAATAAAACAGTACAGTATAATTGTATTATTGTATTTTAAATACAGCCTAGATTTTACATGTTCAGTTTGGGCGCTATTAGAACGAAAGTATTCTGTTTGCATCTTCATTATAAAAGACAAATGAGAAGTGGTAATGGCTAAGATTTGACGCTTAAACTTTTACAACATAATGGGGGTTTTTTATATTTTTTCTGCCGTTACGCACACAAAGCATCATCTGGTGGCGTAAGGGGTGTCAAAGACGGTTAATAAGAATTTTCGATTTTTTTCTGTCACCAGGCGGCACTTGGTAGCACGACGATCCTTAAGGTGTCTAAAAGCTGTCAGATGTCACGACTTTAAGAACCTTCATTTAAAAGGAACAATAATTGTCAAAATTTTTTTTTTTAGTCTTTTAAAAAGTTTAAACGTCAAAATTAATCTCAATACCACTTGTTATTTGAAGTTCATAATAGGGCAGCTGAGGGGATCAGTAATATTTCGATTGTATCCACACATTTGACCAAAGGTATACCTAATGGTGGTGAAGGCTGATTCTCCTTCATAGGGAAACCCTAGCCTGCATAATAGGTAAGGATTTGAATGAGGGTCTTCAAAAGGTAAGCGGTAAGTGAAGCCGGTAGGAATGGAGTTGTAGGGACCCCACGCCACTGCTGCCTAATGCCTATGTAGGAATATTTATGGACCTATGTATGGTCATCCGCATTTAGGTGAAGAAATATTCAACGACCTGGATCCACATACACAACTAGTAGTATCCGACTTTCGTACGTTGTTTCCGTTCCGTGTAAGCACATCAGTGGGGTTAGGAGGAAGAAGTGACAAGCACGTATTGGTAACGTTATCGAGAGAAAGTATGAAAACTATGACAGCGCCCATACGATTCAAACTCGTTAACGTTACGAATACGCAGAAGTCCATTTATTCCTGCTTGGGGTACAGTAGTGTTGGTAGACAGGGATAGATAGTTAAACTCATATTTCATAGGCACAATGTGTGGGTAACGTTATAATTCACACATAGCGCCTCGTACGGGTTGTTGGCCGTGCGCAACGTAAACGAGTAGAAGTGTCTGTAGTGCGTTAGGGTCAGATCACACCTAAACGAGACGATACGCAACTCTGTATATAAACATAGTGATTCAAACTTGATTTTTATCGCTTTCTTAAAAAAAACTTGAGAGGTGAAAAGGGACACCCGGATGGAACGAATTTATAATATATATATTATAATATAAATATATAGTTGATAATGAAGAATTGAAGCCTTTATAATATCAGCTATATATGCCAGTTAAAGTCCCGTGAAAATCGGTCTAGCCGTTTCAGAGATTAGCCGGAACAAACAAACAGACTGACAGACGGACAGAAAAATATTAACAATTTATATTTTATTGTAAGTACCGATCATACTTTTAAATGCATTAAGTGAAAATAAAAGCTGTTAATTTGAAATTACAAACAGACACTTCAATTTCATTTATCTGTATAGATATAATATATTATATTATACAAAACAAATAGTTGAACTAAGTAGTCAAAGATGGCCGAAAGCACATCGAAGGAATGCCGATAACAGTCACAATGTGTAATTGCTAAATTCTACATTATTTTCAAGGTGATAAGGTCGTTTTTTGTATCATTCTTAATAGTCGTTATTACATTGTGATTTCGATTGGCAAAAAGTGTCGTGCCTATTTTTTCCGTCTAGCCCCCCCCCCATTCGCAACGCGCCATAAGGAACTTCGTTCCAATATTATCTCGTTACGATGTGAACTCGTGACGACGCTTACTCATACATTATTAACACTTCGAGTACACATTATCCTTTTTCACGAGTTTTCCCATGGCCATAATTCAATCAAACAACATCATATTAGGAGTGCAGACACGTGTCAGTTTGACAGCGGAATGACGGGCGAGATGGATCGTCACCCATTGTACACACCGAGTTTCTACACAGTTTCAAATTCTGCCCACAAAATATAGTCCCAGGGTGTCGATTAAAATAACGGTAAGGCAGACAGAGTCTGGCAAACGAAATCAGAACCTGAAAATTGACGGCAAATTAAAAAAATCTTAAGGTGGATGGAATTCCTATGAAAAAATTGATTAAAAATAAAATGTGAAATAAGTGTGTTTTACTTTTCAACCAAATCCACAGAATTTTTGTCAAATTTTGGTTTGTCATATTGACTTCGAAGGTCGTATAGAGTTGCCAAATGAAAATTTTGCAAATAATTCATTTTTCGTTTGTCGGACTCTAGCAATGACACTTGATATAAATGACGACACTAGTGTGGACAGCGTCGACACGGCAAGCCAGGGCTTACCCAAAATAATAATATAAAAACGATACGGAAGCTAGACAACAATAAAACGAATAGGATTGGCAGATGTCAACGCTACATCACGTGGTTGAATGCATTCAATTATTTTCTAACTTTGTTATCATTTCGAGATATGAGTATCATATTTTGGCGTCAATATTGCTAAGTTTTCAAGTATGTAAGTAACGCGCGATAAATATCGCAACGCTACGAAAGGGTTATTAATTTCACTCTGATTTTTATGGAGACCGCGATTGACCGGCCTCTGATCTTTCATCTTGAATCTCATCGAATCTAAATCTTATCGAAAAGCGTAATAGTAAAATCTCGCTAAGAACGCGGCAAATAAAGTACTTTGGAAATCATTATTTATGTTAGATTTGATCTTAAGACGATAAAGACTTAAGGTAGCATTACAAACTTAACGAGTGCGATGCGGGACCACGACCATCAACCGCGACCGGGTCGCGCGACCCACTGATTAGTATGAATTTATATTTCGCACTAAACAAATCACGCGACCGCGTCGCGCAACTGGTGGGCGTGGTCAGAAAACCAGGAGGCGATTCTGTTAATTAAATCCGGCAATAATATAGTTACGGTCTAGACCCGATATTATGTTAAAACTACAAAATGGTATTCTCATAAACGTCAATACCCTTTGATTGGTCATAACTCCAAATATCAGTTCGTGATGTCCACACGATTCATTTATCCTACTAATTATAAATGTGTATGTTTGTGAAGATGGGTGGATGTTTGTTACTCTTTCATGCAAAAACTACTGAACGGATTTTGATTAAATTTGGTATGGTAGTAGTTTAGGCTCTGGATTAAAAAAAATACTACTTTTTTTCCCGGAAAAGTAAAGTATTCCCGCGGGATACCCGATAGTATATTTACGCGGGCAAAGCCGCGGGAAACAGCTAGTAATTCAAGAAAAGTAAAAAGAAAATCTAAATTAATTACGAGAGTTGGGGTTCAGATTCGCTGGTTTGTTGGCCGCAGCCTCGGAGCGCGTTCGCTAAGATCGGAATGCTACCTTTAGAGATTAATTGAAAGGGGTTAACAGAAGTTGAGAGGTTTAAGTATCTAGAGTATATTTTGAAAGACCCTATTACTCGTTTAACTTCACAAATGTTGTACCTAACTAAGGGTTAGCAGCAATTTCATCTACATTTAGCGCCGAAATGGGCAGAGAGTTGAATGAACCGTAACTGTTACTGTACTGAACAGTAATAATTACATAAAAAGTACATAAACTATGAAAGCAAAATATGCTGAATGTATAGTAATGTATAGTACATGGGTATCCGAGTTTTGCTCGGAGTTCTGATAAATAAATAAAAAAATACGTGTGGCACTCGGGGACTGCCGCGGTAAAGCTATTGCATAGCATTTTTCATACTTCCTCACAAACGGCTGCTTACGTATTCGTCCGATTTCGGAGCAGCTCGTCTCGATCCGTGCGAGCTTCGTACAGTCGTCCCATATACATACACGTTAAGGTTAAACTAGTCGCGGGCTCGAACTCACTCGTGGACGCGGCCAAAAAGCACGCTGTCTCACCTAGCATTGTGTCTAAAAGAGATAGAATCAGTTATGAGCAGTTAGCAGCTAGTCTACACGCATATGTCTAGTCGCACGCACACAAACACCGTGCCGAAGTCTGCCGAACTGAAACGACGTTAGACGATGCACCACTGTGCCGGTCGGAGTGAGAGGTGTTAGGTTTATTTTCGTTACGGAATTTCTTGATTCGATCGCCGCGCTCAAAGCCCGCGATAAAAGCTATGCAATAGCTTAAAATAACAAAAATATTTATCTGATCGGGAAACGAAACCCACCACATTCCGAATTTTCGCACAAAGCTAAAATTCAGTCCGATCAGCAGTTTGGTATGCGTATGTTTAATACGCATACCAAACTGCCAATCGGACTGACATATTGGAGTCGAAATTATTGATTTTATATTGTTTCACGACGAAATAAAATATATAGATTAAAAATGTGCAGGGATAAGACATATTAACATCGACTTCTCTCCCACAAACCTTCCTGCATACTAAATTTCATGGTAATACTTGCAGCCGTTTTCGATAAACCTATTATACGTACAAGATTATCTCGCTTAAGGTATAAGATTGCGAAAATATGCTAAAGGGTCGTGAAGAAAAAAAGTAGCATATCTCAATGAGATTCGTACACACTTTACAGTCGAGCTACTTTATAGCACCTAATAGCAATTATAGGGCACGCATTTGTAAGTCGGATAATTTTTGTTATAAATAACACATTAATATATTCGTATTATGTTTGCAGTGATATCAGTACAAAGGCGGTGGAAAGAATCCCGGATACATACGACACCATCACAAACTCCGAAGGTAATATAACCCGAAAGCGGTGCCATTGTTTCTGATCGGGTCCAATCGTACCGATACGGAATCAACAATGACATTGAAGTATTTGTTGTGTGTACAGTAGATAAGATAGATATTTACTTGCTTAACGTACTACCTACGTCTGTCTCCCTCTCCCTGACTCTGACTCCCAGATCACTGTGACTCTGCTTAAGCTTAAGTGGAACTACAATGCTTCGGCATGTACGGGCTGGCTCGACAGAAGATAGAACCCGTTCGAAACGAAAATAATAATAATATCTATATATCTATACTAATATTATAAAGCTGAAGAGTTTATTTGTTTGTTTGTTTATTTGTTTGAACGTCCTAATCTCAGGAACTACTGGTTCGAATTGAAAAATTCTTTTTGTGTTGGATAGTACATTTATCGAGGAAGCCTTTAGGCTATAAAATATCACGCTGCGACTAATAGAAGCGAAGAATCAATGAAAAATGTGGAAAAAACGGGGAAAATTATTCATCTTTGAGGGCTTCCGTTGTTTGTTTGAACGCGCTGATCTCAGGAACTGCTAGATCGAATTGAAAAATTATTTTTGTGTTGGATAGTCCATTTGTCGAGGAAAGCTTTAAGATATATAACATTACGCTGCGACCAATAGTAGCGAACCATCAGTGAAAAATGTTTGCAAAAACGGGGAAAATTATTCATATTGGACAAATTTTTATGAATTTTTTTGTGTGTTCAACTGGATTCGAGAATGGTTTAGATTCGCAATTAGACCCGGTAGGTGGCGCTGCTGTCAGTACGTCAACAAATTTAATTTTAAGGCGGTACGAAGTTCGCCGGAACAGCTAGTTATATATAAAAGGCAAAGCTGATTGACTGGTGTATCAACGCACAGGCCAAAACCTCAAGGCTATATATTTGAAATTTTGCACACGTATTTCTCATATGAAGCTAATATCTAAAGCTATCCACTAAGGAGTTATTTTACAAAACTCTACCCCCAAGGGGATAAAATAGGTGACAAAAGTTTGTATGAAACTTTTTATTTCTTGGACATGTTGGCATGATATTTCTTATGAATCGAGTACGGAAAAAATAATGAGTTACGTATTTCAGCGTTTTCTAAAATTCATCCCCTAGGTGGGTAAAATAGGGGTAATGAAAGTTTAAAAGCTAATTCCACGCAGGCGACACCGTGGGCAATTAATGCTAGTTAATAATAATGATGTCTATGGACGCTTCACACCACGTCAATCTTGCTTAGTACTAGAAGAACTTGTGTTACGGGGACCAGACAATACATTTAATACTTTTATAATTTTAAGGGGAGTATATTTAAAACTTTTATAATATGATACATATATTTAATACATGTCCAGGACCCAGGAACAAAGCAAAACTTTTTGTTCCCTTGGGCGGGATTCGAACACGCGACGCCCGTCTTGAGTACCAATACGCTCAACCACTGAGCCACAGAGTCCGTCAATAACCTTAGATAGGTTACACAAGCTTAGATTTATATTTTAACAATGTCAATTAATATTTTAATAATATTATGTTAATTACATAAATCAAATAAAGTTAAGAAGTGATATCTTAATTATTACTGGGCCATAATATTATGATTAGACACAATCAATTCATTTAAACATTTTACACTAAAGCATTATATCAAAAGACAGACACTACTATAATATAGCCCATACTTGGGTAGCAGAAATGGAAGTTATAGTAGAAATAATAGTACTACTAGACAATAGTTAATAACTGGATCAGATCATAGTTTTAATATTAAATTGACTATAATATAAGCTAAGTTATTTATTAATATTGAAAATTATATTTAGCAATCCTCTGAGTATTAATAATAATGATCTTTTGCTCGCAGCTCCGCCTGCCTAAATACAGAATCCCACGGAAACGCTGTACGTTTTCGGAATGAATGTAGCCTATTTGTTTTTCCAGGACCTAAACTACTACCATACCAATTATCATCAAAATCCGTTTATTAGATTTTGCGTGAAAGATTCAGAAACATCCATCCATCCTCACAAACCTTAACATTTATAATAGCAGTAGGATAGTTAATGCATGATGCACTTTTGCATGCGCCTGATTATATAAACGAAGATATCCTTGTTCGTTTTTTCAATAAAACATAATTAATAATATTATAATAAACATTTTTCGCCAAAAGGCAAATATATGTTTTGAGAACATACAAATTCAAACGTATAATACATTAACATACTAAACTATTTATATTACGAAGCATTCGTTTGATCCTTAATGTACTTCTGCAAATAAACTATACCAAGTGGAGAAGTTCCTCACCCAAACTGACAAAAAACTAAGAAACAAGAAAAACAAATATGTGTCAACTTCACCTTATAGGTACAGGTACGTTAGTAATATATGTATATGTATATTCTTTGGTACAGGTGACATTTTACTGAAACAGGCATAAGTGATAAGCAAAACCGGATTTAAAAAGTACTATCAGGGAATGTAATAAAACTCATATTCATAACAGCCTCCGTGGTCCAGTGGTTTAGAGATTGGCTCTCAACTCGGAGGTCGTGGGTTCGATTCCCGCGTTGGAACAACAAAAACTGTTATGTCCATGTTTGGTTAAGACAATGCAGGCTGATCTCCTAATTATCTGACAAGAAAGATAATCCATGCGTCGGATGGGCATGTAAAAAGTCGGTCCTGCGCCTGATCTCTAGCCAGTCATGTCGGTCATCCGTCCCACTGGGTTTCGAGAGTATAGGAAGAGAGAGTGCTCTTGTGGCCACTATAAAACAACTCCTGCGTAGTTGGCCTGGTTTCAATGAAACCGGCCACTATCACCGAAATCGGCGTGGGGAGCTATTATTATTATCAAAATGCATAATTATGTTATTATATTGTTTAGTAATTATGTTATTAAGTAATATTATGATATCAACCTGGCATTTCATTGACAATTGGATTGCATGCATTGCAAATAAATGATGAGAACCTGCTTAAGAATTAGATTCCCTACTTATGAATTAGTACCTATACAATACTATAGCTTAATAACCTCCAGAACAACGGTATTATTTGAATCACGAATATTTATTACAATTAATTTCAAATATGGACACAATATGTGTCGATCTCAGGAACTTTAGAGGAGATATTTAATAAGTTATCGCAGATTCTATATTAATTCATAATTCATAATAATTAAATTGAAATAACTATAATATAATAAAAATATAATGCGCCGCGCCGCCCACTAACTACATCCTCAATACATATTATATAGTGCAGCTTACCTGGGTATATTTTATATTACGCATTTGGGTGTTTCCGTTATAATTGTATTGGAATATGCCATTTTAATGGAATTAAAAGGAATTATTTATATATTGCAACGTTACTTATCTTTTATATATATGTAGGTATATCCCATAATTCCCATTGTTATTGTGTGTGACATATATGATGCTGCTAGTGTGTAACTATGCCGCGATCGTACACCTGAGTGGAGTCCTTCTCGACAGCTGTTCGCATTGCACTGCCTTATACCTGTTCCTTTTTTTTTTATTATTATGATATGTTATTTTGCAATTGTTTGTTAATATTATGTATATGTTTCTTATAATATATGTTTCTCTTTTTTTTAATGTCTGTATTATTTCTGTTATTTGTAAACTTTTCGTGAATGTTTGTGCTTAATGTCGATTCTTTGTTGATAATGTAGTGTAGTGTGAGCGTGTTTGTTGAATAAATGTTATTATCATTATTATTATTATTATTATTTAACATATATTTGTCTCGGCTTAACCGATAGAATGAAGCAGGTACGGGCGATTGCCAAGTATCCTGTTCATGTAGCGTGAAAGAAGTTTAATTGGTGTGAGTTGTAGGGAAGGATGAAGATGAATTAAGGAAGCGGCGGACTATAGAGCAGGTATCTATAACGATTGACTTTTGTAACTGTATATATGTGTTTTTGTGAAGGTTAAGGGATTTAAGTGCAACGGCAAGCGTTTTTGGAATAACGCCCGTTGAGGAGATGACTATCGGGATTTTTTTACTGTGTTTTGATGCCACATTTGTTTGATCTCATCTGCAAGCGGTATATATTTTTGGATTTTTTCTGTGTGTTTCTGTTTCAGGTTATTGGTGTTTGGAACGGCGATGTCTATAAGGTAAGTGGTTTTTTCAGATTTAATTGTGAGGGTTATGTCTGGTCTATTGCTTAGGATGGTACGGTCTGTGACGATATCGCGATCCCAGTAGAGTTTTACGGAGTCATTTTCTAGAACGTTAGATGGTTTGTATTTGTAGTACGGTGTATGTGTATCTATAAGGTTAAACTTGATTGCTACTAATTGATGTATATGTTTGGCTACGTTATCGTGACGGTGAGTATATTCTTTATTTGCTAGTGCACTGCATTCTCCGGTAATATGGTCTATTGTCTCAGTTGTTTGGTGGCATAATCTACACTTATCAGTTTCTATGGCTTCTTTGAGGATAAATTTTGAGTAATTGCGAGTTTTGGTAATTTGGTCCTGTATAGCTATTAAGACCCCTTCTGTTTCACTATAAATGTTGCCCTTAGTTAACCAACTGAATGACGCAGCTTGATCGATATGGTCCTGACTTAACTGGTACGGAAATTTACCATGTAGAGCCTTACTTTTCCATTTTTCTATTTTGTTTTCATCATTAATTATTTTATTTTTAGGGTTAAATTTGTCATTATTTAACTGTAGCGGTGTTCCAGAATGAGGTAAATTTACAATGGCTTTATGAAGTGGGCTTGTGTTAGCTTTTGTCTTGAAATAATTTCGGAGGTTATCTATTTGGGTGTAATGTAGATTTTTTATGTCTATAAAACCACGCCCTCCCTGCTTCCTCTTTATTGTAAATCTTTCAACTGCTGAATGGATGTGGTGAATATTGTGTTTGTAACAAGCGGTTCGGGTTGCGGTGTTGAGGGTTCCCAAATCAGTGTCAGACCACCTGATAATTCCAAATGAATACGTTAATATAGGGATCGCATAGGTATTTACAGCTTTAATTTTGTTTTGGCCTGACAATTGCGTTTTTAAAATTTTATTTAGTCTCTGTTTGTATTTATTTTTTAATGTATTTTTTATTTCTTTATGATCTATAGCTGTATTTTGTATATAACCTAGGTACTTATATGTGTCTTTCGCTTGCATGCTGTCTATTGTTCCTTCTTGTAGTTCTAAGTTGAGTGGTTCTGTATGTGTATGTTTGCCCTTAAGAATGCAATTAATTTTACATTTATCAGTTCCGAATGTCATGTAAATATCAGCGCTAAATTTTTCCGTTAATTTTAATTGTTGTTCCAGTTGTTGCCTGTCAGGTGCGAAGAGTTTTATGTCGTCCATGTAAAGAAAGTGAGTGATTTTGATTTTATTGACTTTATCTATAATATATCCTAAGTTTGACCTATTAAGAGTTTTAGATAGAGGGTTTTAGGCTAAGCGAAATCATAAGGGGCTAAGTGAGTCGCCTTGGAAAATGCCACGTTTAATTTTGATTGGTGAGGTTCTGACGGTGGTACTGACTGTTCTTAGATTGAGTTTAGTAGACCAGTTATGCATTATATATTGTAGAAAGTGAATTAAAGTATTATGAATCTAATATATTTTTAGTACATGTATCAACCAAGAATGCGAGACACTATCAAAGGCTTTTTGGTAATCTATGTATGCGTAATAAAGGTTCTTATGATCTTTTTTAGTTTGATTATGTATTTGGGCATCGATGATAAGTTGTTCTTTACAGCCCATTGATCCTTTAGCGCAGCCTTTTTGTTCTTCAGGGATTATTTTATTATCAGTAATGTGAGTATTTAGTTTTTGTGTGATTATTGACGTAAGTAGTTTGTAAAGAGTTGGAAGGCAGGTGATTGGACGGTATTTAGTCGGATTTTTAGTATCGTTTTTATCTTTAGGCTTTAGATATGTTATTCCTTGCATCATAAATAGCGGCACTAATTTGGGATCCTTAAGGGCTGAATTGAATACTTTGGCGATGTAGTGATGTGTTGAAGTAAAATATTTTATCCAATAATTTTGAATTTTATCTGGCCCTGGTGCCTTCCAGTTTAAAGTCTTCTTTATGGCGTATGTGACATCGTTATCATCTATTATAACTTCAGGCATTGGATTAATATTGTGACATTAACTTATTTCGGTATCAAGCCATGAAGCGTGTACGTTGTGATGGGCTGGTTTGGACCATAGGTTTTCCCAATAGTCCTTAATTGTATCTGTACTAGGCGGTTGTATGATTTTAATATTTTCGGAGTTTACATTTTGATAAAAGAGCTTTTGATTGTTAGTAAAAAATAAATTATCCGTTCTTCTAGAGTTACTGATTTTAAGTCGGCGGAGTCTTTTTGATTGTGCTTGCAGTTTTTGTTTCAGAGTGTCTAATAATTCTACTATTTGATTTTCGGTGAGATTGTTGGGGTTTAATTTTCGTTGTTTTGTGTGGCTAATATTTCCTTTAAGGTACTGTGTAAGTTGTCCAATTTCTTTTCGTAGTTTCTTGACTCTATTTTCAATTCGTAGTTGCTTTTTTGGCATTTTCGGGTCTCCTGTTTTATTTGATATATCTTTTTCAGGGGGGTTATTTAGTTTAGTGTGCAGAGTTGTAGTTGATATTGCAGCGCAATAAATAGCACTGTGGATTTCCGTTAAATCTGGCGTTTCTTTCGCTTCTAGATGTTCTCCTATTAACTTGTTAAGTGAATTTACCGTCTTAATTATGTTGCGTGTAATCTGGAGTTTTGGTATTACCGGTCTAAGTGTTGGATCTGTATCGGCGTATTTGATTAACATTTCTGTAAATACTTGTCTAATTTTGTGATTCTGTGTTTGATCGGCATCAGTTGTGAGTATTTCAGCGTTGTTTGTCTCTGGTGCTATTAGATTTTCTACAGTTTCAGAAGAGTTTGATAGAGTTATGGGTTGATTATTATTTGTGGGTTGAATTGTAGAATGTTGTAGATTCGGGTCGTTCGTATATAATATATCTTATTATTATTATTATTATTATTATTATTATTATTATTATTATTATTATTATTATTATTATTATTATTATTATCATTATTCTGAATTCTCATCGATGGAGAAAAGAATTCTGAGCTGCAGAGAAAAGTATTTCCTATAACGCCCGAACAGTCTTTTTCCTACACCATCGTTCCTCAAGCGAGTTTATTTTTAAAGGAAGTCACAGTCTGTTGAAAAATAATAAATATAAACTGTAGTTTATATTTATTATTTTTCAACAGACTGTGACAAAAAATCTTTTGTACCTATATGTAATAGGTACAAAAGATTTTTTTATTAAAGGTATGATTTTCAGTGTAGTTAATATTTAGTTTTAAATAAAATGATGATAAAAGAGTGATTGGACGGTAATTCGAGATGACATCGTGTTTGCATTTTTTATAAACAGGACGTACCTACACAACCTTGTTTGAGCCCGTTCGGATATTTTCCCGTTTTAAGACTTACATTAATTAGATTAGCTGTAGCAATTGAACTAACTACTTATTCTTTTAATATCTAGTACTTTAAGTCTGTCATAGCCGGGAGCTTTATTTATATTAAGATTTTTTATTATCTGCTGGATTATCTCAGGGGTAGCTTTTTTAATATTTATGCTTTTATCAGTTACTCTGTAGTAATTATTTTCATTAAGGATGGGTGTATTACATCGAGTGATTATTTTACTTACACCGTTTTGAAATTCACTTGCAAAGTTATTTGCTATATCATTAGACGATAAGTTATAATTACAAAAGGTTTGTTTATTGTTTGATCGATCGATTGGATCATTCTGTCACATATTGAGTTTATTAATTGCCATAATTTTCTAGAATTGGTGTAATTACTTTTGATATAATTTTGATAATATTTATTTTTATGGTATTCTAATATTTTATGTATTTTATTTCGTATTTTATTATAACGTAGTAATTGGTTGGGTCCTTTCTCCATGTCCTAAATAACTTATCCCTTTCTTTGCATAGTTGTAGAATGTTACTGTTTATCCACGGAACTTTATATTTTATTTTGGGACTCTTATATTTGATATCACAAGATTTTTCATATGCATTATTAAATTTAGTTTTAATAAAATTATAAATATCGTCACGTAAATATCGTAATTTATGCTATTAGTGAGAGGCCAGCCTGTGTTATGTAATCCTTTTAGTAAGATTGATAACAGTGGATATTTCTGTATTTAGTTTTCAAAGCCACCATAGACGAAAAATCTTTTTCGCATAAGTATGGGTATCAAAGGGTATCAATGTTTTCAAAGCTAGTAATGGATACTAGGCTTCCGTACTTACGTCGTCGTGCAAGCCAAAATGTATCTAAATCTTGACATAAAAAATCCTGTTGTAAAGTTTTATCAGCCGATAGTTCAATGAGTTGATTGTGTGTGTAATTTCGTAACTAGGCAGCTGCAATAATATTGTCAATTCACCTAAATGCGTTTTCATGCTCTCCAACAGACGGTCAGTAACTGAATTTTCTATATTCGAATATTTGTTAATATATATATAATATATATTAGGTATATTATTATTATTTTATTTTATAATTTTAAATAAAATTATTAATTAATTAAATTAAAAGTAAATTAAATTTTAATTAATTATTGTCATATAACATCATCCTAGAGTTGTAGAGATTGTAATCTGCTGATAAGTGTCAGATAGATTATTTCCTTGTTTTGTCTCTGTTGGTCAGTATAAAGTAAGCAGCGACAAAACTTCCGGATAAGCTATTTGGCACTTTGGCTGGAACTATATGATCCGGAATCTGGAAGCTGGAGAAAATAGAGCGCTAAAAATAAAACTCTGCGCTAATACATACAAGTGTCGAGTTAAATGTGAATGACAATATGATAGCTCGACACACTCGACACTTCGATTTTCAACTCTAGTGTATTAGTGCAGAGTTCTATTTTCAATGCTCTAAATTTTCCCGGGCCTACCGGATTCCGGATAATATAGTCCCAGCCTTATCAGTAGATTATGGAACAGGTCCTTAATGTAATAAAAGTACTGGATACTGGAATATAATTTAAATCATATAATATATTTTTATAAGTACCGAATAACATGCAATTCTATATAACAAAAACCACATAAAAGCTTAATATTAAATATACTGCCTAGAATATACTAGAACTATAATTTGATATTATTAAATAAAGCTACAGTCACATAAAACCGCTTAGCTGGAGAAAACAAGCCTTTACGGCGATCTTTTAATTCTGGCGTTGTTTATGGCGCTATGAAACTTCGTCGTGCACCACACCACAGCATTTCGATGCAATAGCTGTTCAGCAGCATCGTATAAACACGTATAAACTTAAGTAGCAATTACCCGTGGATCCACTTAATATACCTATTGCATTTATTGAATGCAATAACTAACGAATGGACTAATAAGTCCAGATTTATGCAGTAAGTATCTAACCTCAACGCGCGTGGATCCACTTAAGGCTGGGACTATATTCCAGGGGCAACACTCTCTACCAATAACAGATCAAGCAGCGAGCACTGGCGAATGTTAGACGTCATGTTGACGTAAGCCTAAGGTTGACACCGAAATAATTTTAAATGTCGCGTCAGACAAATCTATCTTAAATATTATGGAATTATATTGTCAATTATGTCAAAGCACGAAACGACCAGCGGCCAACCCCGTGAATGAAAGTCTTGGCTTGAAAACACTCACGTCCTGCTCGCCGCACGCACCCCACGCATACGTCTAGCCACGTACACATAGCCGCAAGTAATTCATGTATTACATAGACTTAAAGACTATTAAATGACGATTCTTTTCATTAGTAATATATATTTTTTGAATTTATGATCCTTAATTCGGAATGCCGGAAAAAATTCAGAGCACAGAAAATAGAACTCTGCGCCAAAACATAGAGTTGAAAATCGAACACATGAGTATCAAGTATATTGTCAATGTCAAATCTGACAACTCGATACTCATGTGTTCGATTTTCAACTCTATTGTACTAATCCAGAGTTCTATTTTCAGTGCTCTGAATTTTCTCCGGCCTTCCGTATTCCAGACAATATAGTCCCAGCCTAAGGACGCCATAATCCGGCCACGTAGCAAAATCCGTTCTTAGCGTGTCATTTGAGCGTTTTATATATTAATGGTTTTAAAAATATGATGCTAGTAATTATATACGCCACGACCAGTAAGTAGGTCGAATCTGCTAATTAAATCTTACAATAATACAGTTTCGATGCCGCAGCCATCGCAATATTATGTTAAAATATCAAAATGGTATTCTCATAAACGTTAAACCAACAACGTCAAACGCGTTTTAATAGGTCTAAACTCCAAAAATAAGTTTCTAATATCAAGATGATTCATGTAAAATTCACTCGATTTTGCCCGCGGCTCCGCCCGCGTAAATCTCACGGGAACACTGTACTTTTTCGGGATAAAAAGTAGCCTAAGTATTAATCCAGAGCTTAAACTACTACCATACCAAACATCATCAAAATCCGTTCAGTAGTTTTTGCGTGAAGGAGTAACAAGCATCCATCCATCCATACATTCATCCATCCTTTAGTTCGTGCAATAGCCGACGGTAAGTCATTAAGTGATGCGTGGAGATAAATCTGCAAGTCATCAGCATACATGTGAGAGCAGGAGAAGATGTTTTTGGCGATGGTATTAATGAAAATGCTAAACAGTAAAGGCGATAGGACACCGCCTTGAGGGACACCAGCCGTGACTGTTGACCACTCAGATACGACTTCTTCCACCGCAACACGTTGAAGACGATTACATAAATAACCACGGAACCATGCAATCACGGTAGGTGAAAAATTTAGAGAGTTCATGAGTTGCAAGAGAATATCATGGTCAACTGTGTTAAAAGCATTTGTAAAGTCCAAAAGTGTTAAAATCGTTAATTTCCCATTGTCCATGGCACAGCGTATATCGTCAGTCACCTTTATTAATGCAGTAGTTGTACTGTGGCCGGGACGGAAACCAGACTGAAAGGGGTTGAAGTAATTTAACCTATTTAAAAAGTTAACAGTCTGCTGATGGATGAGGCGCTCTAATACCTTAGATAAAAATGGTAGGATAGAAATTGGTCGATAATCCTTACAAAATTGTGGTTTAGGCTTTTTGGGTAAGGGGATAATTTTAGCTCTTTTCCAGAATTCTGGAAAAGTACCTGTGGACAAAGAAAAATTAAGGATATCTGTTAAGACGGGACATATAATATCAATTATTGGAACAATCATGTTACGACTAAGTTCATCACTACCAACCGCATTAGATGAAATTGACATTACACTTTTCTTAACCTCACTGATACTGACTGGACGAAAACAAAAAGGAGAGTGTCTTTCAGGAGGATGAAAAGAGAGATGTTGTAGCGTATTAGTTTTGTCAGTCGTACTCAATGACGTTGATGGCGATGAGAAAAATTTATTAAGATCATCAAGCTTAATATTATTGGTTGGGACCTGCCCACCACGATTACCTATACCCAGAGACTTTAAAAATTTCCATGTTTTAGCTGTCCCACCGCTTTCTACAGATGAATGAATGTAACGCCTCTGTGCATCTCTGCACATAGTGTTGCAGCGATTACGAATTTTTATGTACTTTTCATGACTTTCGTTAATTTTTTGTCGTCTGTAAGTTGCCTTAGCGCGATGTTTCTTAATTATAAGAGCTTTAATTTCATCCGTCAACCATGGTGCAGGTAAATGTTTTATTCTGACAGGCTTGAGAGGTGCATGGTCGTCATATAGTTTGGTAATGATAGATGTGAAAGTTTCAATTTTAGCATCAATGTTATTAGCATCTCTTACCGGAGACCAATCCAAAATGCGTGCATCAGCGCACAACTTTTCCAACTCGATTCCGACAAAGCTACGAATCATACGCGTCTTATGCTTCGGTTTAGGCGTTTTAATCTTACATGATGCAAAAATTAGGTCATGGTACGAGAACATGTCAGCATTGTATTGCCCATGTTTTGCAATAGATGTAGAGGATGCGACAATCATAATATCTAAAAGAGAAGGTGTACAGTTGGGAGCACAATGAGTTGCATTTAGAGGCAATAATTGCATGTTACACGAATTGACAATAGATACTAATTTATTGGACCTATAATCCTTTTTAAGTAGGCACGTGTTTAAATCTCCCATAATAATCATATGTTTATATGCTGGCGAGAGTTCTTCCAACAAACTTTCAAAGGCTGTAAAATAATTTATATGAGAAGAAGGACAGTACAGCACCCCTACCAAAACTTTTGTGTGAAACAGTGTAATATCAATAAATAGATGTTCTGGAGCATTTACTGGAGGAGGCTGAGTGGATGAGCTAATGTGAGAGAAGGGAATATCCGAGCGTAGGTAAATTGCGACACCACCGCCAGTTCGACCAGTTCTGTCATTACGGATCAGCTGGTAACCGGGCAGTGCATAACATTGGGAAAGGAGACACGGTTTAAGCCATGACTCGGATATGAGTATAGCATGGATATTTAGTTTCGGCTCGAATAGCGCCAACATATCGGAGAAATGGGCTGGAATGCTCTGTGCATTAATATGGACCACATTAAAATTTTTGGACATATCTTGAAACTCTATAGCCAAAGATTCATTAAGGGGTACTAAAGATTCTGTACTATGAAAGGAACAGTTCGATGAAGAACATGATTTAAAATCAATACTTTCCATACTCAAATTTAACTCCATAATATTATCAATAATAAAAATAATATATAGTTACTATATTAACAATAATAATATAAATATGTAAATAAATAACAATACAAAAATAATTAATAATAAAATATATTGTAATAATAATAAATAAAATAGAAAAAAAAAAGCTACTAGGTATAAAGTTGCTACCAGAGCCCACCCGAATAATAAGGCAGATAATGAAGCTGTTTACATTAAATACCACAATACAATACATTGCTTTAATGATAATTAAACTACAATAATTTAATCTTTTCAAGAAAAGAGACACTATAACAATTAGAAATAAAAGTCTAAATAACAGTTTAACCCACATGCAAAAAGAAAAATGAAAATCGAACAAGAAGCATCCAAAGGTACGTCATTAAAACGTCTTATGAGGCGATGACAGTACTTGTCAGCAGCAAGTCTTTTTGTCAATTTAAATTTAAAAAATTATCTGACAACTCACAACTGTCAAGTGTCAAAATCAACTTTTTGTTCCTCCATGCAAAATCAACACTAAATTTTGCATCCATTCCAATAAGTGATAAGTAGCCCATTTTAATAATGTACCTTAAATTCACAAGGAAATCATAAAAATCAGAGTCAAAATAGAGAATTTCTTCCACCTGAAATACATAGTTGGAATACAAAATTGAAGAAGTATGCAGCATAAAGTGAAGCAATGTTTTTACAAAGTAAGTAGATACACATCAACTACACACCATAATAATAATCAGAATGGTAGCAAATATATTTCATTACTGAAGGATAACATTTTTTAAATCTATTATTTTAAGTTATGGCACACTTAAAATTATTACAAGTTTTATTTTGTTGAAATTGACAGTTATTTATATGAAGTATACTTGCAGAAAAATTTATAGTTAGAAATTTTGATATAATAGAGTAGAAGATATACAGGAAATAATTAATGACAAATAAGCAGAGAAGAAGAAAAGAAGTAGGTAATGTATTAAGGTACTAACTTATTTTCCTTTAACATTGACGTATTAATATAATGATATACATCCATAAATTAAAATAATATTTAACCTGAAAATGGTAATCGACAAGATCATCCTATGAAGATTCGTTCGGAAACAAAAAAGTGGCGCCACGCTGCTCATACCACAGATTAAAAATATATACTATTCTTTAATCTGTGGCTCATACCATATACCACGCGAGTTCAATGGTTTTTTACCATCTCAAAAAATACCTAACTTCTAAAGATTTTAAGAAATTTTCCATTAAAAATATAGTCGCAGCACCAACCTCAACCATATCGTTCAGTTTATGAGCAGCATAGGGCTGGAGACGGTACTATAACGCGGAGGAGTCAAACTAGATCCACTTGGGTCGCAGTGACGTCAGGGCTCGGATATGACCTGCCTTCGCTTATAAAAATTAAAAATCCACAACACATTGTTCCAAAAATATCTAAAAGATCTCACTATAACTATAACAAGATATAATATTTCGCCTGACAAAAATTTATTATCTGGGCAAATCCTTCGTTTCGTCATCTCAAGTGTAAATCACATGTGTCGCCTGAAGCAGCAGGGAGGTACAGTAATTCTGCTAAAGCGTAGGATTCAAATTGAAAGATTGAAAAATGGCTACCACAAAAGAACATCGTTTAATATTGAAATGGCGTGTCCAGTAAATTTCTAGAGTGCTCATTTTTCTTAACGATGGTTTTTTGCTCGCTATCAAACAGTTGCTGCTTTTACATCACCTGTTGTTAATAGTACCGATCAAAGTTTATACTATTACTAAATCTATTTATTGTTATTTTTTAGGGTTCCGTAAAGAGTAAAACCCTATTACTGAGACTTCGCTGTCTGTCTGTCCGTCCATCTGTCACCAGACTGTATCTCCTTAACATTCGTGATTATTTTTTTTTCAAATTATTATACATGATCTGAAAAACAAAACACAAATAGAGCTCTGTTGCCGCTATAACATTTATACATATACTAAAACAGAATAAAATAAATATTTAAGAAGGGCTCCCACACAACAAACGTGATTTTTTTGCCGTTTTGTACGGTGTTTGTGATTTTTTTTGCCGTTTTGCCCATCGTGCGCGAGTCTGACTCGAACGAACTCGACGACGAAGTCGCACTTGTTCGGTTTTTTCAGCTACGTGATACATAATTTCTTTACATAGAATCCCCTAAACTATTATTGTATACATATTCTAGATATAGTCTCATTTCCTTTCACCTTCGTAGTGTGTGTCTTAGATAAATAGCTTTCCGATATTTTTCAGCGATTTTCGTGATGGTCCGAGACATCTATTTTCATAGCGTTGTTTAAGTAATGTTTCAGACGTGACCGACTTTAAGAGTATGAATTATTGTTTGCTTAGGACCGAGAAAAAGTGTCAATTTTTTTCTTAAACTGGAGTCACACTGTTGGCATTAAATCGATTGCGTAGCACAGTGTAGCACGTCGCGACGTAGCACTTCCCATCGTAGCACGTTGCGTCGTAGCGTTTCGCGTTATGAGTGTATGGCTTCGTAGCGTGTCGCGTCGTAACACGCCACGTTGTAGCACGTCGCATTGTAGTAACTCACTTCGTAGCCCGTCGCTTCGTAGGACGTCGAGTCGTAAGACGTCAAGTCGTAGCACGTCTAGTCGTATCACGTCGCGTCGTAGCACGTCGAATCCTAGGACGTCGAGTCGTAGCACATCTAGTCGTAGCAAGTGGCACATTGCGTCGAAGCACGTCGCGTCGTATCACGTCGAGTCGTAGCACTAACACGCGACGTATAAAATCCTAGAAGTTAACGGTTTTACCTCTTAGTAAGACCCTTGTATTAAAATATGTGAATTTAAAATTGTGAACATTTTAATTTAAACCTTACTTATTACAAGATAAGCTGATTTTTCTCAAGAGTTTCAACGGATGAAGACGCAAGCTACAATACAATAATATAATACAAAACATAATGCTCGATACAAACATTCAATATACCCACGAACGGGATGGGTATGTAAGGGTACTCGAGGGCCCGCTTTAACATAATTACAGGCTTTGTGGGGAAATTGGTTCAAGTCGCGTGCGGCGAAAACACATACAAGTACCTATTGAGCACTGCTATTAGCTAGATTGTACACTTTATCTTGATTTTTACACACACTTCTGTTTATTAAAGGTTTAATTGGTAGTTCCTGTGTAATTCTCGATACTCTAGTTCGGAGTAGCATAAGTCATTCAGTATTTATATACTTAATGACTTGTGCTACTCCAATTCATTCACCAAATGGAGGTTTGTAGTTTGTATATAGTTTGCCTAACACGGGAAACCAACGTGAGCATGTAATATGTGTATATTATGTCCCAGGACGACAAGTTACTTTTAGGGTCAGTTCACACCGCGGAGATACGCGACGCTACGAGGCGCTAAAATTCAATTTTTAATATTATCTTGAAGATGCAGCGCCATATCGCGTATCGTTTCGTTCCGGTGTGTATTTACCCTTATTTTATTAACACTGAACTATGTCGGTTTGAATGTTCTAATCTAAACCAGTGACGAAGCAAAATCGACGAATAATTTTAGTTTGTGATCGAGTACGCCGCTTCATATTATATAAGGCCAAAATCCTTACTAATATTGTATGGATGTATGAAAGTTTCTTACTCTTTCACGCAAAAGCTACAGAACGGATTTTGATATTGAAGTAAGTAAGAATAGTACAAGAGTTCGAATTTCGAACTGCACCACAGCGCGACGCCGTTCTTTTAATGAAACGTGTATCTTCTTGTGTAGTATATAAAGATCAATTTAGGATCACTGTCTTTAAAATCAAGCGCTGCGTGACATCGCGTTGTGGTGTGAGCTAACCCTAAGTTTATCTGGCGCAGATTCCCAAAGATCCATAAAGTTGTCACTAGATGAACTTTTTTATATTCGAGGATAAAGTATTTTGTTTTGTTATAATTCGGCATAGTAACCAGTTTTATGAAAAACACTAGCTTTTCCGGCGACTTCACCCGCGTATATATAGTATCGGGTATCCCACGGGAATACTGTCCTTTTCGGAATAAAAAGTAGCCAATGTTTTAATCTAGAGCCTTAACTACTACCATTTTTGCGTGTAAGAGTAACAAACATCCATACATCCATCCTCACAAACTTTCACATTTATAATAGTAGGATTTGTTACTACGGGAGTGAAAGGGAGTTTTAAACCATTTTAACTAATAATCATCAAATCATTGTCTGTAAAGTTTTTTAATACCTACCTGTATCAGCGATATCTATCAGTAGCAGTGATAATAAGAAGTTATGGAATCGATAAAAGGACTTCATTGGTCATTTAAGTTAAACTGAGTTTATATAGTGTCCTTTTTTTACTAAGAAATAAGTAATCGAATCAATAACGCTCATAAATAGATAAACTATCGACAAATCCACCTCAACAGGGTTAAAGCTGTTATGTCCCTTGCTATAGTCCGTACATTTATTTTGCCTCTGAATTTCTATGACTGTGACTTTTATGTCCTCGGCATAAAGGTGCTGTTAGATGTAAAATAACTCCGAACGGACTGTATATACTCGTGTAACTGGGAATAACCTCAGGCAGCGCGGCGGGCTCAATTAGCCACGTGTTGACGGCGGCAGCCGCTTAGGGCTCTGATATCCATATTAATTAGTTCTTAACACGTGTGACGTCATTACTGTCGTTAATGTGGGCTTCATTTGCCCAGTGACGTATGCCTACGCACTACCAATTACCATGCTTGATCTATATTTCAATCTATAATCCTACTGGATGTTCCCCGCAACATCGTTCGCGCATTAGCGCTATCAACGCATTATGGTATTAACCCATAATAAGCACGGGAACCTACAAAGGACCAGGGGAATTTTACTATGGAAGAATTAGTATAAGCGTGATCGCATACAACGGCATAGGTCATTTCACAAAAAATAATAAAGGCCGAAAGTCTGCAGGATGTTAGGTAAACACTGTGATACCTTAAACTCATTTCAAAGTATTTTCATAAAAATATGTTTAATTTATTTTATTTTTTATTATATGTGTTGACTACTCCATTTCTCCGTGGATCTGACTAACAATAATTACGGGAAATGAAATGTGAACGAAAAGTGTACAAGCTAAAAGTATTTTGGTTTGTAGTCATCACTTTTTTAAACAGCGGGTAAAAACGCTAAATGTATTATAGCCGCAATAAAGTTGTCTATATCCCTTTCCCAAAGTCTAATCTATCCTTGTATCCACCAAAATCCGTCTAGTGGTTCGGGTTATTTTTTTTAAATTCTGTAATAAAATAATGACTTGTTATGAATATTCCCGTACTTATAACGAGCGATCCGGAGCATTTCAAAACATCAATTATAAAGTTGGTAACAAATATTCGGAACTAAAACAGAAAGTTCGGCTGCGGTGCAAGTTTGTATACTTTATAACGTGTGAGCCAGCGAGCTGTATATTTAAATTGAGGTTCAGTTCACACCGTAACGAGACGATACGTGATGCAGCGCTGTATTGAACTTTATTCACTATACAAAAAGACACACGTTTATTTCGCGTATATCGCTCATACGCTGCACATGCGCTCTGCAGCGCGGTACAACTTGACATTCGAACTCTTACAGTGAAACGTGTATCTTCTTGTGTTATGAATAAAGTTAAATTTTGAATAGCTATCTTAAAATGCAGCGCCGCATCGCGTATCGCTTAGTTTCGGTGTGAATTGACCCAATATAGATAAAGACCATTTTTTTCGTCCAGATCAACCTAAAAAGTTTTTTCTGAACGATCAGAGATAATATGTGACAATTTATATTTTGATTCCTGGCTTTATTTTCTTAAGTTATAGATATGCTATCAATGTACCATGTGTTTAAGGTACCGTACGTCAAAAGGAAAAAGTTCTAAGATCACCTTGTTGTCCATCCATCCGGGAACGAGGTATTGAGTTGAAATTAAAACCGTAAGCTCAAGTCTACGGCCCCTCGGAGCTGTGAGAAAGTCCGACTTCTTAGTTAAAGTGAAAAAAGATTCTTCCATTTTTGCCACAAAAATCGCATATTCCGACACTCTCAAGGAAATCAAATTCACAATTCACGGGAAGTACCGAGAGTACTTGACCTAGGTTTATGAAATTTTCCAAGTAACATCGTTGTACTATAAGTACTAGATTTAATTAAATCATAAAAAACGGGGGTCTAAAGTTTAAGAGAGGGTCGTCACATTTTCAAGTTGAAGGTACTAGTTCAAATGGAGAATCATGTGAAAGGGCTTGATATGAGCATTGCAAAACATATTTGATTAATTTTTATCACGCATATTTTTTCATTTAAAATGAAAATTGACAAAATGAATAGTTTCTCCATACAAACTTTCATCACCCACATTCAGGTTCGACAAAAACGACAAGACTCGACTACTGAACTATTCATGATGCTCCTACTATGTACGGAGCCCTCGGTGGGCGAGTCGAACTCGCTCTTATCCGGTTTTTTATATCTTTAATCATTTGGTTGGTTATATCTTTAATCATTTAACTATTATTATTTAAATATGATTAGCTGTTCGAAAAGCTATTTCCATGTAATATTGGAAACTCCACGTTAATGCATTTTCAACATCAATAAGACTAATAATTATGTATGGAAAAGCATTTTATATATGCGATCTATGTAAAAAGAACATATTGCGAGGAAAATCTGATTGATGAAATTAGTTTTATGTGTTTCTGCCACAGCATTTACTCGTGAAACCTTTCGCTAAAACCTTATTTGTATTTATAGGGTTATTATTAATATAATTGATACGTGAAGCACACTTTACGAAAACTATGCGAACGGAGGAGTATGACATTTGGCACAGTTACAATTAATTTATGACTACTGAGGAGGATTGCAGGGAGCTGATATTTATTTGCCTTCCACATTCAAAAGTCAAAATTTATATTTTTAATCGCCTGGTTTTTTTTGTCTTAGAGGTATAATAATTTGAAATGAAAATTTATTTTTATTTTAGTTTTATATTATTATTAGAATAGAATGCTATTTAACTGAGTAGCCATGACGAAAAAAAAACCTTTGACAAAAAAAACGAACATTTTTATAAAATATAGTTGAATTCCGATCACAGGCGACAACTAGTTACTTTAAAGACTCTATTGCAAAAATATACATGTGCATAAAACAATTAAAAAGTTTCTGATGAACACACTCGACACATTTCTTTTCTTTATCCACTCGTTACACTCTGTAATATAAAACGTAAAACCTTATATCACTTTACAATACGAGCTTTTTCACACTATCCGATCCGATATCGGACTGATAATAAGAAAGTGTACGATTCATACGTTTTATTTGCCCTAGGATATCGGCAATCAGCGTCCGATACCAATATCGGATAGGATATAGATGGGAAGACATTCTTAAATCCAATAAGTGCTATAGATTATCCGACATCAGTGCAGTGTTAAATACATACGATCATTATGTGCATTACATAAAGGTGTTAATGCTTAGCGTCAGTTCACAACGAGACGCGGCGTGACGCGGAATTTTTAAGATTCATAATTAAAATGTATTCACTAAAGAAGAAGATACACGTTTCATTGCAAGGGTTCTAATTTTGAGCTCCACCAGGCCGCTCTTTCAATGAAACGTGTATCATCTTGTGTAGTGTATAAAGTTCAAGTTTAAATCACTATCTCAAAATACCGCGCCGCGTCTCGTCTCAGTCTGAGCTGAACCCTTTAGGGATTACGAATACGTCGCTATATAAACTAAAAACAAGTACAACCACGTTATTCCAAGAATGAATTATTACGTTTTTCTAAGTAACGTCGTTATATGGAAGACGAGGAATCTGGGGATTGTCACGGAATAAACAATTGTTTTTTTTTTATATATAGTCTGTCATTTCAATAGAAAAACTAAATATAATATAAATTAAGATAATGAACTGTCCTTAACATAATATAATTGATCACAAGTAAAAACTTTATACTAAAAGGCAGGCAAAGTTATAGGCCTAGGTTTCATTTGATTGGCCATTTATTCCAAGATCAATAAAAACTTTGCCGCCTGCCTTTGTAAAAAGTGATATTTACTCCACAAACATTGAACAACAAGTTATTATTAAGTGCCTACTTATGCCCGTTACACACCACAAAGATAAAATTGCACAGTTCAGTCACAGTAGGTAGACATTAGATAGACATTCTGACATTAGCTATTAGCCGGGCTTTAGGTAGACATTCTGACATTTAGCCCTGATTTTACCAAATTTCTTTAAACGCGCTTATCGCTAAGCTCGGATTTTGTCTCTCTCTGTCATACAATGTTAGAACGGAACAGACAAATTTTAAACCGTTCGATCAATCCAATTCAATCGATACGATGATAATAAATTCAATCGATACGTTGGTGAAATTGGGGCTCAGTACATTGTGTGCGTGCATCGATTCGGGCGGTCTACTATGAAGATGTAGTACTGTATACGTCTACTGTGACCGAACTGTGCAGTTTTATCATTGTGGTTTTGTAACGGACATTAAAAACTTTTTTCTGTGAAAATATCTCATTGCTATCTTTAATGTTTTCTAATGAATTTCAATACGATCAACAGGCAATAAATTAAAAAATATTACCCACACCTTTAATAAATAATACTATAAGAAGTAATTAAGCTGGCGCAAATACAGACTTTGAACACTTATTAAAATAAATAAATAAATAACTTATTATGTTTTTTTAGAATACACCTATGTCAATTATTGTAAAACGAAGTACCTAAGCACTATCCATTCGGTGGTTTAAGTTAGATTAGACAGCAATGATTAATTGTTTTGTATTCCCAACTACTGAACTGCTTCCTAAAAAGTATACTCAAACGTCGAAGCTGTTCAGACATATTTAGTATTGAGAAAGTACGTGACTCCGACAAACTGCAACTTTGAATACCAAATACTTATTTCCCATACATTAATCAGCACACAGTTGGAAAGTTTGCCCGGTCGGCAAGACGTACGTAAGTGACTGTACGTGACAAGTAACATGTAAAATTATCGATTGAAAGATTTCATTTTTTTTAAATAATAGCTTTTTCCCGCGGCTCCGCCCGCGTGATCAGTATCCCACGGGATCACTATACTTTTTCGGGATAAAATGTAGCCTGTTTCAATACAAAGACTACTACCATTACAATTTCATCAAAATCCATTCAGTAGTTTTTTTGCGTGAAACAGTAACAAACATCCATCCATCCATCCATTGTCACAAACTTTCACATTTATAATAGTAGTAGGATAGGGGGCAAACGAGCAGATGGATCGCGTGATGAAAAGCGATTACCGTCGCCCATGGACACCAGAAACACCGGAGAAGTCGCAAACGCGTTTCCGGCCTTTCAAAGATGGACGTATGCTGAGTTTCAATATTCTATTTTAGTGCTCGAGTGTTAACTTAGGCCTTTTAATTTGTTATTGGATGATTCATACAGTATTCTCCGAGCGAAGTAACCACTCTTGAAATACTGTAGTGCCTGGGACAGTTGGTTTTTTAAAAGTCGTATGGTTGCCCAAGCACATACGGCATTCTCACAACATAATCATTAGTCAACCTAGTCCAGAGGAATGGCTGGTCAATACGTCTGGGGCCAACCATGTGCGGGTTTCCTCAAGATGTTTTCCTTCACCGTTAGAGCGTCCGTATAATGTACTTGAGATCTGAAAAAGTCTCATTGGTACACGCCACAACCTGGGAATCGAACTTGCACTCTCTCGAGTGCGAATCAAACGGTCTACCCACTAGGCCACGGGGCTCTTTAATTGTGTGAATTGTGCTCGAGCTCGAGTGATAATTGTCTCCATGAAAGTGAGAGTTATATAGAATAAGCTAATGGAATGAAGTGTGTTTGACGCATACGATATTTTATCGAGCGTGGAAGAATGCTTCGGCACCAATAGGCTGGCTCGACCGGATAAATACCACGGCCTCATAAAATAACGCTCGCGTTGTGTTTTGCCGAGGGAATGACTGGAGACCCATCGGGGTAGGGAACTTTAAGGACCAGGAATGCAAGTGCGCAGCAGCAAAGGAGATGCAAGTGTAACTACTCTGATGTTACGAGTGTCCATGGGCGGCGGTAACCGCTTAACATCAGCCAATTCGCCTGCTCGTTTTCTGGTCCATTTCATAATAAAGCTTACACGTTTTTGAAACTTACTTTTAAACTTATAATTACTATCAGTTTATATAGATCACCTACAGCCACAGCTGTACGAGAAATAGAAATAGAAAGAGTAAAGAATATTTTTTCCAGTAGGTCGAATTAGCAGAATTAAATCTTTCAATAATATAGTTTCGATATAGTCTCGATATGTTAAAACAGAAAAATGGTATTCTCAGAAACGTCAAATGCGTTTTGATTGGTCCAAACTCCAAAGAGCAGTCTGTGATAATATCAAAACAATTTATTATTTATTAAATGAAAGTAAATTAAAAGTCTAAGTAAAATACGAGAATTGAAAGTCAGCTTTCTCCTCGCTAAAATCAGGATCTCTTAGATTTAGATCAAATAAAGTGTTATAAAACTTATGTGCCTATTTAGAACTAGGCACAAGCATATGGACTGACTAGTAAAACTACTACCAACTAATTAAGCAGTCTACACGGTCGAAAATTGTTTGTTACTTGTTCGTTGATTGATTTGGATACATTTGTAAAAGGGTGTGCCGGCCTTCTAATGAATATTAAATTATATTGTGCCCGTGCCTTTATACTGTTACAACTTTATGGCTAGATATTATAGTAAACAAACAACTTTTAGAAATGTTATTATTGTAGTATAAGGTATTGGAATTTTATGTGCCTATGTAATGTCAACAAAATACTCAATACCCCATTATACTACATCTTATAAGTATGGGCAATAAACAGCCCGCGGGCCGGATCCGGCCTGCTGTAAGATATGATCCGGCCCGCGAGACATTTTGAAAAAACCCAATTAAAAGTACGTATACTCACGGGAGTGACAGTGAGGCGGCAAACATCAAATCCGTTGATGTTTGCCGCCTCGCTCTTTGATGATCGCCGCCACTCGGCTTACTCGATCAAATTCTTTGAGGTTTGCCGCCTCACCGGCGGCCTCAGTACCTCAGTACCGAACATTAGTTCAGTTCTATTTGAGCTACCGAGGTGATAACTTGGACAAGCGATATCCTAGCGAACTGCTCGAGCCGTCAACTTGCTTTGTGACTTTGTGTGTATCTTGAGTGGTTACTAACTATAGTTTGTTATTAAGTTTATTGAACGAAAAGTAAACAAAAATGGTTTCTGGTGGAAAGAAAGGAAAAGTAGATACAGAGGGTCCCCAGTTTCAAGAAAAATGAACTGAAGAATTCTTTTTTATCTTGCACAATGGTAAGCCTATTTGTTTGCTGTGTAATGAATCCATTTCAGTAATGAAAGAATTCAATATAAAGAGGCATTACTCAACTAAGCATGTTACGCTGCACTCACTGACAGGACAATTAAGAACAGACAAAATCCAGAACCAAATTTGGAAAAACAGCAACAAATATTTCATAAACAAAGAACACAACTTGATAATGTTGTGAATGCTAGTTTTATAGTTAGCTCAAAATTGGTAAAGGAATTAAAACCATTTGCCGAAGGAGAATTTATCAAGGAGTGTATGTTAGAAGTTTGCGGTATTTTGTGCCCTGAAAAGAAAAATGAATTTAAAAAAATTGTTTGTCAAGACGAACTGTTGTTCGACGTATAGAAATGATGGCTAATGATATAAAAACAATTGACTGACCGTATGACTGGTTTTTTCCATAGCATTAGACGAGAGCACCGATTTGTCTGACACAGCTCAACTGGCTATATTTATTCGAGGTGTTGATAAGGATAATAAGTTCACTGTTACTGAGGAATTTCTTGCTTTACAGCCGCTAAAAGGAACCACTACAGGAGAGGATATTTTTATTGAAGTTCAAAAGGTATTCACAAGTTTTGGCTTGCCATGGCCAAAATTAATTGGAGTATGCACTGATGGTGCACCTTCTATGGTCGGCTTACGTAAAGGTTTCATCGAAATTTTGAATGAAAAAGCAACAGAATTAAATGTGCAAAAAGATGATTTGATAGTCCTTCATTGCATTATCCACTAACAGAATTTGTGTTCTAAGTCTATTCGACTCCAGAATGTTATGAATGTGGTAGTAAAAACCGTCAACTTTATTCGTTTTCTACAAAAATACCAAGAAAAAGACAATTTTCCGCAGCTTAGAAAATTCGCAAGAAGATTGATTTGTGCGTTTGGCAGTACTTATAAATGCGAACAGTTCTTTTCGTTGATGAAAGTTAATAAATCAACATATCGTACAAGACTTGCCTACACTCTTAATTTACTTTTGTTACATACAAAAACATTAATTATTGCAGGTGTGAACTTGTGCGCACGAATATCGGAGATATTAGCAATTATGTTCTTGCGACCCTTATATTTCATACAACTTTAGGAACACATTACGTCATAGTTTGGGCGACTTTAATAATATAGACTAGCGAAATTGTGTAAAAAATCGCTGTAGGTACCTTTGAAAATTTTTAGTTTTAATATAGGTACTGTTTCTTCTTAGAACTTACTCAAATTTGACATGCCTACTGATTATTTTATGCAATAATGAATTGATTTTTCACAGTGATTTTGTTTGAAAAGTCATATTATAACTTTTATATACCGTTGACGAAATTGCATGCTTAGCACATTGTTATACATCTGTAGCCAAATTCTCGTAACTATTTGTGATCACAATCCTGTTTCATGTTCAATAATCACAAATAGTTACGAGAATTTGGCTTCTTTATCACGTTACTTTTGACTTTACCTTTACCTGATGACCTAACCACATTATTAATTTTTCCTGGTTGCACAAAAAATTATTTACAATTATTTATGCTTTTATTGTAACATTTCATATGAGCATAATTTTAATAAATATTTTTCGAAGGCTTACGGTATTTACGCTGTTTGTGCTTTTAAGTGCCATAATTTCAATATTCTCTCGTTGGCCTATTTTCTTACAAAAACAAGAGCACTTAAAGAAATTCTGTCATTTTGTAACGCCTTAATGAATGCTCCTCGAGTTGAGGAAAACCAGGAATCTCCAAGTTTACAAATAAACACAGTTATAACTCAAGTGTCTTGAGTACCTACTTGTTGACTGAAAATTCTTGTTTACCAAAATAAACAAGCTTTCATTGAAAACGATTTCAATTTCAAACTGGTGACATATTAGTTATTAGATGTTACACTGATGGGTGTACCTTTGACACTTTTTATCCGACTGCAAAAGATTGTAGTTTTTGGAGCGTATATTGGATGTAGGATGTATAAACATTTGTTTTGCAAGCGGTACAGCCACAATATAAATAAATAGTACAGTAGACCATCTTCATTGTATACCGCCCGAATCGGCGCACGCACACCTACGCGTCATTTTCACGGTCACTAACGAAACCTCAAAAGCAGAAGCATGGAGTGACACGCCGCGCGCCCCGCGCCGCCAAGACTTGTCGTTGCATTGAACGACTAACGAGTTTTAGTTAAGTCAATGCTTTCTTTGTAGACGTAAAAGCCCTAGCGCTCCGCTCGGCCACGCTCAATCGTAGGTAAAAATATCAAGGACACTCCTGAATTCTGTACGGTACTAGCTAGTAGCTAAAGGGCCTGTTCTGGCCATGTCATGACATCGTCGACGTAAAACAGCGAGGTGTGCATTGCGTCGTGATTTTTCACGGCACGGCAACGTCACCGCAGAATGGAGAACATTGTACCGGAATTTAACATAGCACGGCGATTTGGCGTCGTGACGTGCTGTTGCGCGGCACTTCCTGACGTCTACTTCTGAGAGTCTACTTGAAAGTATATTCATAGAAAATTACAAAAGTTAAATTCGCTAATTCGCTTCACTTTACTGTTCCGTACCGATAAAAATAATAATTGAACTGAACTTAACTCACTTAACTCAACTGCCGAAAACCGCGCTGCCGAAACTTTATATATAATGAATTTGGCTTAGCTCAGCACGTTGTGCAAAGTGTACGTGGATATAACATCTCCCCCCTTTTGATTGAGCTTTATCCTGAAGGATGAAGGGAAATTAAGAAATAGAAGTCTACAGAGAAAAAGAAAGAAGTGAAGCGTTACATCGAGAAACTAAGATATATATACTTAGTAATACTAGAATTTAAAATTTAACATAATAAATATTTTAACATTACATAATTATTGTAGCTTAATCGTTTTATAACCTTGTAAAGACAAAAAACCATTTACATTATCATTAAGTACCTATGCTATTATTATTAAAACATACATTTTTTTCATTGAATTTAGAACTAGTATTAAAATTAAGTACAAAGTAAATTATTTTATTATTACTATGCAAAAGTATTGGATCATTAATAACCAACACAATCTGGGCTGAGTTTGTTCCGTAATATCATCGTCACATTTGACTGTTAATTTTGTAGGCTTAGACTGAACAAATATCCACTTATTGTTATTAATTTTGTGCCAAATGCTTATTTCACCATATAATAACTTTGCATTACATTATATACATACAAGCTCTTAATTGATATAAACTTATCTTTACCTTCTGAGGTAAAGATAAGTTTATATCAATTAAGAGCTTTGTTTCACATATAGAATTTGAAGTACTAATTCTAGATTGAAATAAGTTTGCATATAAAATAAATATCAGTTGGATTCAGACCTGGACACAGTACCACTTCGGCTTTATTAAAAATTACTAGCGATATAATGGCAGGCATGGAGGATTCGAAAGTCACTATTTTAGTGCTGATTGACTTTTCAAACGCCTTTAACAATGTTAACCACGATATTCTCCTGGCCATCCTCTCCCATCTTATGATCTCGCCTGAAGCGTTAAACTGGTTCTCTTCTTACCTTCGGGGCCGTCAGCAGCGTGTACGCGTTGACCAGTATTTTTCTGATTGGCCGGTTCTCGAAGCTGGGGTTCCTCAGGGCGGCTTACTCTCTCCTCTTTTAGTTTCCATATTTATAAATTTAATATCCTATGTTCTTCGTACTTCGTATCATCTGTATGCTGATGACTTGCAAGTGTACTATCAAGAAAGGGTTGAACATCTGTCCACTGCAATCGATGATATAAACCGAGATCTAAACGCTATTCACACCTGGTCCACTGAGTTCGGACTGTCAGTGAATGCTACTAAGTGTCAGGCGATTTTATTAGGAAGTTCAAGACTATTGAGTAGAGTTGACACAGGAAGTCTCCCGCCTATTATCTATAACGGCAACATTATTCCTCTCAGCTCGTGTGTTAAAGATCTCGGTTTATATATCGATGCTAATCTTGACTGACGTACCCAAATCGCTAATGTTGGTAACAGTGTTACCAGTTGCTTGCGATCTCTCTACCGTCTGAAAAATTTCTTGCCTTCCAATATAAAAACTATGCTAGTTCAAGCCCTTATATTCCCAATACTAGATTATCGTGATATTTGCTACTTCGACCTTAATGCAGACCTACTCAAGAAACTCGACCGGCTTCTTAATAATTGTATAAGATTTGTTTTTGGCCTCCGTAAGTACGACCACATATCCTCCTTCCGCTCTAAGCTTCATTGGCTGCCAATACGAAAACGTCGTTCTCTACGGGCTCTGTGTACACTCTATTCCCTTCTTCACTCCCCCTCTGCTCCTCACTACTTAACTCCTCATTTTAAATATCTGTGCAGTAGCCATGATATAAATCTTCGTTCTACAAATAATTTGCTCCTTCTTTGTCCTTCTCATAGCTCCTCCCTTGTCCATTCATCCTTCCATATTCAGTCTATCCTCCTTTGGAATTCACTACCCCAAGACGTTAGGATGTCTGAGACAAAAAATTTATTCAAACGCAGAGTTCGTGAACTGTACTTAAAATCATTGGCAGACTAGAAATAGACTAGAATAAATAAGTAAATTATTTAGATATCTTATTATGTTATATATTATTAGGTTTACATATTTAAAATATTTAGTAGGTTAATTTTAAATAAAGAGTTATATTAGTATTAATATGGTAGTATTTATTATTATTATATATTTTATATATACTCAAAATGTCTAAATCTATGTTTCCTTTTAATACTATGCATCTACCTCACACTGTCTCTGCATCACCCATAGGTTGGCTGGTAGAAAATGCCACAAGGCATTAAGCCCGCCTCTGTACCATATTGTGTGTATAAAGTATAATAAATAAAATAAATAAAAAAACAGTTATTTTTATACATTTATCTAGATTGTCGATTAATGCATAATTCAATTAATCGTCAGTTATTGCGATGTAAGGTTTCGAAGGGTGAATTAAAACATAAGTATTAGGATTTTTACAAGAGAGTATTTTGTATACGTTGAATTTAGTCTGACTAACTAAAGGAATTTGTAACACAAATATAATTTAATTATTATAATAGTAGGAAGTTAAAGTTGAGATATAAATTAAAGTGTGTATATTAGTTAACGTTAGCGTAACAGGGAAACTAAGTCGTTTATTTATAGAACTGCTTCGGTTAGCAAGTTCATTATACAATGTCATTGGGCTTATAAGAAAAGGATGTAAAGTGTTGCTTTTAGAAAATAAAATAGAGTTTAATATGTTGTCAATAAGGTTTGAAATAGAAATTAATGAGCTTTCGATTACATTTAAAAGACTATTCATATGAGATATGTATATCAGCTGATGGTTTTTTTTATTCAATTCTATAAGCATTTTACTCATATTATCGATTTGAGAGTTTAATTTAATTTCGTTTTGATTCAAATTAAAAATAGTACAATTAAATGTATTTTTTGAGGACTTAATTATGTGAATATTATCCCTCATCAAATTAAACATTTCGTTTGTAGCGGACTACGACCTCTTGATTTGTATGTCCTTCTTGTGCTTGAGTGGTGATGATAATAATACAGCAACAATTCTTATATTCTCCTTTATTGGTGCTTAACACTGATACGTATTACATATGAGGTATGCCTAACACAATAATATACGTCCACACTATTTATAGCCTTTTGGCCAACTGAAATAAACTAACTAAATAGTCTTTACTTCATGACATCTGTCAATGTCAAAAATGACATTGACACTTACTTTTGTCAATATGCAACATCTCCCTCTTCGAGAAAAAAGCAAACTAATATTATAAGTACATAACTAATAACAATACATTACTTATCTACTCAAATTTCTCATGTATGTACAATTTAGGACGTCTCACACTTCTACCAGACCTGGTTACGTAACCGGTATTCTACGGAACAGGACCGTCTCCGAGCTGTGCCGAACTCATGGGATCTATACTCTCCTGAATGGGAGGCATATTGCCAGTGCTGCCGTTGCCATAAAAAGAAGGTGGAGGATTTGTTTCTTTTAAATTCTATTTTCTAGGTCTAATGTGTCCCCTATTCCTCCTATACACAACACCATTTGTATCCACAACATAATATGATCTACCACATCCTAATTTCTCTTTAATTAACCAAAAAGATTTAGGATTTTTTTTTTAAGTAAATGTCATCTCCCGGCTGAAACTCATAAGATGTATACTTCGCATTCCTGTCCATGTTCCATAAAAAGACATTTTGTCTCTGATTTGATTATGACATCTTTCAAACGTCGAAAATTTTACAACTTATGGTCTGAGTTTTCTATTTAGAATTAGTAAATTTACTCGCAAGTTTCTAGACATTAATAATGCGGCCGGACTGGGAAAATCTACCTTAGCAGCGTTGCGGTAGTGTGGTAACGCCAAATGTATATCCGAGCCATCTTCCTTGCATTTTCTTAATATGTTTTTGACAATTTTAACTCCACTTTCAGCCTGGCCATTAGACTTGGACTAATAAGGACTGGTAGTAATGTGTTCTACATCCCAATCAACAAGAAAAGACTTGAATTTACAGGAGTTAAATGGTGGAACATTGTCAGACACCAATGCTCTTGGTATCCCATGTCGAGCAAAGAAGGATTTGAGGTTTTTAACAACATTATCGACAGTGAAATTCTTATGCAAAGAAGCTAGCTCTATGTACTTGGAATAGTAATCCATGCAGACGAGGAAATTTTCTCCATCAAAATATAATAAATCTATACCTACCTTCTCCCACGGAAGATAAGATATCTCATGGTATTTCAACGTTTCCTTGGGTGTGTTTGCCCTGAATTTTGCACATGCCGAACATTGATCAATTAAGTTTTTAATATCTGCGTTTATATTTGGCCAATAAACTGTTTCTAGCGATGTTCAGTGTCTTATTAATACCTAAATGCCCACAGTGTATTTTGTCTAAAATCTGTCTTTGCAAGGACTTTGGAACAATAAGCCATTTAAATATTACCTTTAAATATTAAGTCGTTCATTATATGTATATAATTTTGAATGTTCCAATATGGTTTCACAAGAGAGCTTACTTTGTTTTTGCTTCTTGGCCAACTATTCTGAATATAAGCCTTGAGCAGATTTAAAGATTCATCATTTTTACTTTTTAATAATATATATTTTAAATATGGCTTACTCACTGAGAGATTAGAAAAGATTGAATTAACATGATACTGTAAGTCTTGTTCATACTGAGGTATATATGTATCACTAAGTGAGGCTCTTGACAAAGTATCTGCTATATACATATATTTACCAGGTACATAAACCACTTCTAGGTCATAACCCTGCAACGATAACATCATTCTTTGTAGTCTAGCAGGTACTTCATGAAGAGGTTTCTTAAAAAGGTAAAGGTTTGTAATCAGTATGAACAGTTGTTTTACTGCCATAAATATATTAGTGAAATTTATTACATCCAAACTGTATGGCAAACAATTCCTTTTCAATCTGAGCATAGTTTTGTTGATAGGAGGTCAGTGTTCTTGAACTATATGCAATGGGTCATTTGTTTTGCATCAAGACCGCTCCCAGTGCATTCTTTGATGAATCTACCGACAAAATCACAGGTAAGTTGCAATTATAATTAGTTAACACAGGTGCTTTAGTAACGACTTCTTTTAACAAATCAAAGCACTTTTGACAATTTTCATCCCATAACCATAATATATATTTTTTTAACAAATTTCTTAAGGTATTAGTTTTCTCTGCTAGATTTTCTATAAACGGTGCTAAAAAATTAATCATGCCTAGAAATCTCTGCGAATCTTTAATATTTTTAGGTATATTGTGTATATATAGCATATCTTTTATGGCTTTAACTTTCTCTGGATCAATTTTTAAACCTTCTTTACTAAAAATATAGCCCAAATATGCTATTTCTTCTAGAAGAAACTTGCACTTGGCTTTATTTAATTTTAAATTAACTTGCCTAGCCCTATCCAAAAACATCTCTAACCTTTTACTGTGTATTTCAATTGTTTCACCGTATATTAAAATATCATCACACCAAATTATTATACCTTCAATGTCTCCGAAAAGATCTATCATGGTTTTATAGAAAATTTCTGTAGCCGTGTTTATTCCAAAAGGTAATCTTAAAAATTTGTATCTGCCAAAGGGAGTTTGAAATGTACACAGATCACTACTTTCTTTTGTTAATTTTATATTATAAAACCCAGAAATCGCATCTAAATGTGAAAAATAAGAGGCTTTGGACAATTTAGACCTGACTTCATCTATAAATTTAATTGGATAATGACATCTCAATAAATTTTTATTTAAATTTCTAGGATCTAAGCAAATTCTCAATCCACCATTATTTTTCAAGGCTATAACTAAACTACCCACCCAGAGAGTAGGTTTGTTCACCTTCCGTATGACTCCCATGTCTTCCATGAGTTGAAGCTCTTTCCTTAACGGTTCAACCAACGCGAAGGGTACCTTTCTAGGGGGATCAACGCACGGAATAGCATCCTTCTTTAGCACGATGCTGTGTTCGTATGGGAGGCAGCCTAGACCCTGAAACACATCATTATATCTGGTCACAATTTTGGCACAAGTTTTTTGATACATATTATATACATTTTGCTCAACATTTTTGACATTTTCATTCTTTATATGAAAGATTTTTGTTATTAAATTTAGCTTTATAAAATTGGGTAAACCAATCACAGTTGGACAGTTTAATTTTGTTACAACAAAAGTAATGTTTTCTGGTTGTTTTGTTTTCAACTAAACAACAAATGTTTGACACTGAAATTATCGGAATTCTGTGCCCACTGTAGGCAAAGATATTATATTTTTTACACATTTCTTTACTCTGTTTGTCAAATTTAAGATTCAATTCTTTAAATACTTGATAAGACATTACATTAATGTCTGCTCTAGTATCGATTAGGAAATCTATATTTTTGTTGTTTATCTTAAGAGAATAATGCCAGGAATTGTCTGTGTTAATCAAACTTGTACTAGCATTTTGTGACTTTACGTTTTTAATGTTGAACAATGCCCCTATTAAAAATCTCCCAGCCTCAGCACCTTTGGGGCTTGATTCATCATCGAAATTTATGCTACCTACCCCAGAACCAATAGTACTGACACTATTTTTCTTAAAACATAAATGAGTAAAATGTCCATATTTAAAACATGACCTGCATCTGTGTTTCCATTCTGGACAGTTGCGGCGACCATGCGATGTGTTGCACTTTACACACGACGTTTTTCTGGACCAGGTGTAGCTGACCTTGGGTGAACTTGGCGTGATGGGGATCTTGAGTTTTTTCTCTTCTGGTATTTGGGGAAACTGGCCCGACGATTTTTGTGTAGCTTGTACACTGTGGCTTCTTCTTTTCTATCTGCTGCATTGATTGATTCTTCACTTTTCTGCGCCATCGTGAGTGTTCTACAGAGGATTTTGGCTCTTTCTAGGGATAGATCTTGCTCTTGTAGGAGCTTTTGACGAAATTGCGAGAAGTTTTTGGCCATATTAGCAATGAAAATGTCCTTTACAAGGGAATCGCGTAGCGAACCAAACTCACGGGCATAACTTGCATTTTCTAATTCCATTAGAAAATTTTCCAAGGATTCGTTCACACGTTGTTTCAACGTAAAGAATTTGTGCCACGCCACCGTCAAATTCTTTTTGGGTTCAAAATACTCGACGAAGTTCCCGCACTCAGATTGTCTCGAAGCTTCCGGAATTTTTTTTTGATGTACCCTCTTTTGCGTTCATATTTTTCGTTTTCTTTACAATTTTTTCACTTCTGACGCCATGTAGCGGGCTACGACCTCATGATTTGTATGTCCTTCTTGTGCTTGAGCGGTGATGATAATAATACAGCAACAATTCTTATATTCTCCTTTATTGGTGCTTAACACTGACTGCGTATTACATATGAGGTATATGCCTAACACAATGATATACGTCTACACTATTTATAGCCTTTTGGCCAACTGAAATAAACTAACTAAATTGGCTTTACTTCATGACATCTGTCAATGTCAAAAATGACATTGATACATACTTTTGTCAATATGCAACATCTCCCTTTTCGAGAAAAAAGCAAACTAATATTATAAGTACATAACTAATAACAATACATTACTTATCTACTCAAATTTCTCATGTATGTACAATTTAGGACGTCTCACACTTCTACCAGACCTGGTTACGTAACCGGTATTTTCTAGACTCTCCATAGGAACACAGTTATCATCGATAATGCAATTTTGAACAGGACCGTCTCCGAGCTGTGCCGAACTCATGGGATCTATACTCTGCTGCATGGGAGGCATATTATCAGTGCTGCCGTTGCCATAGAAAGAAGGTGGAGAATTTGTATCTTTAAAATTCTTTTTTCTAGGTCTAATGTGTCCCCATTCCTCCTATATACAACACCATTTGGATCCACAACTTAATATGATCTACCACATCCTAATTTCTCTTTAATTATTCCCGGAGACCAAAAAGATTTAGGATTTTTTTTTGAAGTAAATGGCATCACCCGGCTGAAACTCATAAGATGTATACTTCGCATTCCTGTCAAAATAAAAATACATTTTGTCTCTGCTCTCTCTATGACATCTTTCAAACGTCGAAAATTTTACAACTTTTGGCATAAGTTTTCTGTTTAGAATTGGTAAATTTACTCGCAAGTTTCTAGACATTAATAATGCGGCCGGACTGGGAAAATCTCCCTTAGCAGCGTTGCGGTAGTGTAGTAACGCCAAATGTATATCCGAGCCATCTTCCTTGCATTTTCTTAAGATTTGTTTGGTTTGTTTGGTTTGTTTCATTTTCTTGTCATAAGGTTTTATGAATTTTGTGAATACACTGAGAGTGATTTTTTCAAATATTATTTTAATAATTATAGCTAGTCAGCTAGCTATTAGACTACTAGATTCCCCTTTCATGGACATGATGGAATATTGAATTTAACAAGATTTTAAATGTTCAAGTGCAGTTAAGATTTGTGACTAAAATTAATTAATTATTCTAAAATACAATTAGTATTCTAAAACACGATTTTGCACTTGATTTCAGTAATAGCACGGATATGGGAAAGATTGACTCACATTAAAATTAGGAACATCACTGCACTATGCGTCAGCTGATGACGCGGCGCGATGCGATGCGAGGAGCCGATGACGGAGCACGACGCGGTGCGATGCGTGGAGCTGCTGGAGTAGGTGCGGCGCGACGTGTTGACCCTGGGCTTGCGGGCTACGTAGCACCGGAGCTGGATCCCTCTGTTACTCCCTAACCCGGGATGAGTTGACTAGGGAGGAGTTGAGCTGGAGCGATACTGGAATTGAGATTAAGATTGATTAGGCGCGTGCTTGATACTTGGTTCAAGGCTTACTCGTCGACCCTGGAGCAGGTTCAGCGCGTGGGATGGGGCTGCTTTTGAAGTGAAGTTGTGAGGTTGGACGCGTGCTTGACACGTGGGCCAAGGCTTACTCGTCGGTCCAAGGGCAGGCACGGCGCGTGGGGCTGGAGCTGCTGCCTGTGTCCCGTCTGTTGTGTCCAGATGTGGGCTCAGCTCGTGGGACTGAGACTGACCGTCAGTCTGATGGACAACGGAATCGCTGCGGTTGTTGAGCCTGGGTTCTAGCCAACGAGCCAATTTACAGTACTCATTCACACTTCTGACACCAATTTGTTGCGCGGAACTTCCTGACTGTCTTTAAAAAAACACAACGAGAGTCTACTTGAAAGTATATTCATAGAAAATTACAAAAGTTAAATTCGCTTATTCGCTTCACTTTACTGTTCCGTACCGATAAAAATAATAATTGAACTGAACTTAACTCACTTAACTCAACTGCCGAAAACCGCGCTGCCGAAACTTTATATATAATGAATTTGGCTTAGCTCAGCACGTTGTGCAAATTGTACGTGGATATAACAGTGCGTTTCTACGGCGACGTGAATTTGTGCGTTATGTCAACGCCGCGACACCTCACTGTTATACGTTGACGACGTCATGCCTTGTCCACGTGGACAGGCCGAAGCGGCTTGATGGTGGTTCCGGCCCAATTAGCGCCTGAATAACTGAAATGCTTACAAGTGGGCTTCGGCCTGACCGAGCATAACCACCTCGCTCGGTCGGAGATCTCCCATTGGGGCTGCCACTATATGGGGTTTTGATTTGAGAATTATTGTCGTAAGATGAGTTTTGATTGGGATTGTCACTGGGTTATTTGTTAGTATTAATTATAAGTGTCATTATAAGTCGTAATAGTTAGCTATTACGACTTATATTGACAGTTATAATTTAGCTAGATTACGCCCTGGTCAAGTAGCTTAGCAAACAATCGCGTGTCTTTAAACGTGTAAAGACACCTGTTTCTTCCCGAGCTACTTGCCTAGTGTGTACCGGCGCCATATTATTAACGCTGATTACAAAATCGATGACACATGGTAGCTAATGAGTAATTAGGACTCGGATTACGGTTAGGGCACTTCAGTATGTTTGGGAATACAACATGTGCGCTAATTATCACCTCATAGCACTATCAATTTAGGTATAAACACCAAATATAAATGGATAAATAAACCGAAAAAAGTGTTCAAATGTTTTATTAGATAATCGGATAAACATGAACTTTTAATATCAAAAAGATATAAATAAAAAAGAAACCTATCATCCTTGTACTCTAGAATTACACTTCTGCACAAAGACGCAGATTGTGTAAGCATTGGCTAAGCTATACCTTGTTCCAATGAGTTACGAAAACAGCTGTATCAGCTAAATAATTCCAATAAAAACTGAACTAAAAAAGAACATGGTAACTAATCGGAAATCGTTATATTAATAGTTTCATTATAAAATGAATTATACGGCGGAATTCTTAAACGTATATTAAAGTTCGGGGCTCCCCAATATCACGGGCTTTCCAGAATTAACAAGTTAAGGACAGCGTGTGACATGAGAGCTTCTTAATTTAAGAATCATCTGAATTTTCGGCCGATAAGGACAAAAACTTTGAACCAGTAGTGTATATCTTATACTTTAAACGAGACAATCTTGTATAAAAAAATTTGCTGTTTCCTACAAAATGCTATCTATGCCGTAGCCCTTTTGTAGGAAACGGCATATTTTTTTTTCAAGTAGGAAAGTTGATCCTATCATAAAAGTTGCTTATATTCAAGAGTATATTCACTCCTGAAAGTGTGGACACTGACTGAAAAAACACCCTGTATATTATCGTAATCTCGGCACCAGCTGCAAGTATTTACATGAAAGGATATCGGCAAGTCGCCATACATTTACTGCCTGGTAATCAAAATATGTGGTCACAAAAAATATTTATTGTAAGTTGTACTATATGAACATAGGAATAAAAAAAGCAATAAATATACATCAAACTCGGTTGATAAAAGATAATTATAACCAAACCTAACGATACGCCCGAGTTAACTATACTATAGTATAGAATAGTTCACTCGGTAGGTCATGTCTTCATACGTCAGCGCAGTCAAAGATCGGCCAATCAAAAAGTGACCTGGGTTTGGTAATCATCTGAATCTGTGCACAAAGGATGCATGGTATGGGAATTCAGGACGGTTTTGATTGAAATTGAAACCGGCTCGAAGGACCAGCTTCTTCGTGTTCGTAATTTGACTACTTGTTTGTGAAAATAGTATTTATATTGTGCTGTAGGACTTTTCAATTACTATTTTTTTTTTTAAATGAACAAACGAATTTATTTAGGTATACGAATTATGGTAATTATAAATTAAACGTAGTATGTGTCTAGTGACAAAAGGAAGAGTGTGCGGTGGTCTCAGTTTTTAAATGTACAGAGGGTCGCGCGATGTGAAGTTAGTAGCAGGCTGCAGGGGTCGCCGGCGCACGGAGTCGTAGCAACTTCAATCCGCTGGCCCTAAAATTATCGCCTTGGTAGATGGCGCGAGCACAAACTCCACGCTGCCGGCTAGTAGTTGCCGCTTCATGGCAATATATGGCGCGAGTAACAATTCAATAAATTGCCCTAGTGGCAGTTTGCATAAAAGCAACATCTATTAGTTGTGATGTCAATTACGTAATTAAATTAATAACTAGTTTGTTTGGAAATAGAATATGCGAGCAGATAAATGATAGATGTCGCTTTCATGTTACGAAAACAAAAACAATAATTATTTTTCTTGGTATAAATATTATAAATAGTATAGAGGGATATATTTCACATCCCAAGTAACTTTTTTGTTCACAAAACCAGTACAAAGCTATTGAACTATACAAAAATAAAATACTTGATACTCCAATAAAAAAATATATTTATTGGGGCACTCGCTGAAGCTTTTACGCCCCAAATTGACTATAGACTATACAGATATGATGACAACGATTACCACAGAAAAATACGTATTTTGCATATCAACTATTCTCTGATATTCGGAGATTAATAATTTTTTATTCTCAAATCCTAAACATATAATATTTTTTTATATAATAACTTTTTAGTACTATAAAACCATATAATTATGTTCGAAATATGTCTTGATGGAAAATCGGGATGAATTCGCTAGTGTCCTTTAGTATGCAGGAAGTTTTAGGGGAGAAAAATCGGTCTAGCACTATTGTATTGGCGCAGAGTTCTATTTTCAGTGCTATGAATTTTCCCCGGCCTTATGGATTCCGGACAGTATAGGCCCGGCCTTAGACAAACAGTCATTAATAATTTTGCCTAAGTCCTATGATTACACTAGTCTCCCTTAATAATACCTAAAATCTCGAAATATCCATTATAGGGTTTTAATGTAAAACACAACGTTCTACATGTACACACGCTATACTCGTGTGTAGCGTGACGTACGGACGCTCTAACGTTGAAGGAAAACATCGTGAGGAAACCCGCACATGGTTGGCCCCAGACGTATTGATCAGTCATTCCTCTGGACTGGTAATGCTGTTTGTGCTTGGGCAATAAAAAAAAAAAAAAAAAAAAGCTCCCCCACACTGATTTCAGTGACGGTGGCCGGTTTTTAATTGAAACCAGGCCAGCTACGCAGGAGTTATTTTATAGTACCCAAGTGTGTGCGCAGTACACAAGAGCACTCTCTCTTCCTTTACTCTCGTAACCCAGTGGGATGAATAACCGACACGACTGGTGAGATATCAGGCGCAGGTCCGACTTTTTACATGCCCATCCGACGCATGGATCATCTTTCTTGTCAGACAATCAGGTGATCAGCCTGCATTGTCCTAACCAAACTTGGAAACAAGATTTTTTGTTGTTCCAATGCGGGAATCGAACCCACGACCTCCGAGTCGAGAGCCAAGCTCTAAACCACTAGACCACGGAGGCTGCTATTTATTGGGCAATAAATACGACATTCAAAAACCAACTGTCCCAGGCACTACAGTATTTCAAGAGTGGTTACTTCGCTCGGAGAATACTGTATAAATCATCAAATAACGGATGAAAAGGCCTACGTTTTTTACTTATTCTTTAGTTATTTTTGTACGAAGTGTGTTCCTAGTAAGCGCATTTTACAAGTTAAGTACAATACAAGTCCAATGCGTGCGGTGCAGGAATTTAGATGCTTACCTAACTGCTGCCATTAGCTACGTCGATTTTGTCACGTATTTCATCGATTTTCGTATGCAACATCCCCGATATTTACGTCTACCGTAAAATGTCACAAGTCACTCGACTCTCGAGAGCTTAGCAGAAATCTTTTAAAGGGCCAACGAGATTTGCAGATAAAAAAAAAATTACGCCAAACGAAGTTCTGAACTCGATTTGCATTCAAATAAAAGAAGGTCATTGTACGCTGTGGTACCACAATTACTTCTTAGGCATATTATATTGTATTTAAGTTTCGCTGTTGGCTTTGATAAAATTTTTTTAGAATATTTGTTTTAGGTTTTTCTAGTCGAGAGATAGTATTTTCTAGAGATTTAAATGGGCTTAAGGGTTAATTCACATCGAAACGAAACGATACGCGATATGGAGCTGCGCTTTTAAGATAGCTATTCAAAATTGAACTCTGTTTACTAAACAAAAAGATATGGACGTTTCATATGACATCAGTCATACACTGCACATGCGCTGTGTATCGCGGTGCAACATGACTTTCGAACTCTTACACTGAAACGTGTATCTTCTTTTGTAAAGAATAAAGTTCAATTTTGATTGGCTATCTTAAAAATGCATCTCCCTACGAGAAATATTTTTTTGGAAATAGTCCGGCGAGTGAGTAGACTCCATGCTAGATGGTGTGGGATCAACACCGCCCATTAAGTATGGCCTTGCCGATCTTTTACGCCCCAATCCACCTTGAGCGACGGCTACTCTCACTCAATCGGCAAACAACTGCGGCATATTTTGACGACCTCTGTGGCTCAGTGGTTAGCGTGTCGCCGCTCAAGCCGGAGGTCGCGGGTTCGAATCCCGCCGAGGGAACAAAAAGTTGTCAATGTTCCCGGGTCATGGATGTGTATTAAATATTTTAAATAAATGTGTAACATAAAAGTATTAAATATACTTACCTTTGTTATTTGTCTGGCACCTGTAACACATGAACAGTTGATACAAAATTATAGTCCAAGTCGTGGTTTTGATAAGAGCCTGCCGAATATTCGCGCCCAAAACTCATAAAAACTTTACACGTTCGCTACGATTTTAATATTTCATACATGAAGCAAACTTTAGCCATGAATATTTTCTTATTTTGTACAAGTAGCTGGGTGTTTACGAGGCTAAAGTCACTTGATATATTGGAGGACGTTAGACATAAGCACTTATAGCGCCCTGGAAATTCCTAGATTTTGCCGCTCAAAATGTTAAGTGTTTGCCGTCAGTCAGTCAGTTCTATCCTACCAAAAATATTTTCATGTAAAGTGATGCCAAGACGATACCATATGACTCGCACTGTCAAGAAGCTATCTGATATCATGTAAAACCAAGCTGCTTACTCTACACGTCATAAACCTACAAGCCTAACTTCACAAACTAGAGTTTAGCTTAGTCAAGTTATGTGGCCATTTCGCTACATTCGCTTGGGCGTAAGGTGAAAAATTTACGGACTGTTTTTCTGTTATACGAGTACTATTATTGTAGGAATAAAACGGCCAAGCCATATAACTTGACTAATGTGTAGGGTTTATGAAATTAGGCTTGAAGATTTGTGCCGTGTAGAGTCAGAAGCTTGGTTTTATATGACATCTGATAGCTTTTTGACAGTGCGAGTCATATGGTATCGTCTTGGCATCGCTTTACATGAAAATGTTTTTGGTGGGATTTCACTTCTTTTTGAGAGATGTTATGACAATAGTTTATTTTCTTTTTTTATTTTATTGGTGCTATTTATAACACGGACCCCTACAACAATTTTCAGAGTAAGAAAGTAGTAAGAACTTTTGTAGGTAAAGTCTTTTACAAATTTTCATCTCTAAATTTAAGGGGTTGGAGGATAAAAGTTTAAAGCTTGATAATTTTTATATTGTTTATGTGCTCATACTAGCTTACAAATTTCAGCTTTTTAGAACATCTGGAAGTACCCTATAATTTTGTTGATGATCAGTCAGTTAGTGACGAAATCAGGGGTTTTTAAATATCAATAAAATCTAAAGTCTACTCATGTAATCAAAACTTAACATGTTTAGTTTGTATGTTACTGGAAACATATTCTGAAAATTTCGTTTATTTTGTATAATTCAAACCCAAGTTATGAGTGTTAAAAAAATCGACAAAACGCTTCGAAAAAAGGTGGTCTGGCAGTGCTCTCGCGCTTCGCTTAGCTCGTTTTATACCGGCTTGTACCTAACCCCTTGACCCCCCTAACCTTTGACCCCATGTACCTAAGTTTTCAAACCTAAACGGTTCAATTACGAGATCAAAGTCAAGTCAAAGTTAAAATTATTTATTAAAAATTGGTATTTTTATACACTTTCTGAACGTCGGTCTACATGATGCCTACCAGCGGTTCGGAAACTAGTCCGGCGAGAAGAACCGGCGTAACAAACTCGTGTGGGGCCATCTTTTACTAAAAAGATGGAAAATTGTTCTTTTAGAATTGAAAAGGTTTATAACAATTTTATGACTAAAACTACATAACAAGAGTACAATAATATATTATGTAATTTAGAAGTAGCCTTGAAGGGGGCCACCTCGATCCCAAGGTGTACTACCATTCATAAAATCATTATTTTTATAATAGGCTTTAGTACACAAACGTTCCTTAACTAAGTACTTTTTTAAATTTATTGATTGGAAAAATTTAAACGCTTTCTAGGATCTTATTGTATAGGCGTATACATTGGCCTTTAAACGAATTCTTTACTTTACTAAGTCTAGTCACTGGTACATCAAGCTTATGCTTATTGCGGGTATTTCTATTGTGCTTGTCACTTTTCTTTTTGAATAATTAATTAAATTTTTAATTATAAATTATTTTTTTTAACAAATAATACATTTGACAGAACATACTGAAAAGCTACAGTTAAGATTCCAGTTTCTTGAAACTACTCTCTTAATGAAGTGTTTTGGGTCAGCTTGTAGATTACCCGAACTTCCCGCTTCTGCAGCACAAATATAGTATTTATATCTGCAGCATTTCCCCACAGTAGAATGCCATAGGACATGTTACACTGTGGAAGTAACTAAAATATACAAGCCTTGCTGTGTTTTCGTCTTAAAATTGTCTTATCTTACTAACTGCCAATGCTGCTGAACTGAGTCTATCGGCCAACCCAACAATATGAGGGCCCCACTGTAGTTTTGCGTCTAAAATTATACCTAAAAAGACAGCTGTATCTACTAGTTCCATACCTTTTCCATTCAATACGAGTAGTACATTGATTTCAGTTTGCCTTACATTCGGCAACGTGAGTTTTATACATTTAGTTTTTTTGCTATTTAACAAAAGATTATTAAAACTAAACCAGTGCACTATTTTTGAGAGAGCATTATTTACTTCGACATAGCCTGAGTTTGGGCGATTAATATTGTAAGTGACATGTTATCGGCAAATAAGATCCCCACTAAGGTTCTTATATTCGTGCCGTTTGATTTTCTCTGCCTGATTTCCAGCCGTGCCTGCAGTGCTCGAGAATGGGACGGAGCAAGTGTATCGACGCAAGCATAACAACATACCAACTTTTCGTCTTCAAAATTCATCAGTATACATACTGATGAATTTTGATTATCAGTCTATATTTTTCTATCAAAATTCTAAAATAAAATGTGCGATAACAATTAGCTTTACGAAGCCATGGATTCCACTCCCTGCAAACCATTTCTGTTTCTCAGGTAATGAATATGTATTAAAACATTTGCATGAAATTATTATCACCGGATATCCTTTACCTATGAGCGTAAACAAAGAAACAAACAATTTAAAATGCAATGAAAAAACCATAAATTACATTTATATTCCATGAAATTAAAATGTATTGTTATGTAAAACTTTCCGGTGTACATTCAAAAACAATGCACATACAAAATGGAAAACAAATAGCATATGAAAATATCAAAAACATAGAGGGTAGCTAGAATCAATTGTATTTTTAGCGGGACATAAATAATTCAGAACAGGAGTGCCGTAAAAACGGACGACTATGACGGTGGCGGGCGCGCAAATTACATTTCAAAACATTATCAACATTCATATCGCAATAGGCGTGTTGACTGATTTTTTGACGGCATAAATGAATAGTACTATAAAATATGAGTAAGTTCTGAGAAGAAGCTGTGTAATAAAAAGCAATATTTTACAGCGATTTGTTTACCCAAAGGTCACCGAACCTATCAAGTGATCATTAAGTTGTATGAAATATAAGGGTCCCAGGAACATACTTGCTATTTATATGAAATTTTTGAGTTTAAATTCATACTTACCATCATGAATGATTTATAAATGACTAGCTTTTGCCTGCGACTTCGCCCGCGTCGAATAGTGTTCTTGGAGAAAGAACTTCTTCAGAAAATAACTCTACTCACTGCAATATACTTCTTTAAACAATTAATGAAAATGTTTTTAGGGTTACGTACCCAATGGGTAAAAAAGGGACACTATCACCTCGACGCGACGTGCGAGACCGCTTGATATATATTTTTCGGACTTGAATATAAATTTTACAATATCTTATAAATGCATATAAGATATTATTTAATATAAACTTATATAAACTGTATGGTTTAAAGGGCTAATTAATGTGCATAAAATTAATTAAGTGAGTAAAGTATTTAATTTGATAAGGATATACTGTATCCGTCTACTTAGCTTCTCAAAATACCATACATAATAATAAGTGTGAACTGGGCACGTGCAGGCCCCCGCCGACCGGTCCAACCGCTATGACCCTGCATTTTAAAACTGTAATATCATCAAAACTATTTATTTAAATTACATACTGTAAAGGGCCATATTGATATATAATAGGTCTTTGAACCTATGAAATTGCCGTTCTCTAGTACTGGCCATTTTAAATCAAAATATTTTTTGTTTGGCTAAGAATTCTAATTTCAAATTAATTTTATTTTAAAAACATGGAATTATTTTTCCAAAAGTAGTCATTTGTTTATTGATTAGTGTTACATTTTCATCGCATTTCAATCTTTTTCGTCATCATGGATACGTTAAAAATTTGAGTAATTATGGAATATGATATGGAATAAGATGGATACCGTCGTGGCAGCAACGCGGCACAAGCGGCACGCAACATCAACGACGTTTACGGAGCTAACATTATAAACCAACGCACCACCTGTTATTAGTTTGCACGCTTCCGTTCTGGAAATTTCGACCTGAAAATTGAACCTCGCGGTCGTCCGAAGACTTTGGTCAACAATGACGAATTAAAGGCGATTGTGGAAGTTGATGATACACAATCTACGGCTGAATTAGCAGCAGCTTTCGACGTTAGCGTCAAAACAATATTGGTCCATTTGCGTCAAATTGGCAAGGTAAAAAAGCTTGACAAATGGGTGCCCCACGAACTCAATGATCGCCAGCGCGAAGTACGCGTCGAGACGTGCCTTGCACTGCTCAACAGACACACAAATGAAGGAATTTTGAACCGCATTGTTACCTGCGATGAAAAATGGATTCTGTTTGATAACCGCAAGCGCTCAGCAAGTTGGTTGGATCCTGGTTCAGCACCTAAACAATGCCCTAAACGAAAACTTACCCCTAGAAAAGTGATGGTCACTGTTTGGTGGTCTAGCGCCGGTGTGATTCATCACAGCTACTTACCAAACGGGTGATCATTACTGCAGATGTGTACTGTGAAGAACTGAACACAATGATGGAGAAGCTGGCACATCTCCAACCAGCATTGGTCAATCGCTCGTCTCCGCTGCTCCTGCACGACAAGGCGCGACCTAATACTGCACAGCAGACGGTCTCCAAGTTGTAAGAACTGGGGTTGGAAGCTCTCCATCATCCGCCCTACTTACCAGACCTTGCGCCTACAGACAACTACTTTTTGCAGAATTTGGATAACTTCTTGGCGGGAAAAAAAATTCAATACTTGAGAGGCAGTACAAAATGCCTTTGAAGAATTTGTTGCCTCCCGTCCAGCTAATTTCTTTAAGAAGGGCATCAATAAAGTGCCACTGCGTTGGCAAAGATGCATTGATTGCATGGGTGATTACTTCGATTAATAGAAATAAAAAATACATGACAAAAATTCGTTTAAATTTTTTCATACAAAACGATTTCGACTTCTTACAATTTACATATTTCATACAGATTTCATACAATTTCATAGGTAAAGACCTAATATTAAATGCACATTGTATTTAAGGTACTTAATTGGATATAGATTAATGCTGTATTGCTTAAAATCGCTTCGTAAATAAGCCATTATTTCTCGTAAAAAAATAAAGGATAAAAATGGTTATTGTGGGTTATCCTTAAGAGATAGACATATACCATTGCGGACTTTTTGTAGACCTTTTTAAGGTGCACAATACTGTAGTATATTATTTTGATTTATCTCGTAGGGTTCAGCCAGCGTTTGCAATGTAAGCTCAAAAAATGTGTATATTTTCGTCATTAGAAACCTTTAAAATTATCAGTGTTTCTCTACTATAATATGCATGTTATATACATATTAACATTCCTCTTGAATCACTCTATCTATTAAAAAGAACCGCATCAAAATCCGTTACGTAGTTTTAAAGATCTAAGCATACATAGGGACAGACAGAAAAAGCAACTTTGTTCTATACTAGGTAGTGATGAAATTGATTGATGATTTACATTTCTTTTTAAGTAAACTATTTAACCTCAACATATCTGAATATATTATATGTAGTCAACACCCCTTTTACTTTTCTGGTGGCTTTTTTACGACTACAGTAATTTCAAGTGATCCAGCGCAATCCTAATGAGCTATGATCTAGGATCTAGGTCTGATTATACTATAATTTGAGGAGTAAATATCGACTACAACATAGGCACTGTAAAATAATGGCTTACAAATCATTGTTTAGACTTTAGATACTTTAGATTCAATATTTTATACTATAAACATTATCGACATATCACATTGTAATTCAAACACTTCGGAACAAAGTTTTACTTTGATGAAGTCGTTTTAATTAATATTCTTATATATAAAACTAGCTTTTTCCCGCGGCTCCGCCCGCGTAAATATAGTATCCCAGGGGAATATTATAATTTCTCGGGATATAAAGTAGCCTATGTTTCAATCCAAAGCCTAAACTACTATGATACCAAATTCCATGAAAATCCGTTCAAACAAACATCCATCCATCCATCCTCACAAACTTTTAGGTTTATAGTTTAGTATTAGGTTTAGCAGTAGAGTCGAGAATCCTACTACTACGAGTATTATAAATGTGAAAGCTTGTGAGGTTTGTCACAGTGTTTGTTTGAGAACTCCTTCGTAACGAATTGACCGATTATTATTAAGTTTTGTACTCGGGAATAGGATGCAACTGTAAGTTATTTTCTATGCCCCTAGGTGATAAACCCTTATCACCTAGGGGGTGAACGTATTTTCAACAAGCCTTGTACAGATTACATAATACCAACTTTTAGAAATTCAGAAATCCTTAATACATACACAATTTTCAGTATACAACAATGGGCCTAGCAGGAACATTTGAGAGCGGCGCAAACGTAACGTTATCTAATGAGAATTGTATGAAAATCAGTGAAAATTATGGTAGCGCCCATACAAATGTCATTCGATAATGTTAAGTTAACGTCGATGTCAATGCCACCCGGCTCACCCCAAAAAAAATTTGATTTTTTTCAAATACTTGTTTATTTTTTCTATTTATTAACTTTTTTTTCGCACAAAAAAATACGTACAACCGTAAAGTTTGATTTCGTAAATTAACTTTCGAACACCATCTCCTATTATTTTATAGCGATATTTTAGTACTGTAATAATCTTCAACCCTCAGTAGTTTTCAACTCTTTTACACATATACTTGTAGGTAACAAGGGGTTGGTTAGGAGTAGGGTAGGAAGCAGGTGTAGTTGTTGGTGTAGAAGCTGTAAGTGTATTTATTTTAGTTAAGACGTCTGTTGGGTACAGCTTTTGTAAAAAAAATAATGGTTCTTGTAAAATGTTTGTGTAAAAACTATTTTAGACAAAAAATCTTCAGTTTAGAAATCACATGTCTGTCAGAGCCGGATCGAGATGGATTGCTAGGCCCTAACTAACACACAAAGGTTACGTCAGTAATACAGAATATCTTTTTTGCCAAGGTCACATAAAACATTTTCATAAGCACTAAAATTGTTAGAAGACGCATATTGTATATTAAGCAGTTCAGATTATAAGCAGGCGGTGTAAAAGTTGTTTGTAAGTGCTATTGGCAAAGTTAGGAGATAACGGTTAATGTTCCTAAAGAATCTGCAGTAAATCCGAAACTCATTTTGATCTGTATTGCTTTTATACTTTTATATGTAGCTTCTTTTTAACCGACTTTCAAAAAGGAGGAGATTATTCGAACTAGAGTTCATGTAATCGACACATACGGTTAAACCTATAGAAAGTTAATTACTGAACAGGGGGCCTAGCTTCCAGCTAGGCCCCCTGTTTGACATCGACGTTAACTTAACATTATCGAATGACATTTGTATGGGCGCTACCATAATTTTCACTGATTTTCATACAATTCTCATTAGATAACGTTACGTTTGCGCCGCTCTCAAATGTTCCTGCTAGGCCCATTGTTGTATACTGAAAATTGTGTATGTATTAAGGTTTTCTGAATTTCTAAAAGTTGGTATTATGTAATCTGTACAAGGCTTGTTGAAAATACGTTCAAAATAAAGATAAGCAAGCTTTACATTCCCTAAGCCCCTTCAGTACTCAGGACAGCTAGTGTTGTGCCATCATGCAAGTCGATTTAACTTGACAGACTATAAGGTCGATTCTGCCAAATAAATCCTGCAATAATACAATTACAATCCAATCCCAATATGTTAAAACTGCAAAATGGTGTTCTCATAAACGTTAATCCAACGTCAAACGCGTTTTGATTGGTCCAAACATCAAAAGTCAGATTATGATAATAATCGATTCATTTTTAAAGTAAAATTAAAGTGTAAGTTAATTACGACAATTGGGGTACTCCTACATTTAGGTGTAGAACGTACGTCCTACTACTACTTAAAATATGAAGAAACAAAAGTCCATTCTCAATTCAGTTGAATTGGAACCAGACGTTACATTCGATATTATTTAGTGAAACCAAACCCTACTACCCCGAAAACAATACATAATCCTGTAATGTAGTTCCCAGTTTCCAGTCGAATAATTCAGGTGGATTTCCAAGCAATAACCTAATCTTACAATAAAATTAAATCTAATTTTGAGTACGCCAAAATTAGCAGATTTTGCGTAAAATAATACTAAACACACACTTCGCAAACTTACGCATTTATCAAAAAAGTGGCGAATTTCGTGTTTAATTCAAAGATTTCGAAACTAAGACAGGCTATGACGTGCATTTGACAGAACAATTAATCTTCATACAAGAAAAAGTTACGTCATCTTAATTTTCACTATACCTCAAATGCCAGCCATCTTAATTTCATCATAATTCAAATGTCGAAATGGTCCCAAAAAACTCCAAAACTTTTAAGTGGAGGGACCATTTAAGCGGAAACAGATTTTGCCTCAACATGCCTGGTTTAATTATCCAAAGGCAAAAAAATAGCAAATCCGCCTTCAAATTTACGATATAATTACGACAATTTTACCCTTACTTGCGAAACTCTCGAACCTTTACCGCCAGGATTGGATATAATAGCCATATTAGGGCAAAACCTAGCATATAAAAATCAACCAAACCTCCAAAGCCAAAACGACTAGATATATTTTGGATATAACATTACGATATCACTTTTATTAGTCCAGCCAACGCCGCATCCCTAGATCTCATATTCTAGTTGCCTTCACAAAAACTACTACGTGTTTAATATCGGGTAGACATTAGACGGCTGCGTAAGTTTTTGTCGGGGTAGGTATGTATTGTCAAACCTGAAACAAAGCCGCTCGCATATTGCACTGCAAGATTTATTAAAGAGTGCCTTTAGCTTTGCAATTTCTCAATAACAAAAGGCGCTGGTTCAAAGGACTTACTTATTTATGAGTTGCTTAAGTGCGCCATGGAAAACGGTAGGATTGTGGTGTGATTTAGAGTAGACGTGATCTTTTCAGCGTGGATACAAGATGTTATCTCTATGCCTTCTGGCAATTGTGCCTATGTCAGTCACGCGTAAGTGCGAGTTGAGAAAGATTTTCTCTGTTGTCGGTTTGGTATTCAGATTTAAGGCTGGGGACCATGCGATCCAGAATCCGGCGGGCCCGGGAAAATTCAGATGGCTGAAAATAGAACAATAGATTTGAAAATCGAAGTGTCGAGAGTCGAGCTGTCATAAATGACGTGATTTGTACAGCGCCACCTAGTTGTTAATGCGACAACTAGGTCAAATCGCATACAAATTCCTAGTAAACGCCAAACGCGCTCGCGATCGAATGCGAAAAGAAAAACTCACACTTAGCACTCTGTTGTATTTGAGCAGAATTATTTTTTCAATGCAATTTTTTCAATCAAATTTCATTGAGTTTTCCCGGCCTACCGGATTCCGGACATTATAGTCCCAGCCTAAATATCTTAACTAGCCATTCTGTTATTATTGGAACACGCTAATTTTACTATGGAACAATCCACAACCACCAAAGATAAAATTAGGTTAGATTGCATCTGGACTACGAGACATCTGCAGGTGTATCTGCAGGAGGTGGCGTAAATACTTTTAAGTTACTAGTATTATAAATGTGAAAGTTTGTGAGGATGGACGGTCGGATGGATGGAGGGATGTTTGTTACTCTTTCACGCAAAAACTATTAAGCGGATATTGATGAAATTAAGTATAATAATTAAAAATAGCCTTTATTCTACCACAATACAATACATTCATTACGAGTATATCAGCATTTTGTTTTTAATTTAAATTTATTATTACCTAACATTTAACATTTTAAATTTTAAAGTATTAATTTTTTCTTATGCGTAACGCATATACGGAATAACACATAGGCTACTTTTTATCCCGAAAAAGTACAGTGTTCCCGTAGAATACTGTATTTACGTGGATGGAGCCGCGGAAAAACCTAGCATTCATAGTAAATATATTTAACAATTGTATGAATATCTCCTCTTCTCCATGAATTTTAATTAAAATAATTACGGAAAATGAAATTTGAATGAAAATTGTACCATTTTATAGTATATAGGTTTGTTTTAAATTGCGGGTAAAAAAGTTCAATATTTTCTTCTTTTATACATTTTTGCAATTTTTCCACATTAAAAAAAAATATCTCAGCAACATGGCTCTGTAAAATATCTCAGCAACATGGCTCTGTAAAATATCTCAGCAACATGGCTCTGTAAAATTTTGCAGTCGGTCTCGGTAGGTTACAGTAAATTGTCAAGGTGGATTCGATTTATGTGATGTTCCCTCGGCTCTTTAGCCAATTTGTAGGTGTTTTCTCACAAAAGACTTCCTGCTTACCTTCATCATAATTCAGATAATAAAATATATCTTCTTATACAGAAAAAATGTTTACATAAAATCGTCTTTTCGGTTGATTGTTAAATTGATTGCCATAAAACCTTTTTCATATATTTTTTCCTATAAAGTTATATCATTATATTTTATTCCATTCGTACTTATTAAAATATTTGTATAATAATTATAAGGCGATATTATATTACCTACTTCAACGATCTATGAGGATACCGTTGGATATAGTTAGAGCATAATATTACCTACCTATTCGTGTTTTAATAGTTTCATAATTCAATAGTTTCAATAGTTTCTCATAGTTTTGGAATTCTCATCACCAGTTAGTTTCAATATTATTTAAAAAACCGGCCAAGTGCGAATCGGACCCGCGCACGAAGGGTTCTACGGAACGGCATAAAAAATCAAGATTGTTGTATGGGAGCCCCCCTTTAACATTTATTTTATTCTGTTTTTAGTATTTGTTGTTATAGCGGCAACAGAGATACATCACATGTGAAAATTTCAACTGTCTGACTATCACAGTTTCATGAGCCTGGCGACAGACGGACAGACAGACGGACGGACAGCGGAGTAATATGGTCCCGTTTTACCTTTTGGGTAGGAAACCCTAAAAAATGACCTAATAGTTACATTACGTTTTGCAAATCGATCAACTACTTTAAAATCTATTTACCTCTTAAATTAAGTGTGCTATAAGAACACCTGATTTTAAACTAAAATTTTAGATGTACAACATTTTCTTACTGACGCAGAAGATTAAGTCGAGGAAAGTTGAAATGTAAATATTATTATTTTTGAGAAACTAGAGCTAGATAAGTTAAACGGTAAGTGTCAACTTACTGCAACTATCTTCTTTCTTTTTCTTTTGTCTTTTGTTTATAAAAATGTTAACATGAACTTTATATTCTTTACAGCCATATTTGTCATATGGCTGCGAGATTGCCTGAACTTTGTTGAGTTCAATGTTAATCATTATAATGTTACTAGATGGTGCCCGCAACTTCGCGCACATAAGAGAAAATCTCGCTGGAACTGAACTACTTTACTTTGACGCTATAAATAGTAGCCTATGTCCTTCCCCGTGGTCTACTCTTTAACTGCGCCAAATTGCATCAAAATCGGTCCAGTGGCTTCGGAATCTATTCAATGCAAACAAACAATCAAATATTTCCTCTTTTATATACCGGGTGACTTTTAATTCCGTCTGAAGAACAAAATGGTAGTGTATGGAATCAACAATGAAAACTTATCATTGTGTTTTTAATGATAATGTAATTGTATAATGATTTTAAATCCCGTGTGGTTTAAGGCCCGTGCCTCGAATTTGGCTGTGGTGGGGCGACGGCAGCAGCGGTATAGTGGCAGCGCGGGCAACGCAGCTAATCGTTCTCGAAACCAGCAGAACTATAGCCACGCGTCAAGGCGTCTAATCACTAGATCATGGACGCTCTTATAATAAAGCAAGACATCTCCTAGAAAATGAAATATATTTACATACCTATAATCATCCTTAGGATAGGTAAAATATGGTATATATATTTATTTATTTATTTATTCTATTATTTTTTCATACACGCTGTACAATACATAACCACTTCTTGTTTAATATTATTTGTATGTAATATTCTTACCCCCTTACTAATAAAAAGATTTACATAACCGATAACATAAACAACGTTGCTGTCTTTGTCTGATACGTTGGAAAAGTCGCTTAACAGACAAAGACGTTAAGCGACAGCAACGTTGTTTAATTTATCCATTGTGTAAATCTTTTTATTAGTAAGGGGGTTATATTATACAGTTTAAACATTCATTGGATACAAATATAATAATAAAAAATTGTTATTTGTCGTCATGACAATCAACAATACATCACAATTCTCAATCTTACAATATATATATATATATATATATATATATATATATATATATATATATATATATATATATATAAAAGAATGTCGTGTTAGTTACACTATTTATAACTCAAGAACGGCTGAACTGATTTGGCTGAAAATTGGTGGGGAGGTAGCTTAGTACCAGCAGACGGACATAGCATAATTAAGTACCCCGCCGAGTCTGTCTGTCTGTATTTTTGCGATAATATCAATAACTACTGAAAGTATTTTCATGCCGTTTACATTTACCGACAGAGTGGGTCCTTAGGAAGGTTTAGGTCGACAATAATTTAAGGTTTCGTGGAAATTGTTTGATTTATGGCGATAATTGTTGAAGGTGTCGGAAAATATCAAACCGTCTGGGAACTTTTATCGAAAACGCTGCCTAACCTAACCCGTTGGAGATAAATAGCAAAACAATGCATAGTGGAATTGTTTCTCTTTTATAGGTCTACAAAAAAGTCTGCGATGGCCTTTAAGACTTTTTTGTTATATCTATATAATATATATGACATATTATGTGTATCTTTTAAGGATAGGTTACTATACCCATTCTAAGTTTTAAAAATGATCAGAAATAATGTGTTAGATTTAGCAAATCATATTAAAATAAATATATCGTCATTAATTGATACGTGAAATGTTGTAAAATTAGCTATATTTACTGTTATGGAATTGGTCGTGATATATCTTCAGTTTCTTTATTCGTATCTCCTTTATTTTCTTAAAATGAAACCGGAAGTACTTATTATAAATTTATTTTATACGATATTATTTCCGTTTCCGAATTGATAATATTTTTGGTTTTGGTGGGAAAACTAGTGGTAATGCCGGGAAAGCGGGAGAGGCGACATTCGGATTCGAACCAGCGAACAGAACACAAGTGTTTAAAAAGTTTAATAAACTATTTTGTTGAAGTGTTACCTAGTGTTAGTCTTTTGCCCGTATGATCTTTATATCAGAAGTGGGATAAAGAAAGGCGCTCACAGAATGGGAAAAAATAATCCTCGGCGCTTATCTCATCCGCGCAAACGCAAAAATCGGAGTGTAAGCGTAGAATCATCTGATAGTGAATTACAACATCGGTCACGTTGAAATAAGAACAAAAGTAGCAGGCGTAAGTTTGCTACACCGGAAAGAAACAGCGTAAAGAGTGCACGCCATCGGACGCGATCAAGACATCGACATGGTAGCAAGAGACGGCGCAGTCGGGAGCGACGGATGCGGTCTCGATCGCAGACCCAGGACAGGCATCGGGAGAGGTCGGCGCAGCCGCCAGCCTCAGCGAATGCGCGGGCCATCACGCCGAAGGTCTACGCGAGCGCCGACGCACCACAAAGTGTTGGGGTAATGGAACAATCTCTGAACTCTAATCAGGCGAGTGCATTGTTATTATTTTATTTTTTTTGTTATCGTTTATTCATAGTGTAGTCCGTTTTATTTCTACGTCATTTTGTGCTAGATATTCTTATATAAATAAAGGTATTATGAATTCTCAATTTCCAATTTAAAGTTTATATTTAGTTGTATTCAAATTACCTTAGAATTTAGATAATGTTAAAATAGTTTTGTTTATTATGAAGGCTATCTCGTGGGTAACTTTAATTTTAAAAATAAACCCGAATAATTACGCATATTATAACTATAAATTAAGGAAGGTATGTTTATGAAGCAACTAGTTTTTATGTCCCTTTTTAAAATGTTGCTTTTCACAATGAACTGCGTATTTGTATGTGTATTGTATATATATATATATATATATATATATATATATATATATATATATATATATATATATATATATATATATATATATATATATATATATTTAAAAAAAAAAATGTTATTGCGTGAGAAATGATGCTCGAATAATTGGTGTTTCAGATGGCGGTTCACTCAAATAATGGAATGCATGGTGGGTCTGGGAGGCCATCGGAGGAAGGTGTCCAAGGTGAATATTATGCAGTGCAGCACCCTGCGACAGGTGACGCCGAGCCAGAACGAGCTGCGCGAGGGGTGACGTTGAGCGAGCCGGTCTGCGTCGACGCGGCTCCTGGAGGGTCGAGACGTACGTGTGGTGAAGACGTGATGCTTAGTATATCTCAAATTTCTACAATATTACAGAATTTAATGCATACTAATGTACAAGGAATTAGTTTCGATAAGAATATTATACCTGAATTTAATCCTGCACATAAAAATCAAAAAATTGAAAACTGGATAGCTAAAGTAAATGAATGTGCCCAAATTTATAACTGGACAGACAAACAGACTCGACATTTCGCGCTACCCAAGTTATCTGGTCATGCTAAAAACTGGTACGAGGGGCAAAGTACCATTATGTTACCTTGGTCGGAGTGGCAAGAGCGACTTATTAGGGCGTTTCCTTCTGAAGCGAATTACGGTACGCTGCTGACTGATATATTAGAACGACGAATGAAACCGGGCGAGTCTGTAGACCAATACTATTTTGATAAAATTATTATTTTGAATGCGTGTGACATAAAAGGTAAGAAAGGCAGTAGATTGCCTTATTCACGGTATAGACGACAGACTTCTTAGAGCTGGCGCATCGTCCGCTCGGTTAATTGACCCGGAAGACTTACTGACATTTTTCAAAGATATTTGTAAGGAATCTGTTTCGAAATTTAATAGATTTAGAGTTAATGCAAGCACATCCAATAAGGAAATAGTTTGTTTTAAATGTAATAAAACCGGTCATCGCAGTGCTCAATGTCGTAATGTTAGCTCCGAAATAACATGTTATAATTGTAAGGAGAAAGGACATTATTCAAATAAATGTCCGAAACCTATTATTAAATGTGATCGTTGCAATCGGTTAGGACATAATTTGGCGGATTGCCCGTTAAAAATTAATAGTTTAAATAAATGAAAAAAAAACAATGCTAACTCAGGTTAACAAACCTGACACAAAGTATCATAAAGAGGGCATCATTAACAATAATATTAGAGTAGATAGTTTCATAGATTTCGGAAGTGATTGCACTCTCATAAGCCAAACCTTTGTTGAACTTAATTCTTTATTACAAACTGATAATGAATTACCTGTGATTAGAGGGTTCGGTAATGGTTCTTACAAACCAAAAGCCAAAACTTGTATAACTTTAACCTTAGGCGAAGTGACGACCGAAATAGACGCATTTGTTGTAGATTCCTCATTTCTAAGCCAATCCCTGTTGGTCGGACAAAATTTTACAGAACTCCCAGAAGTGCTTATTGTTAAAACTAATAACAATCTTAATATTCTAAAGAGAGACTTGGATTTTGATTTTAGCACATTGCCTATAAATAACGAACAGGATAATAGAGTAGTATTACAAATTTATTCTGACATAGTAATTAATAAATTTGATTTCGTAACTTTTGTGGATGACGATAAGACTGATTGTGATTTTCTTTTATATGATTGCAACCGGATTTTTACTAATACTGACTACACTATTGTAGGAGGTGTTTACAGTCTGAAAGACGGATCGGGTAATGTTGCTCTTTATAATCTTACAAATAGGCCATTGACTTTGAAGCGCGGAATGGTACTGGCTCGGGGTGAAGTTGTCAAACAGAGTAATGTTAAAACAATGCGTTCATGTAGTAGAATCGAACAGTCATCAGACCTTTTGCCTATCACAAGAAACCAAATTAATATTAATGCTAACCTCAATACAGAACAATTGGATAGTACTCGTATAATAAAATTAATTAATAAATATAGAATGTGTTTTGCTCTTGATATGAAAGAATTAGGTTGTACTAATGTTTCCGAGATGACGATCGAATTAGAAGGCCATACACCAGTTGTGTACCGTCCTTATCGTATGAGTTACAAAGAAAGAGATATGGTTCGTGATATGGTGAAAGAGTTGCTTGATAATGACATTGCCGAAGAATCTAATTCACCCTATGCCAGTCCCATCATTTTAGTCCGAAAGAAAACAGGCGGCTATCGTTTATGTGTCGACTTTAGGGCGCTGAATCGCAAAATGAAGAAAGATCATTTTCCAATGCCTAGAATTGACGATCAATTGGATCTTTTAAATGGTAATAGGTTCTTCACAAGTCTAGATCTTGCTAGCGGCTATTACCAGATTCCCATTCGACCCGAGTGTAGATATCTTACAGCCTTTGTCACACCTTGGCTTGTACCAATTTAAAAAAATTCCATTCGGTCTTGTTAACTCGCCAGTAGTGTTCCAAAGAACTATAAATAAAATACTTGGCGACTGCCGGCATAAATCCACCCTCGCTTATATGGACGATATACTTATTCCTGCAAAAAATTTTACTGAACAGTTAGAGCGTTTAGAAGAAGCTTTTGAATTGTTAAAGAAAGCGGGGTTAACTTTAAATTTAAATAAATGCTATTTCTTTAAAGAAACTATAGAATATTTAGGTCATGAAATAAGCGAGAGTGGAATTAGACCTGGCAAATCTAAAATTCTGGCGGTTGAGCAATTTCCGAAGCCTACAAACGTACACGAAATTCGGCAATTTATCGGGCTCGCGAGTTATTTTAGGAAATATATTAAAAATTAAGCAATTTTGGCCCGCCCTTTAACAGATTTGACGAAGAAGGATTGTCAGTGGTGTTGTGGAGCTGAACAAGAGGACTCTTTCAAGAAATTGAAGGATGCTTTGGTAAAGCGACCAGTTTGAGGTTTATATAATCCACATAACGAAACAATCTTACATACACGATATGACTCGCTTATAGACGCGAGCAAACATGGATTAGGCGGAATTTTATTACAAAGTGACAATGTTTCAAGTTCAACAAAACCTATTGCATACTTCAGTAGGAAAACTACTTTAGATGAACAGAACTATCACCTCGCCAGGAGAGCGTACAAGATGTGGCCTGGACGCTACCTATCGGAAGTCTTAGTTTATCTGCAACTTTCTCAACTAGCTCCTTGTGCGTCCCGTACTTACTACGTTTCGCACGGTGTGCATCATCAAGAGGTCGCTGACCCGAGACTATCTGGGCGTCCCAAATCACTCCGTCCCCTCCTTTAACCGCTATGATATCGGGCTTTCGGACCCCCAGTGCGGTTGCTATCTTTGGCTCTACCTCCACATGCCACCCTAGGCGGGCCATTTCTTTCGAAACGACCCGCACGACAAGATTATGGCGTTCAATCCGACCGCCGTGAGTCCTGTGACACTGTTGGATGACATGAGCCGTTGTACCTGCCATGCAACCTGCACGGCAGTTCAACTCTGACTCTATGCCATCCCTTCGCCCTCTCGTCGTCCGAACCCTGTACGGGAGCGCGTTAATATGCACAAACTGCACGAAGTCCCGGCCGGTGTAACGTCGACTTCACTCACGTAACCATTTGGTTGACGCTACGGTATTGGAGGATTCTCTCAATTCGAACCCATCGACAGAACGATACAAGCTTTCACGCCAGTTATCCGCCGGTGAGGAGGCCTCGCTCGCGCTACTACACCCTCTGGCAACATTGGTGAACTTTCTCAATTGCTTTTTTGCCCAGCTAAGTTTATTACGGATCTTATCAGATCTGGCGGCGGCCCGGGCTGCTTCCCACGTCGAGTGATCGACCGCCCCGTATCTCTTAACAATGAGATCCGGAACAACCAACCTCAGTGATGGCAAACCCAGACCCCCGTCCTTAACCTCCGCGTGGAAGTAAGCATTGGGAATGTCCTTAGGGAGCCTAAGCCATTTCCTCACTGCACTCCGGATCTGAACGTCGAGCATTCTCAATCTATCATCCGCGATTTTGCCCAGGACGAACCCGTGCATAAACCTTTGGACGAGATGCCCTCTCACCACCTCCAGCCTTTGCTGTGGTTTGAGGGGAGCCCTTGTGATGTTATTCAGGGCTTTTGTAATGTCATGCTCTAACGTTACGCATCCAGTGGCCTGGTAATCAACTCCCAGGTAACGCCATCTCTCCACACAAGTTGCTTGGCGGAGTTTCCTCCGCCCTACCGCGAAGGATTTCTCCGTTGCGTAGTGCAACTTTTTTCTGTGACCGTCTGGCACCATAGAGAGTACAGAGCTCTTACTGTGGTTGATGCGCAATCCCAACTGTGCGGCACACCGCTCTACTCTGCTCAGGACCTCCTGCATCCCCGCCTTTGAGCCCGTGATTAGGACTACATCGTCAGCATAGGCCAGAGCGGATATTAATTCTCCTTCCAGCCTGTAGCCGACGTACGAAGGTAGAGAATCGAGGATACTGTCTATCACAATGTTGAACAGCATGGGCGACAGAGGATCGTCTTGGCGGACCCCTTTGCCCACTCTTACAGGTTCGCTCGTGTTTCCGTGTGCGGCTAGGATGGTAGTTGCCGAATTATACAAACGAGCGACATAGTCAATGAATGTCTTGGGCAACCCTCTCGCCCTAAGTAGCTCTAGCAGTGCCTTGTGGGACACTGTGTCGAACGCCTTCGAGAAATCGAGCGTCGCCTCGTGACACTCCTTCAACCTTTTCCTGCAATCCCCCATCACCGCATCGAGTACGGCTGTATTTTCAAGCGTGCCATCAGCACGAATAAAGCCGCGCTGACGTGGATCCGGTGGGCAGCAAGCCAGAAGCCTCCGCGCCAGGATCGCGTGCAGTTGCCTCAGAGGTATCGACGCGATCGAGATCGGTCGATAGTCACCCGGGCCCCCAGGCGAATCCATTTTCGGCACGAAGATCGTCCGACATTGCCGCAGTGGCTCCGGTATCTCACCTGTGTTCATCCAACAGTTGAATATTTCCGCCTTCCGGTCCGCAGGAACTTTTCCCCACTCCCCGGCCCGAATACCATCCGGTCCTGGAGCGGTTCCGGGGTCTAACCGCGTGTCCCTCACTTCATCTATCGTGATGGGATCCCACAGATGTGATCGCTCCGCTATACCCCCGTGCTGCCCTTTCCGCCTTGCAGCTTCCAGGACTTCCGGTGTGGGTCCTTGGGCACCGGACACAGCTTCGAATATCGGTCGCCAGTAGGCTTCCAAGTCATCTAGGCTATGCTCGACTACCCTGCATTGTCCATCTATCACTTCTGCGGCCGCGCGCCCTCGGTTCTTTTTGTAGAGTTCCTGCACCCTTGCGTACTCTACTCTTCTGAGCATCCGTTTGGATACCTTGGCACTACGTGCCCTTCCGTCAAATCCGGTTTTGGGAAGCCGCCTCGCAGCTTTCGCAGATAACCCGAAGCGCGACTTCCTCTGGTCGGCCCTCGCAAGTAGTTCCGACACAGTCTCCGCCACGCCCGGGGGCTCCGCTACGACCACGGATGGTTCACTAGCGGGCCGAGCCATGGATTCACCGACGTCGCCAGGTAAGTCCGCAGGCTGCGCTGCCACTTCGTCAGGTTGTGTCGAACCCCCGGCCACAAGTATCTCAGGGATCGGGGCAACCTCCGGCACATTCGTCAGATACATTTGTACCAGACTCCTGTACTTTTGGCTCCTCCTCTGCCCTTTGATTGCCTCCAACGTTCTATTAAGATGTGGAAGCCTTGCGACCAAGTCTACGTTCGTACACTTTCCCTTCTCCGCGACTAGCTGCGCCTCGGTACTAGCCAGCAGTGCTAGTTCCTCGTCTCTCCAACGCCGCTTCACCATGTTAGGAGCAGCTTCCGTGTTGGCTAAGACCGGGTGGGCCCTTCTTTTGTGGACTCCCAACCCAGTCTTTGTCGTGAAGGTGCGTGCACAGACCAAACACGCCCAACCCGATGATTCTTGTCTCAGTTCGGAGTCGCCCCTCTCCGCTTCAGGAGACGTTATAGTCCTTGAACTGGGCTCCTGTGGGAGACCCAGTAGACTGTTTTCTGTAATCTGATCGAAAGCAAGGATATAACTTGGGCTGGAACGGGGTGCTAACCCGAACCCGCCCATTCGCCTTGTGTTTTGCAGTGGCCCCAAACAAACTAAAATACATAGGCTTGGCCAGCGAGCCGAAGCAAGCCAACCTTGCGAGACTGATGACTCCTGTGGGAGGGAGTCATCCCCTTTTATATAATTCCGTCCGTAGAACGCCAGTCGCTCGCCCCACCAACCAACCGTGCCCGCTGGGCGGGCAAGCAACTGGCACTCCACTCCCACAACACTCCGACGGAATGGTGCGCAAATCATCTATTTCTCTCCGTAGCCTTCTAGGGTCAATGCGGCAGGGAATTATTAGATGTTTGCGTACTGCATCCCCAACAGGGCAGACCTCAGACCTTTTCAGGTCAGGACCCGCCCCTTTGAAAATGGGCGATGGGATCACCAGTCCCGACGCCAACCAAACGCGACCTACTCCCGCGTATTGCGCGCTTGTGGTTGGCTATACAGGAGTACGACTTTGTTGTTCAATACAGATCAGGCTCTCCTATGCTACACGTCGATCCGTTGAGTAGAAATCTACAGCCTATAGAATTAAATAATATGGATATTGATCTCGTACCTTCTGTATTACGTATTAGTCAAGAGGATTGGCTATTAAGTTAACAATTACAGGACTCCGAAATTCAGCGTATTAAACAAATTTTGGAGAACCAAGAATACTCTGATATAAAGAAAAATTATGTATTTAAAAATAATAAGTTATATAGAAAAATAGGTGACGGACTTAAATGGGTAGTGCCAAAGGCAACGCGATTTCAGCTTTGTAAATTAAACCATGACGACATGGGTCATTTTAGTTTTGAGAAAACTTATGAAAAGATCAGCAAGGATTTTTGGTTTTCCAAGATGAAACGCTTCATTAAAAAATATGTGCGGTCCTGTATCGAATGTGCGTACGGCAAAGAACCTAGTGGTTCTAAAGAAGGTCTATTATACCCAATCCATAAAATAGACATACCATTTGATACCGTACATACAGATCATTTAGGTCCGTTTGTAAAAATCAGTCGAGGCTTCTCTTATCTCCTTGTTTTGGTTGACGGATTTACGAAATTTTGTATTCTCAAGCCTTTCAGAAATTTGAAAACTGTTCCGACAGTCCGCGTATCAGAAGATATTTTTACCACGTTCGGCTACCCGAATCGACTTATTACGGATAGAGGCACCTCATTTACTTCTCAAGAGTTCGTGAAGTTTTGTAATGAATCAAAAATTAAACATGTCTTAAACGCTGTAGCCTCTCCACGAGCTAACGGTCAAGTGGAGAGGTACAATCGTACAGTACTTGATGCGCTAACCGCTTACTCGGATAAAATAGGGGAGAGATACTGAGACTCGGTTTTAGGTAAAATCCAATGGGGTCTTAACAATACGCTTAACAAGGGGATTGGTAAGACACCATCAGAAGCTCTTTTTGGTACCCAGATGACAAATAAGGGAGATAATATATTTAATGAAATTTTAAAAGAAACACGACAACCCAACTCTCTGATTAACATTCGCGAAGAGATTAGTAAACATATTGAAAAGGATCAACATGCTCAGAAAAATAGATACGACAGAAAGAAAATAAAGGCTAGGGTTTATAATGAAGGAGACTTAGTTAAGATTTTAAAACCAGTACAGAGTAATGACGGACAAAGTAAAAAATTACTTCCAAAGTTTACAGGGCCATTCAAAATTACTAAAGTACTAGATAATTATAGGTACCAGGTTTCTAGCATTCCAGGTACAAACGTATCTCAAAAAGATTATTGCAATATTTGGGCCGCGGATCGTATTAAGCCATGGATTACCCTTTCTAATAAAAGTGACTCCGAATCTATTGAGCAAACACAAAGTGATGACTAAATTAATATATGAAAATTCTAATATAACGTTTTTTGGTTTTAGTGCAGAAATATTTATGCTTTATGTGAAATTAATTATAATGTTAATTTTAGTTAATTTTATATTTTTCTAATGATCTAAAATATGTTGATGTTTAAATAAGATTGTAATAAATGAAATGATTTATGTGAATATTACCATACTTGAATTTTTTTTTATTTTTTTTTGGTTCTAAATTATATTGATATGGGTATGTTAAGTTTCAGTGATGTAACTATTTAGTGTAGAATTGTTGTAATTTGATATTGAGCTGCTTTGAGATATTATTGAGTTGTTATGGATCGTTTGTGCGTTGTAACTGTAGATTTCTGTTGATGAGGCAGTGTTGATAGATCCACTAATTATCAACGGGAAGGTTCAGAGGCGAGGCACAGATAGCTCCATAGAGTTGATGGTAGACGGAATGTCTGGATAAACCATGGTTGGAGACTTAAGGTTTTGGCTGGCAAGGCAGTGTTGATGTATCCACTAATTGCCAGCCACAGTTCCTCAGTAAAGTGGTTGAAAGGACTGATTGATTATGAGAAGATCTACTTTATAAGCTAGATGGTGAATAATTTCTAGTAAATCTAATTATTCAAGTTTAATTGAACAAGTTTGGGGACAAACTTTTTGTCAGGAAAGGCCGAATGTTAGATTTAGCAAATCATATTAAAATAAATATATCGTCATTATTATTGATACATGAAATGTTGTAAAATGCTATATTTACTGTTATGTAATTGGTCGTGATATATCTTCAGTTTCTTTATTCGTATCTCCTTTATTTTCTTAAAATGAAACCGGAAGTACTTATTATGAATTTATTTTATACGATATTATTTCCGTTTCCGAATTGATAATATTTTTGGTTTTGGTGGGAAAACTAGTGGTAATGCCGGGAAAGCGGGAGAGGCGACATTCGGATTCGAACCAGCGACCAGAACACAAGTGCTTAAAAAGTTTAATAAACTATTTTGTTGAAGTGTTACCTAGTGTTTCTTTTGCCCGTCTGATCTTTATAAATGTGGTATTTTCAGAAACTATTTAGATAGATACAATTTAATTGTCCATATCTAGGAGATATCTTAAAATTAAAAAGTGCGTGTGAAAATTTATTATAAAGTATATATTTTTACTCTGTGCTATGACTATATTGCAGGTATATTTGCTAAAGAAGTTTTTTGCCACGATCACTCTTCCACGCGGGCGAAGCTGCGGGGAAAAGCTAGTATGACATAAAAACTCAAACATGAAATTTTTAAATTTTGACGATCCTTAGAGGATAAGAATAAGATAAAGAGATAAGAAGGATAAGATATTATATATAAGGATTATTATATTATTATATTATTTTGTTATTATATTTATAAGGATAAGATATTACACAATCTTAACCGGATTTTTCCACTATTGCCGTGTACGCGATAGGAGAATTGTGGACACGGCGAATGCTTGTAGTAGTGCAAACTATTCGACAGTTTACTATGTAGCTGTCTATCTGGGAATATTTCTTTAATCTGTGCTGCAACGCCGTGACCGCTAATAGTAGAAACGTGAAATTTGGACAGAATTTTTAATTTACAATTTAGATGCACACTATGAAAGGATTTTGAAAATTTCCACCCATAAAGGGGTGAAATAGGGGTTAAAAGTTTGTATGGAAAATCTTTAAATCTGCACTGATTTCGATAAAAATTGACATTGATGCTATTTTGTACATTTCACTAAATAGGTGCTAAATATTTATTGAAATTCACCATCTGAGGTTACAAAATGAGGGTTGAAAGTTTGTGTGAAAAATATTTACAATCTTTTCCGAATTCCATGAAATTTAATTTCCGAGGCGCATGTGTATTAGACACACATCGTCAAATACGTACGTCATAGTTTCTAGAAGTCGGCAAGTGGAAAAACGGCCCATCTCATTATAATAATACTCGCTGTTGCCCGCGGCTCCGCCCGCATAAATAGAGTATCCCAAAGGAACACTGCACCTACTTTTTCGGGATCAAAAGTAGCCTATGTTTTAATCCAGAGCCTAAACTACTACCATACCAAATTTTATCGAAACCCGTTCAGTAGTTTTTTCTGTGAAAGAGTAACAAACATCCATCCATCCTCACAAACTTTCACAGTAGGATATTATCAAGCACTATGCATCACAATCCTGTCCTGCGATGGACATTTTAACTTACCTCCTTTGATCTAAGCCCCCTGTTATCGTGTGGATAGCTGTTTACTGGAGCGGTTAAATAAAATTTAACAGTGGTTAAACTCAAAGCTCAACCGCAAATCTGAGTAAACATCTGTTTGAGGTAAGCACAGTTTAACGTTAAATTAACAGAGATTTTGGGATTGCGATTCCATTTATTGAAATCGTGGAACTAGCTACTAATGTAGGTTTAGTTTTGAAGCTATTGAAGTCCATGCTGACTCCAAATTATCTATACTAATATAATAAAGAGGAAAGATTACTTAGTTTCTTTGTATGTCTGTCTATTTTTTTGCATTGAATAGGCTCCAAAACAGCTGGACCCATTTTGGTGAAAGGTACCTACAGATGAAGTAGACCACGGGGAAGCACTAGGCTACTTTTTCACGACAAAATGAACGGTTCCCGCGTGATATTTTTTGGCGTTAATTAAAACACACTGGCTTTATTTTTATACTAGTCAGTCGTATTCGCTTATATTGACATAATATTATTATAATGTGACTCATTATAATGGTATGTAAATAAAATCACATGCCTGTTTCAATATACTGGATTGAGATCCCAGCCCCGCCAGACTCCCTTTAGATTCTTATTGATAAAATGTATGTAATTTCGATGAACAGAGATATAAAGGTTAGAAGTTTAATGATTTTTATTTCTACGTGGATGATTATGTAACTTTTTTTTTATGAAAATAATAAATGGAAAGTCATTCAAAAATGGAACATAAAAATAAGCAATCCGTGTAAATTTCACTTTACAGTATTCAAATGTCATTATTCTACTATAATATACGTCAGAATAATTTCAAAGGCTGTAAGAAAAGTTAGTACAATTTTTTTGTACCTTTGATGCGCTGTACCTGAGAGTTGGTCCACCGCACAATCTGGCGGGTATGCATACGTTCATAGTACATACTAATATTATACTATAATATGAAATACATTTTATCAGTGAGAATATAAAGGGAGTCTGGCGCGCGTGGGATCTCAGTCCATACCCAGAGTCATCTCCCAATAGAGAACTATTGACACCTCTCAAGCTAAAATCTATGTAGGTCATGCCAAGGAGTTATTTAATACCGTAACCCATGCACAGAATATATTATACTCGAAATGGATATATTATTTTACCGGGAGAGCCATGCTTCGGCACGAATGTGTTGACTCGGGCGGATAAATACCATGGCCTAACGGAAAACCGGCGAGAAATAACACTTGTGTTGTGTTTCGCCGAGTGATTGCAGCTAACCAACGTAGACGGTTAGCATAACCAACGTAGAAATGGTTTCTATCGAAGATTTTTTTTATTTTTCTTTATTAGACAACAAGACAGATTGACAAAGGAAAGCTGTCATTTTTTCCATATTATGTGACAGTATGTCTATTCTTGTGTAAACAACTAATTTCTATGGTGATCATGCTAAGCGTCAGCTCACACCAAAACGAGATACAGCCCACAAACGAGACGATAAGTGACGAGGCGCTTAATTTTTAAAATAGCCATTCAAACTTTAACTTTATTCACTACACAAGAAGATACATGTTTCATTGCAGGAGATTTTGACCGCGTTGTGCAGCGCGGTGCAGCTCGCAATTTAAACTCTTGCAATTTAACGAGTATCTTCTTGTGTAGTGAATAAAGTTCAATTTTTAATGACTACTTTATAAATGCAGCGCCGCATCGCGTATCGTCTCGTTTTGGTGGGATTTTATACCGCTATTTACTCATGCATTTGTGTTTCGAAAACCGTAATTCATTTGTTTTTTCCTCTTTTGTTTGTTTCTTTGCGTCACTCTGTTTACAAAATGGAAAACTTGAAATATCGTAAACAAAGTGCTGCAGAAACGGCTCGAAGGATTAATGATGTGTATGGCGGCGGTGTCGCAAGAGAAAACACAGTGCATTATCGGTTCCAACGTTTTCGTTCTGGAAATTTCGACCTGCAGAACAAGCCCGTGGACTGCCGGAGACCAAAGTTGATAATGAAGAATTTAAGGCTATTGTGGAAGCGGATCCATCGCAAACCACGTCCGAGTTAGCTGTTGCTGTAGCTGTTAAAAAATGTTACTTGTGAGCGTTTGGTGGACTCATGCCGGTGTCGTTCACTACGGCTTTCTTAAATCGGGCCAGACGATTACGGCAGATGACTATTGCCAGCAACTGCAAATCATGATGGAAAAGCTAGCTGCTAAACAACCGAGGTTGGTCATTCGCTGTAGGCCACTGCTGCTTCAGGACAACGCTAGACCACACACTGCACAACAGACGACTACCAAATTAGAGGAGCTTCAATTGGAATGTCTAAGACTTCCACCGTACTCCCGGACCTTGCCCCAACAAATTACCATTTTTTTCGAAATTTGGATAACTTCCTGCAAGGGAAAAAATTCAACTCCGATTGGGCAGTCTAAAGCGCCTTCAAAGATTTTATTGATTCCTGTCCGAATGGGTTTTTTACTAAAGGAATCAATGATCAACCTATGAGATGGCAAAAGTGCATAGATAGCAATGGTATATACTTTGATTAAATAAATATATTATGTTTAAAACAAATCGACTTTATGCTTCTCCTTTACAAAACGCCAAATTCATATGAAATTACCTAATATATCTTATCACTTAATTACCTGCACTATAAGTTTCTCTTCATGAGAACAGGCAACATACGTGAATGTTGGCTACATACCCGGATAATTCGATTGTTTCTTGCAAAATGTACGCGCCTTGTATTACCTTAAGTTACACAACACTTAGGAAACGTTAAGATATGGCGTAAAAACCCAATGTTCAAAGTGCTTTCTCCGCTAGGGTACTGGTAAATACTGGTAAGTGACGGTAGACTAAAGAGTGGCCACACCACATCAATATGGTCCTGTAGTAGGTATCCGAAGATCTTGTATCACAGGTGCCAGACAACGGAAATATATTAAATACTTTTATACTATACACATATTTAAGGTATTTATTATACTATACATATATTTAATATACATCCAAGACCCAGGAACACAGAAAAACTTTTGTCCCTTCGGCGGGATTCGAACCCGCAAGCTCCGGCTTAAGCCCCGACGCGCTAACCACTGAGCCACGGAGGTCGTCAAGCACTGCATGCACTGTAACACTGTGTACGTTTACTGTGGCTGAACTGTCCAGTTTTAACGTTGTGGTGTATAGCGGACATTATCATTACTCATGTCATCGGAAATACTTCTAGTGACTACTAGTCCATTTAATATGCAGTTAAAAGGAAAAATAAAATATGTGTTTTCTCTCAGGGCCTTTTGCACAATCTACTGATAAGTGACAGATAGCTTATTTGCATATTTTGCCTCTGTCGCTCGATATAAAGTAAACAGCGACGAATCTTCCGAATAAGCTATCCCGCATCCGACACGTCTTATTAGAAGATTATGCAACAGGCTCTTAAGAGCATCACAGACGGCGGAGATACTGTAATATTATTTAGTCTTAAGATGCCTGATGCAAGGATATATTGAAATATTAACTATAATTTTTTAAATATTTTTTTCATACATACCTCCTCCTGACAGCAACGAACACATATAAACAAAAAAATAAAACCTACTTCCAAAGTAAAAATGCACAAAAAAGTATGAAATAAAACTTATTTTCTAAATGAGTCCTTAATTAAATAAGTAACTGATGGAATTCCGGACCGTATATGGGGCAGTATTAGGGCCGAAATCGCAAACGCATCGCGAACTTGCAGAGCACAAGATAAATATTTTCCAAATTCCCTTTTAAATTCGGCTAAAATTTTAACTATTTCTCTACTCTTCATTTTAAAGTTGGTACCAGCCCAAACAATATCCCACAATATTTTATAGAACTCACGTTCAAATTTGCTGGCACCGAAATTTTGTGTTTTAAATAATATTTTTTTTTCTTTTTAGTCAAATTTATTATCTACAACAACGAAAGTTATAAAAACAAAAAAAGCCTCCGCTATTCTCACTCGTTCGGCAAACAAACTCAAGCGTTATTTCATGCCAGTTTTCTGAGAGGTCGTGGTATTTCTCCAAATAAGCATTACCGATCTGCGGACCTACTAAACAATCACCAATGACAATAACGATTAGATACTATATTATTATTATATTATTATTATCTATTGTTATAGTCGGCGGCAAAAATGTAGCAGTAAGTATTATATTATATACTATAGTGATGATGATGATCTCGAATATAATTTTGACAATAGCAAAATTTCAAAAACATTGATATCGGTGCACAAAACTCTGATGTATAGTTAGTACCTATGTCATCATAATAATATGTTGGTATTTCGTGTGAAGAAGGTGGTGTTGATGATGATGATTACTGTAAGTGGTATGATAGCATAATTATGCTTGCAGTTCTTTCAACAATGCCGGATTCCCCAAACAAGTATCTATAAGGACTCAGGAGTTCTGTCCAGTAGTTTTGAATCCAGGGTATACTTTGGTGCAAAATTCTAATTTTTGGTAGCATATGCTTGGACTACTTCAGAAAAAGTCAAAATCACCATATGTGTATACTATATAAATTTCGAGGAGTTCCCTCGGTTCCTCATGGATCCCATCATCAGGTCACAACTTTGGTGTCAAAAGGACCAATTTGGAATTATATGATCGTCATTATATACAATGACGGCGGAGTAATCGTTGAACATACAAAATATATATATACAGCCGAACGTATAACCGCCTCCTTTCCGTCGGTTAAAAAGAAAGACTTATCCAATTTGGTGCAGTCGTTTGGATGTTATGCGCGTACAAACATTTCGGTAATTCATTTTTATTTATATAGATAGATTGCAGTACGTAATTTGAAATATATCATAGTATCTTTGCCGTCTGTGCCCTTTAAAGGGATTTAAGAAGGGATAGCGTGTCTATGTTCTCTAGGTCTTTGTTCATAATAGATCGCGCATAACTTCGTCGTCGCGCCTCCGGGGAAGAACTTCTCTTATAAATTTTATTACACAAGTATTTCGTTATATTTTGCACCTAAGCTTACCACATTGTTCGTATTATTTATTAATAACATGTATGTTATCTCACACTGAAACGAGACGATATTTGAGGCGCATTTTTTAAAAAATATTCTAAATTGAACTTTATTGAGTTTACAAGTGGCGCCGGACTATCTAGAGCCTTGTTAACATTCGAACTCTAGCAATTAAACGCGTTTCTGTTTGTGTAGTGAATAAAGTTCTATTTTGAAAATTGAATCGCTTTCTTAAAATGCAGTGCGGTCTCGCATATCGTCTCGATTCTATGTGAACTGACGCTAAGTATAGATAAGGTATTCAGCTCTATACTACTGAGATCAAGAATACGTAACAACTATTACTAAAAATAATAGGCAATGATTTTTCGCTGAAAGTTAAGAATATCATTTTAGAACCAAATCATTTATAATTTAATTCGATACAAGTTCCGGCATCTGTTATCGTACTTTGACATTTAATAATGTACGTAACTACTGACATTGAAACTAGTAACGCCATCTATTGTTAAAGTTTGAAAGCACGGCGAGCTTTCTATCTTGAGCTTTTTCAATTTGGAACTTTTGCCCGTCGACACCAAAGCGACATCTATGTGAGTTTATTGACAACATAACAGTTCCGTGGAACTGTCTTAGTTATAATTATAATTATGAGATGGCGCTAGTAGTTCATTGTTTAAATTATTTCAATTTATTAATTACCTAATGTATCCCGCGACTTCGTACGCATAAAAGGAAATCCTGCAGAAACCGGACATTTTCCCGTAGCGTATGTGTTAAAACAGAGCCTAAACTACTACTATACCAAATTTCATCAAAGCTCTTTCATTAGTTTTTACGTGAAGGAGTCAGAAAGTTTCACATTTATAATAGTACTAACTTTTGCCTGCGGCTTCGCTCGTAAAAACAATATCCCACGGGAACACTGTACTTTTTCGGGATAAAAATAACCTATGTTTTAATCCAGAGCCTTAACTACTACCATACCAAAAGTCATCGAAATCCAAGTTTAGTTTTTTTTAGTTTTCGTTTAGTAGTCTTTGCGTGAAAGAGTAACATACATCCGTCCATCCTCACAAACTTTCATATTTAAATAGTAGCTGTAGGAAGTAGCATACATAATATTATTATATAATGTATCCTAATATTTATAAAAAACTATAATTATGAGAAGGATACACTATATTATATTATACACAATAATTAATTAGGTATTCTAGAGTCATACCCTGTCAAAATTTGCGGTTCCCGTGGTATAAGTAATTTTAAAAAATGTGTACAAACAATGTTCTGATTATCTCGTGGCTATTATCAAGATTATCATGGATGTGGGTATTTAAACCTACATAGCATTTTATCAAGTCTATCAAAAGCAATGAAAAAAACCGGCCACTTGCGAGTCGGACTCGCGCACGTAGGGTTCCGTACTATTATACCAATATTTTACATGTTTACTTATTTCGTTATTTTTGTACGAAGTTTTCCAAGTAAGCGCATTTTACAAGTATGGGCATCTATAACTTCTAAACTAACAAGTTGTATAAGCCGTTTTAGTTTTCCTTTAAAGTTTATCACATGGACTATCATGATTTTTTTTCAGATTTTACGATCCAGCAGCTTTTAGAGAGAGGCTCTTTAGCAAAAAAATACGCTTTAAGTTGAATATCTCGCAAATAGATACCTAAAACAAAAAATCGTCTCGGCAATATCTCGTCAAAAGTAAAAAAGTCCTATCCAATGATACCCCACACTATGGAGTAGAAGCGAGAAGAAAAATCATCCCCACTTCACGTGTAGGGGAGGTACCCCAAAAAATTATATTTTTCATAATGATAATTTTAATAATGAAAATTTCCTCCTCTTTCAGGATACTTTTTCAAAATTCCTTAAATATCATTATTTTAAAAGTTATTAACGAAAAACTAAATACCTTTTTTTATCTTATTTTGGTAATAACAATCGCAATTTTTATGTGCTAATATACCCTTAAAAAACATTTATTTTAAAAAACATTCCGAATCGAATGAGCTATCGCACATATTTTTAGGAGCTTTATTTCTATTTAACACGTTTTTGAACTTGTTGACTAGACTATATACCATTCCGGAGGGAACGAGAGAGTGAGATGCACCCTGACTCATCTCACTTTAGGGAAGAACACAACACAAGAACACAAAGCGAAACATAATATCAATTATCATGTAATACTTATACACGTAGGAGAGCCATGTTTCGGCACGAATGGGCTGGCTTGACCGGTTAAATATCACGGCCTGACATAAAACTGGCGTAAAATAACGCTTGCAAGGAAGTGAGTTTACCGGAGGCCCAAGGGAGGTTGGAGATTTTATGGACCAGGAACGTAAGTGACTCCTCTGGTGTTGCGAGTGTCTATAGGAGGCGGTAATCGCTTACCATCATGCGATCCGGCTGCTCGTTTTCTGGTCCATTTTATAAAAAAAGATAAAAGAAAAATCTTATAATCTAGTACTAGATGTTTCCCGCGCCTTCGTACGCGCCAAAAGAAATTTCGCGGGAACCGTACATTTCGCTGCGATAAAAAGTAGCATATGTCCTTCCTGGAGGTTTACTCTATATCTCTGTCAAATTTCATCAAAATCGGCCCATTAGCTTCGGAGCCTGTTCAATCCAAACAAACAAACAACAAATCTTTCCCCTTTATAATGTTAGTATAGATAATATATTCTGCGAGTGTGCTCACACCCTAACATCGACGTGATAGCCCGCGGCGGCTAATTATCACGTTGTCACGCTTCGCCGAGGCCTTGGTGGCTTAGTATTCACTTAGATCTAAGACCTGAGTGAACAAATTTATAAGCTACGTTAGTAATTACTAAATGCTCCATCTTTCTTAATAGAGTAATAAAACAAAATTTTAAGTAACCCCCGAATCGTCAAGCATTGAGCGAGCTGATGTAAACGAATTATAGCCAAGAACACTTTCGATCGTGTTAGCTTTCATACCAGATAGCATATGCTTGAATTACTTCAGAAAAAGTCAATATCACTATGTGTTCATATAAATTTCGAGGAGTTCCCTCGATTCCTCATGGATGCCATCATCAGGTCATCACTTTTGTGACAACGGCACCAATTTTGAATTATACTCTTTACATAAAAAAAAGAATTTTGAAAATCAGGCAACAGACGGCGTCGTTATCGTATAACCGCCTCCTTTTTTGGAAGTCGGTTAAATATATCATATTATACGTAAGTGAGGTAGTGTGTGTAACTTTATTTTTATTATTTTTATGTATTTCTAATCAATATTAGAAAAAATTGTTTTCTGCACACCTCAAGCCAGATAAACTTTAACTGTGCCAAATTTCATACTCCTCCGTTTTTGTTTTGTTTTTTTTTTCGTTTTTTTAGCACAATTCTTGTTAAACTGTACTCGATACTTTTGCTTCGCGTATTAATATGATGTTCTTATCATGAACTTTTTTGTCAAAAAAAGACGCCAGTGAAGTCAGAAGTAACAGCTAGCACCCAAACAAAGTCGGATGGTAACACAATTAAGTTCAAAATAATGCGTAGTTGGGCAGATATCGCATGCGCGATTTTATCGATCCAAAATGCACGGCGGGCCCGGTTCACTCCGCTGTTGCGTTAGAAACGGTGAGTACTTTTTGCTCCGAACTTAGTGGATCAAGTTTTTTTACTCATAGTCAGTCAAAAACAAGTGCATGTACCTTGCCGTGGCGTTGATCATTATAATAGCAAGTTTGGTCAGGCTGCAAGTAAGTCATTTTCGATTATTAGGCTTATTCTCTTCTCGCACAGAATAAGTACACGTGGCACTTTGTTCAGCCTATCGCCTAGCCTCAGTCACTGGAAATTTTGATGCTTTTTCTCTACTATTTTATCATTTTTCTTTGTATTTTCGTTAATACTATCGTAAACTATTTTTTTTTTCTATGTATATTTCTGTCGTCTGTATCTCCTGTCGTCTATATTCTAAGTATCATATTTGATGTATTTGATATAATATGTGTGATACTGTCGTATAACTCATGTATTTTATGTCCTATATTTTACGAGTCTACGAAGGTACTTATTTTGTATACGTAAGCGCAACAGGTACAAAGATTGCGCGGCGCTATCGCAATTTCTCACGTTATCGAGTCGACTTTAATTACGAAGCTTTTTTTTAACACTGCAAAGAATTCTTAAATATATACAATAAAGCAAGGCAATGGTATCAGACTTTGTTAATAATATTGTTTGTGTGGCATAATATTTTTAATGTGTATAGAGAAGTGAAGAATACTCTATCAATATGAGAATAATACTCTATCTACTTAATGCGTCGAAAAATTTATCTGCTACCTATTTGTTTTTCAATTTTAGCATTATTTATAATTTATAAGCACAAAAATATCTAAAAACAAATATTTACATTTATTTTTTTATGATGAAATTTTAATATCAAGTCGAGTTGGGTTCGAGTTGCATTCGAGAAAAAACAGTAATACAGTTGCACCGGGACCTGCGCCCTGCACATTTCTGGGCATTATTGATGTGATTCGTTTATAGATTTTATGTAGGTAGTTCATTGCCTGGGCAGAGCTACGCCCAGGTCAAGCCTAGACCGACAATGTCGCTCATTATTTATTTTATAAATAAACTGAATTCTGGCAAAGTAGGTACCTTTTAAAGAAAGTTATATATTTTTAAAATACTTAATTTAAACTTTTACTTATTTATCGCAATTTTTCATTACACTTAGAAATAACGGCGTAAAAAGAATAGTACTAGATGAAACAAAAGTGCAACAAGTGAAATGAAAAGTAAACAAACGTAGTATTTTGGCGTCGGTCCAACCTTCTAAGTTTCTCAATAGACAGCATTACATCTTATTTTACCCGACTGACGAAGCCAAAAGGAAGGGTAATGATTTTGGTGGTCTATGTATGTATTTATGTGTGTATGTTTGTTCCATCGTAGCGCCTAAGCCACTAATCCAATTTTAATAAAATAGGTATCAATAGTTTTAAAATAACAGCCCGGGTAACATAGGTTATATAATTTACGTAGTTGGGTTATAGTTTTTATAAAAAATGGTTGTCTGTTAAGTCGATTTACGGACGATAATTTTACGTGATAACTTCACCACAAGCGGAACTCTTAGGCCGATCGTGCCTCTCTATCACTTGTTCCGTCCTCTCGCTTACACGCTCGGCTCTGGCGGAACGTGACAATCAGGCAGAACGTGACAATTTTTCGTGCGTGCAGCCGGCGTAAATTTAAAAGTAAGAAACTAACCGACTTATTGATATATTTTATAAAAACTAGTTATTATATATTCACACTTAAATAAGTTATTCAAATGAATTTTTTCGATTGCAACATAAGGTTCGACATAATATATCGGGTTGCAATTGAAAATAGTTACGATCTTCAGGACATGCGCCCTGCAATTCAAAATGTTATTGATATTAATGATTAAATAGCAAAGGTTTATGTGAACGTATATATTTAACTGTGCCGGCCTGAGAAATTATAAAATAATATTATGTTGAATACCATATATCTTATGCGTTACGCATAAAGTTTAGATTTAATTAAAAATGTAAACTTTTAAATGATGCCATTTCCTCTAGAAGTCGTAACTGTTTTATCACAACTAATATAAATTTTGATGGGCAAATTAATATAATATCACAAGGAGCAGAAAATAAAATATTTTACAGCGAACAACTAATAAGCCATAAACGTCTTATTGCTTGTTTTATAACGTTATTAAATATTTTATCTCCTCAATGACATAACAATATTGGCAGCTTCTAATTACAGCAATAAAACGGCAAAGCTCACATTCGCTACACATGGCAGACGTAAACAAACCTGTAGTACCTGGCACACTGCCAAATGCTCCGATATTGAATATCCAAAGTTATATTAAAAGAGCTTTATCGTACATACATAAACTAAGTCTTACTTAATACTTAGGCTGGGACTATATGATCCGGAATCCGGAACGCCGGAGAAATTTTAGAGCACTTAAAATAGAACGCTGCGCTATTACAATTGAGTTGAAATTGGAAGTATCGAGTGTCGAACTGTCATATATTGTTATACATTGACATTTGACTCGACACTTGTGTGTTCGATTTTCAGCTTTAATGTATAAGTGCAATTATATTGTCCGCAATCCGTATGGCCAGGGAAAATTCAGAGCCCTTAAAATAGAACTCTATTTTGAGTGCTCTGAATTGTCCCCGGCCTTACGGATTCTGGACAATGCAGTCCCAGCCTTATAGTAAAACCTAAACAAGCTAGAAGACAGTGTGTGCAAATAGCAAGATGCTAAAAAATCCATCAGTATGGTAGTAGTAATAAATACAATGATGGAGACTGGGGTGACTTAATTCTTATGTTATTATGGGGATACTTGGTAAACAAGATAGAACACCTGTCAGATTTTATACTTTTGCAAATGGCGGACATTTGAATATTACCACAGAAAGATTTATTTTGTAAGTTTTATTCGTTTAATTTAATCAATATTAGTATGTTTTAAATATTACATACATTTAATACTATTTTGAATTTGAAAATTATATGTCTAAAACCTTGAAGTACTCATAGTAGACTTGATGTACTTTCCAGGAGCGACTTGATTTCTTCTGAATCAAGTGTTCCTTACTTTTTTTGTTTATTGCAGATATCCAATATGCCTAGAAAATATACACCAAACGAAGGTACACGTAAAAGAGAACCGTTCAATGATGAAATGTTGCGATTGGCGGTGAATGCAGTTATGGCGGGAGGAACTATTCGAGGCACTGCAAAATCTTACGGACTATCAACTATGACACTCAAGAGGTATGTTGTGAAAAGAAGAAATGCTGCAACTGATAAAATTGATTACACTCCGAACTACCGACAGTCACAAATATTTTCAACGACGGAGGAAAGCGAGCTAGTCAAGTATTTCATAATGGCTAGTAAGCTAAATTATAAATTCACACCGAAGAAGGTTAGACGCCTAGCATTTCAATATGCCACTGCAAATAAAAAGAATAATATACCATCTAAATGGTTTAGTAACACAGAAGCAACCTATGACTGGTACTATGGGTTTATTAAGCGACATAGGGAGCTATCGTCCTTAGTTCCTGAGGCCGCAAGCTTATCTTACGCCACGGCCTTTAATGGACACGATTTGGAAACTGAAATTGAAAACGTTTTAGACTCAAGAGCTTCTTCATCATCTGCTATTTCTGGTCCATCTTCTATTACTGTGCCAATGGCTTCACCTGGCTCACCTACCATATGAACAAACGAAGAAACTTCTGCACCAATATTTGAGGACTATACATACTATAGACTATACAGCTCGTGAGAATTCTGAAAGTGAGAGCAGAATGCTTATGTCATTTCTCCACCAAAGTACACTATCTCTTCTTTGCTCTCTTTATACACAAAAATATAACAAAAGCAGCTAATAACGAAAAAAAAAAGTAGCAAAACGCAACCAAATATCACAAATATAGAATTAGAATATAAATAAGCTCAGTAGCGCGAATCGGTAGAAGTATGTTATTAGATGACATTAACAGCTCTAGCGAAGAAAAAAAGATGACAACACAGCATTATGTTTTGATGACCGGTGCAGATTGGATTACAATTGATATTTAATTTCTTGTAAATTAATCTTTTGGGATATATTATATTTACAGAGAAAAAAAAGCAGCATATGAAACTTATTACACTAAAATGTGTGATCAATTTTTAAATCGCCTACAGAAGATGATATTAATGGTATAGCTAAATATTAAGTGGAGAAAACTACCAACTCCGAAAGGAAATCATCATTGAAAATTAAGTAAATGGTAAAAGCACTCATATTATATTAAATAATGGGTCGGTTTACGGACGATAATTTTACGTCATAACGTCATCACAAGCCTAAAGCCCATCGTGCCTCGCTATCGATTGCTCCGCGCTCTCGCTTGCACGCTCGGCTCAAGCGGAACGTTGCTTCAAATATGACAATCAGGCGGAACGTGACAACTTTCCGTGCGTGCAGCCGGCGTTCGTCGATTTATAAGACGTAATCACGTCAAAATAAAAATTTACTGGATAAACTTTAGGTTAAGTAATTGAAATAAATCAGTGGGATGTTTTGTTTCTACAATTTAAAACAGTATTTTAAGCCAGATATAATATAAAAGGTAATATTTAATTATTGAAGTCTTATTATATTAATTAACTTAGAAGTAATAAATAAATATTGTTACAACAACGTCTTTCAAACTTTTAATTACTTTGTTACGATAATTACTAACTTAAACAAATTAGGCAGGAATAATATGAATCAAGGCTTCACGTGTCCAAACTTTTCTTATATAAAATACAATTTATTTAAAACTTGCACTTCTTTAAGTAAAAAATATTAATTTCAATTTCCATTTGCATCAGCTTGAAAATCAATACATTCAATATCGACATTACTAAAGGTTCTCATTCGAATTTCCTACTCGATATAAAAATGCAGAAGGGTACAATGTTTTTTTTTCTTTACTTATATTATATTTTTCGTATCTGTAAAATCACAGAATTATAATACATAGTCTGCATTAAATTGCGTACTTTTTATGAAAAGTTACAATTAAAGTGGAAATCGCAATGCACGATATCGTATTGAGATGGCTTCGAGAACAATTAGTAGAGCAGTTGCATCGGACCTGCGTCCTGCATTTCAGGGCGTTATCGATGCTATGTAACTGCGTAGGTCACCCCTGCCCTATAAATACCTAAAAGTCGCCGCCCACGATACCCTATCATCATCTTCATCATCAGCACTAAAAATCAGTTATATATCAAACTTACAGCGTACAACAACTAGGTGGTCCATAAGTATATGCATGTTTTCTTTTTAGGGTTCCGTAATACTCAAGGAACCCTTATAGTTTCGCTCTAACCATCCATCTGTCTGTCTGTCTGTTTGTCCGCGCTTCAAGCTTCTGTAATTATGAATATAAATGGATAAAATTTGGTATAGTTATAGATTGTATATAAATCTCAGTTTTGGCATCATAAAATAATAATAATTTTATGTTAAAAGGGTGGCTCTCTATATATGTGAAGTGGGGATGAAAAATATTTTTTCATTCTACTCCATCGTGTGGGGTATCGTTCAATAGATTTTATAAAACAACGGCAAGGTTTCATACATGAGTTTTTTATAAAGTCGACCATTTCCGGGCAATTGGCACTGGCATGTCCTGACATGCTCTTGGTTATGATATTTTTGGAAGGAATCATAAAATAATGGAAGCACCGCAAGTTAGGATTGCCGTGAACCGTGACCTTGGTTGTATTGATTTTGTCATTCACGTCACTAATAACTTGCAGCATTGAAATGTTTCATAAAGGGACTTGGAGTTTGGACATTATATATACTTCAGGCAACCGAAACCATATTTGAATCTTCTTATCTAATTCTGCATATATAAACATATGAAAATGGATTGCGGTTCGTCTGTCTCGCGAAAACTCGAGAACTGCTGAACTGATTTGGCTAATTATGATCTCAAAATAATTGTTGAAGTTGAGGGAAGGTTCAAACGGTGAGAAATATTGGACAAATTGCGAGGAAAATACTAAATACGACGCCTGAATTTCCCTTTACTAACTGTTCCAAACTGTCAAACATTTGATGGTGATGGTAGCGTAAATTGGGGGTCCAATATCACTTGACTGTCAAATATTTAAATGTGCGTACAGTCTATCTGTTTGGCGGGACTACAAAATATTTCTATTTCAGAAAAATCGGCCGGCCCTAGTAGGTTGTAGGTGTAGACGATAGGTGTAGGTTGTAGTTGCTGGTGGTATTTGTTTAGGTGTAGTTATTTATTTATTACAGTTCAAGGTTAAGACGGAATAACGTGTGTCGGGTAAGCTAGTTTATCTTTATAAATTTAAATATTCTGTGTGTGTGATTGTAATTGAATTCCTTCTAAACGGCTGGGCCGATTTTGATGAAATTTTTGTGTGGTGTTCAAATGGACTCGATAATGGCTTAGATATACAATTTGCCCCGGTAGGTGGCTGCTGTCAGTTCGTCAACAAAGTTAATTCTAATATATATTTTATAAACATACTCGTGATATCAATATCAAATCACCACAGCTCACCTTAAAAATGCATATTCTCTATCTATTCCAAGAACATTTTGATAATATTTTGAAGACAAAAAGTAGGATTTCCTAGCTAGATATTGAGATATCAAAAAGGTCATCAACAAAAAGCTAAATTAAAATGTTTTTTTTTTGTTTTCAAATGAAACTTAACAGGTTATTTTCGGAAAGTCAGTAGAAAAAGCTACCACCGGTTCAACCCTAACCCACCGAAAAGAACCAACGTAAGAAACTCACACGAGGCCATCTTTTAGTAAAAAGCTGGAAAATCTTTTAAAAGAAATATATACATGGCGTCAGAAGACCACTCCCATTAACTTTGGGTTATGATTATACTACTTTTTCTCATTACAAAAATGTATTATTTTTCATTTTTTTTAAATTTATTTTTTTACATTTTATGCCTTTTATCCATAAGAACAAGATATTTAGAAGTAGATTTTTTATTAAAATCAAAAATTTTATTATTTTTACTTCATTAAGCAATGTAATTTACTTCATTACGCACGCGGGCCAATGACCCGGCTCGGCGTGTCAGCTGGGCACAGCTGACACGCCTCCTCTCCCAGTATCTACGTTCGCGTTCAGCGGTGGTGTAACATGCGATGACTTAGAACCGTATACACACAAAAGTGACGGTAAGATGATAAGATAAGATTCCAAAATCCAATTTTGGAACTCGGACCTCTTACCTAGATAATGCCCTAGTCCGGATTTTTGCCAACTACAAAGTAAAGATCCTAATTTCATAATTTCAAATAATTTTGGCGGAACCTTGATGACTATCCTACGGAACCCAGTTTTTAAATCCCTACTCTACACCGCCTGCAGTATATTTCGTAAATACCATGCACAAAATGTTGCTTGACAAATAACGAAACCAGTGTACAGTGCAACTAAATTCTTAATGTCCAACGGCAATCATCGCTTTTTTTATCGAAATTATAGACGGTGTCTGAAAAACGACAATAAATAAAAGATGCAACGTGGTTGAACTGTAGGTAACAACGAAACTAAGTAGATGTATAAAAGGTTGCCCGAAGTCGCATTAGTGAATTATTATTAATAATAATAAGTTACGTACGTAAGTCTGGACATCGATCATAAGTCGAACTGGCTAATAGCTATTTACTTACGTGAAAGAAGTATTGAGTACTGATTGACTGCTAGTAGGTAGTAGGTACTAAGTCTACTCCTAGTAGACTCCTAAGTTCATGGAATCCATCGACAATCAGGTGACCGCGGCAAGGTGTCACGTGAAAAGTTAAAACTTAAGGTTGTTAGAAAGTGTTTTTGTTGCATTTTGAAAATCGTTGCTAGCGCCCTAAATCATTACACGTATCACTTAAAACTAACCAACACAACACTACGTTTTTAAACACGACCTAATAGTGAAAGTCAAATCAGATGACGAACTTTTACCTCGAGAGAAAAACCGCAACTAAATTCGAAAATCTATTTCTAAACAACATAGTTCTTTTATCGACTTTCGGCAAAATTCAAAGGATGCCGACGCTATGCGGCGCGCGCGGCCACAGCACGGCTTATTCGCGGCAAATATCAAAAACGTGCCTCTCGACTCTTTCAAAAACTACTTAGACTAAGTGAAGACCTATGAAAATTGAAACATTTACGTGTACGTAAAGTAAGGCCAACCAGATGAGATAAAGAATGTAAACAAATTTTCAGGGGTTCAAAACATTTTTATTTGAATAAATTATTACAAAGTTCGAATTTTAATTCCATTATTGTGATTCCATAATTAAAATCAACAACTAAGCACTCACAATAACAGCAAAAATCAAAAATAAAACTAACCGAAACGGAATAATAACAACAAAAACCAAGTAAATACGGAGACGAAAAAATATGTATCACTTCGAACGCAATCCAAACAGGAATGAACTTGTTCACAATTGTTTGGCGGATCAAATGTTGACAACTGCGGCACTGGCCGCTTTCCTGTACCACGAAACACGCTACGACAGCTGTCGTCGACCAACTGACGTCATTATTGCATACGAGTGATAAGGACAGATATAATATTAACTCACTTTCATAATGCAACTCAGTAGCGGTCCGTTTATTTACGTATTTTATCTCGTCTCGTTGGCTTACTTTAGTCGATATTTAACGTAGTTAATTGTTTGATATGACTTTTTCCTTAGTTTTTTGTAATAAATAAGTTACTGTTTTTATATCAAGCTCGGTTTTTTATAATTTATGACCGGCAATCGAGCAGACAGATCGCCTGATGGTATGCGATTATCGTCTTTCACGCGCCTCTCTCTTCGCTCTTTTACGCGCCTTGAGCCTCCAGTAGATTTTGTAATAAGTTCACACAAATCAATGCGTATGCAAATTAAATAGTAATTTATCGATATGAAAAACTATCGATACATTTCTGGACACATGTCTATGTTTTATACATAAAATCATTTTCTCCGTTTGGTCAGTTGGCTGTAAGCGTAAAACCGCATTTTCAAGTGACGTTCCGTGGTATTTTTTTAATTATCTACTTCTTAACTTCGTTTAAGTTTTCGTTTGTTTGACTTTAGTTTGTTTTAATAACTGTTTTATATGTAATAAGTATTAACTGTTTTGTTTGTTTTGACTTGTTTTTCGTATTTGTGACTAGTGTGTGAGTTTTTATCCTAAAATGCCTTCGCTATTCGCGTATACCACGCGTTACTATGGTATGATGATGATGTGCTTATGTGAAGCATTTGGGAATGTCGCAGAGGCACTGAGGATTTACCTGAGGTGATATCCTCATGCCTGCCATCTTTTAGACTCCCGTACCATTACACAGGCATAAGAGTGTTAGAAAATAGGCCCAGCCTTGAGCTTCCAGCGGTGGGTGGCAACTGGACGTAAATATCGAGGAGCAAATTTTAGACGGTGCGCCGGGTTCCTCGTCTTGGAGCCCGCAGTGTGGCTAAAATGCTTAGACGTCGGCACGGTACTCCAGTTGCTACTTGCTGTTCGATTTAAATGTATGTACCTCATCTCATTTTATTTTCATTTATTTTTCTTAATCATTACAAAAAATTTAAATTAATTAAATGTTAACTTAACAAAAGTTAGTAAATAGGTACTTGAATGTTATTAGAACTTTAAATAAACTGAGGCCTTTTCATCCGTTATAGGATGATTTATATAGTATTCTCCGAGCGAAGTAACCACTATTGAAATACTGTAGTGTCTGGGTCAGTTGGTTTTTAAATGTCGTATAGTTGCCCAAGCATATACGGCATTCGCACAGCATATTCAGTCAGTCCAGAGGAATGATTGGTCAATATGTCTGGGGCCAACCTGTGCGGGTTTCCTCGCGATGTTTTCCTTCACCGTTAGAATTTATTTACTGCATACGGTACAGCTGCTAGTATCAGCTGATTTTCTCTATTCGCATATTCGCACCTGCGCGGGCGCGAGGGACGTGTTTGCGCGGCCTACCCCGCGCGCGCCCGCCTCCGACCGCCCGTGTGGTTATGTACGTTGTACATTGCGTATTGATAATTTTAACTTTTACAAAAACAATCCATTAAAAGCAAATGACTATTACCAAGTAGTAGGCCTAATATAAGCCCACGAAGTTATCGGGACTGGTCTGAATACACCCTGCATTTTACATTGTAAACTTAAATCTATTTAAAATATAACAAAACAGCCTTGCAAGGGTGCATCTTATTTCCGAGGTGTGCAATCTGTATAAATAAATAATGAAGTGTCTGTTTGTAATTTCAAATTAACAGCTTTTCACATATTACATTTGATTGCATATGAATTAATATCATACATTATACGGTACTAACCATCAAAAATCAATTTTTAAAATTTTTGTCTGTCCGGCTGTCTGTCTGTTTGTTCCGGCTAATCTCTGGAGCGGCTGGAGCGTTTTGCACGGGACTTTAACTGGCAGATAGCTGATGTTATAAGGCGTAGCTTGGGATACTTTTTATCTTCTTCATCATCATCAGAAAATGTTTAACGCCCAACGAAGTGGGCACGGGTCAGCTGGTTGTTAATAAAATAATATACTTTATAATAAGTTTCAGCTTGGCTTAAAATAATGTAAGACAATAATATAATGTCATTGCTGTACTCCAATGTATGTCATAATCCATCAGCCATACGTTGTGCCCGTTTTCTGCGCCCGCGACGAAAACTGGGCGGAATTTCGTGAAAACTTAAGGTTTCATAATGTACTCGCTGGTGTCTGCAACTTCGTTTGCGTAGAAATAACAGAAAGGGTCACGTTTATTTTTTAAACGGAACCCTAGGAAAAAGGAGCCTAAGTTACTTTTTATAAGGTCAGCTACCTGCTATGGAAAGTAAAAAAATGTTTTTATTTTTTATTTTAAGTACCGTTTAAACATTCATATGCATTTAGTGAAAAGCTGTTAATATAAAATTACAAACAGACACTTCAATTCTATTTGTATAGATGACCCGTGCCCAGTTAATTGGGCGTTAAGCATTTTTTAATGATGATGATGAGGATAAAAGGTATCCTTAGCTGCGCCTTATAACATCAGCTATCTGCCAGTGAAAGTCCCGTGAAAATCGGTCCAGCCGTTCCAGAGATTAGAACAAATAGACAGATAGACAGACGGATAGTTTTTTTTAATTGATTTTTTATTTTAAGTACCGTATATATTTTCATATGTATTAAGTGAAAAGCTGTTAATTTAAAATTTCAAACAGACACTTGAATTTTATTTATTTGTATAGAGTAATAATGTATAGATGATAATATTATACGCATCCTCTTCACATCTTTTCGTACCACGATTAGTATGATAGTAAAAAATTTACCGTGCAAAAAATATGTAAGGCTTAATTTATTTTTTCTGTATAATCTTCTTCAATACGCACATAATGTGCCTAAAGTTGTGTAATTGATTTAGCAAAACGTTATGTATCTACTATAGTACCATTAATAATACCTTTCTGGTAAAAATATCAAATAAAACCTACATAATCCGCATACAGACAAACTAAATAATAGCCTGCATATGCACGCCGCAGTTTTATTATCCATAATTTTGAGTAGCGATTTCACACCAGATATCCATATTTTTACATAATATGTAGTTTATTTTTTAAATTATTAGACTAACATCAATGATTTCAAAACTAAGGATGGGCTATGAGTTATGACGTACCAACATTTGACAGAAAATATCTTCATACAAGAAAAAGTTTCGTCATCTTGATTTCAGAAGAATTTGTCAAATAAATGCGGACTGATTATACAGCGGAGACCAAAATATGTCAAAATATCAAGATAACAAATGGCAAACCACGACTGCCCCACACAATCCCAAAAGTAGGGCAGTTTAAGTGTGGACACTCTTTGCCTCCACATGCCTCGTCTATAATATTGTATAGGTCTATGACTAAAATATTAACAAAATATCCAATGAAGCCTTCCCGGAGTCCGGACCCGCGCTCGGGCGCACGGGCGGAGGATGCAGCGATAAGGCCGCCCACAGCCGGCGCCCGCGCAGGTGTCGCCCCGCAGTGTAGCTACACATAGAGACTGGAGCTCGCATATGCAGTCGATGATTTCAGATGTTTCCCAAAATTTGTAAAGCCTAGAACAAGCTGTGTCTAACAAGTCAAGAACGTTATTCGGCCAAATATTGCCCGCGACTTTGACACAAACGGAAATCTCGTGGGAACCGTATGTTTTGCCGCGAAAAAAATATATCAGTGCCAAAATGAAACTTAAAAAAATCGTTCCCGTAGTTTCTGAGCCTATTATATATTGCTCCCCACACCGATTTCGGTGACAGTGGCCGGTTTCATTGAAATCAGGCCAGCTACGCAGGAGTTATTTTTATAGTGCCCAAGTGTGTGCACAGTACACAAGAGCACTCTCTCTTCCTTTACTCTCGAAACCCAGTAAACGGACAAACGGACCGACACGTCTGGCGAGAGATCAGGCGCAGGTCCGACTTTTTACATGCCCATCCGACGCATGGATCATCTTTCTTGTCAGACAATCAGGTGATCAGCCTGCATTGTCCTAAACAAACTTGGAAACAACATTTTTTGTTGTTCCAACGCGGGAATCGAACCCACGACCTCCGAGTCGAGAGCCAAGCTCTTAGCCACTGGACCACGGAGGCTGAGCCTATTCAATACAAATTGCAAACAAACAAATATTTCCTCTTTATAAATAAAAAAATTTAATAAATTTCGTTTATTTCAGGCTGTATAGGCCCATATTATAAAAACCTATCTTATAGACTAACATACATGTTACTATATTTGATAAACTAACACTAAAATGACACTAACAGTATCTACCAGCTTTCGCCCTCGTCTCCGCACGTCTAAATACAGTATTCCATAGGAACACTGCGCTTTTCCGGATAAAAAGTAGTCCATGTGTTAATCTAGAGCTCAAACTACTACCATACCAAATTTCATTACAATCCATTCAGTAGTTTTTGTGTTAGAGAAATAAACATCCATCCATCCATCCTCACTAATTTTTACATTTATTATAGTAGTAGGATATTCATATAGATACAAGTACACTCACAGCTACGTTGTTAATTAATTTATATGGCCTCCACCAAGCTACGTGGACTAAGTTGTCACTGTTCACGTCGAACTCACACGAGGGAATAGGGAATAGAATACCAAGCACTTGTCCGCTCAAAATGTTAGGTATCAGTGGCGTGGAGTTCCTATAACTCCATTCCAACCGGCTTCACTTCCCACTTAACTTTTGAAGACCCTCATCCAAATCCCTACCTATTATACAGGCTAGGGCTTCCCTATGAAGCAGAACCAGCCGTCGCCACTGGTAGGTATGATCTCTACATTACGATAGTGATATTCTTTTTTAAGACATTCAAATAACGATATTTAAATATTTATAGTTATTAATCTGAGATTTAAATTGTCTATTAAGGCTGGTTTTACAGTCACGGTGACGGCCGGCGCCACAGATTACCACAGATTAAAGATATAGGACCAGATAAACATCTACGTAGTGAACTGTCGTATAGATAGCGCTACTACAAGCATAGGACGTGCGCACAATTTTCCTATCATGTACACGGTAATAGTGTCAAAAATACGCGAAGATTGTACGCCGTCAAAAGGACGTCTAAATTTTCAAATTTCGTCTTTGAGTTTTTATGTTGTGATATTAAAAATTGTGATATTATGTTGTTGGTTGTTGGTTGTCATGACGACAAGTAGCAATTATTGTTTAATATAAATTTGTCTCTAATGAATGTTAAAACTTTTTAATATTAGAATATTAAATACAAATAATATCAAACAAAAAAGTGGTATTTATTTATTTATTTATGGACCAAAAACAGTTTTGCATCAAAAATAACGTAGAATAATAAATACATTCAAATTTACAGCTAGATACAATAACTAATTACATTTGGCCTCAATATGTATTGAAATGTGTGCATAGACGTCCATGTGTGCATCTCCAGGCAAAAAGTATCTCCAGTTTAATGGCCCTACTTTTAAGATTTTTTGAGGGCCATTTTGACATTTGAAGTATGGTGAAAATAAGATGGCTGATATCTGAAGTATAATATAAAATGGCAAGATGGCGTAACTTTTTAATGTATTAAGATTTGTTCAAATGTACGTCATAGCCTGTCTTGAGTTTTGAAATCTTTAACTATGTGTAACTACGTGTAACAATACTACGTGTAACAATACTATAATATATCTTATTTTAACTATCCTAAGGATGATAATAATAGATAAGTTAATATTTTTATTTTCTAGAAGATGTCTTGCTTTATGATAAGAGCGTCCATGACCTTTTGCATAGACCCCTTGAACCCCGCGTGTGAAACGCGTGATCGTGCAGGTCAATCCCGGGTTGTGGTGTGCACTGTGGTGTGACTTTCTCAATAATCGTATACTGACACTACACTTAGTTAATATTACCCTCATCTCATGTGACAACTGACAACCCTGGCCAAATTTCGATCGTTCTATGAAAGATATTCCTCTGTACGCAAGTATATATTTTTACTCTGTGGTGTTACTATAGAAGTCGGTTAAAAACAGCAGAATTATACGCGTATCCCGTAACCCGCTTATAAGCTGATAAGTAAAACCAGCTTAATATAAACTGATTATTATAAAATGAAACAATGTAATTTCCTCTGTGCATGTACTACTCTGCGCGTAGAAAGTTTTGAATGAAACTTAGCGAATGGGCACAATCAAAATTTACTTCCTCTAGAATACGGCTGGAAGGTTTCATTCGCTTCGTATATGACTTGAACAAATAAATTTATACTATTATTTATAGTCATGAACACTTAAGTAAGCGCCAAATTTTCATAAAAATATACGCTACACAATTATCATCAATATGTACCTAAACAAATGGCAATAACTATGATTTTTTATTAAAACTACGACTACTAAGAACACATTCAATCAAATTTTATTATGAAATATGCAAACTTTTTACATATTTTATTGGTATTGGAAAATAAAGGCTGGTTTATAAACACAAAAACAAAATCAAATTTTAATATGGTGGTACTGTCACAAAAGAAAGAAATATACTATAGAAGAAATCTTGTCAATTTACTAAAGATTAACTCGTTGTTACGTTGTGATTGATGGTGATTTTTTTCGTTTTATTACATGATGAATTATCGTTACTAATTGTGAAATTGCTAGTCTGTTTTCATTTTAAACACGTTTATCTCTCACGAATATGGACGTATCGTCCGAAAAAGCCGCACAAATTGTTGCTGTAGTGCACCAACGAACAATTGCTGCAGATTTAAATGTAAACCAGTCTACGGTTTCCCGAGTTTACAGAAGGCTTATGGAGACAGGTTCATTCAAAAGAAGACGTGGAACCGGCAGAACTCGGGTGACAACGTCTCGTGACGATAGGTTTATTGTGACAACTTCGTTGCGAAATCGGTTTTTAACGTCTATAAGCTTTAAAAATGAGCTCCACCAGGTACGTGACGTAGCAGTTAGTGCACGAACCATAAGAAGAAGGCTAAAAAAGCGTGATATCACACCTTTCAGACCTGTAAATGGACCAAAATTGTCTGCGGCTCACAGGCAAGCTCGACTAAGATTTACTCGTGAACACTTAAATTAGACTGAAGAGCAATGGACTTCCGTATTATTCACTGATGAGTGTAGGATTTGTTTGTACGGTGCTGCTGGTCGCCGACTAGTCTACCGTAGACGAGGAGAGCGATATACTCAAAATTCCATCGAGGAGAGGGTTCCGTTTGGAGGCGGGACTTGTATGGATTGGGGCGGCATATCGATGGATGCTCGAACTGAACTTGTGTTTATTGACGCAGACACACATGGCCGTGGTAACCGTGATTTAACATCACATCGCTATATAACGGAGATATTGGACCCTCATGTGGTACCTTTTAGCGGATTTATAGACGAAAACTTCATCCTGATGCAGATATATGGGATAATGCTCGTCCGCACGCAGCGAGACAAGTTGAGCAATACTTTACTCAGGTTAAGATTCGTTCCATGTATTAGCCAGCACGTAGCCCGGACTCAATCCGATAGAACACGTGTGGGACAACCTAAAAAGAGCTGTATTTACAAGAAATCCGATCCCAACAACGGTTGCGGAGCTCACAGTTGCATTGTCACAAGAATGAGACAATACTCCGCAATATTCAAGACTGATCAAGTCAATGCGAATCCGACTTGAATCAGTTACAAGGACAAGAGGAGGTAATACACCTTATTAAAAACAAAAAAAAAATTTATTTTCTTAGTATTCCAAAATTTTCATAATAAGCCGTTTTTGTTCTATTCACTGTTTCATTCCAAAAAGCTGCAAAAGGAGTAATTTGATTATTTTAGTCAGAAAAGTTGACCTATACTTGAATTGATTTTTTTAGCATTATCATTGAAATAAATCAAAATAGTTTACACTTTCACTATTTTCATTTTCATTGCAAGTTATCTTGCACTATGATGCAGTTTATGTGTCTGCCAGTGTATAACCCGAGTACGTAAACTATATGGCCTATGTCACCCGGGCTATTATTACGAATCTGTTGACACCTCATTCATTAAAAAGTGGAACAAACATACAGTAAAACTAATTTGATAATAGTGCTCTGCAATCATCGTTTTTCTACGGAAACGACAGACGATGTATGAAATACGACGACGACGTGGTCGTACTGCGCATACATACAAAAACTGCCAACATCTATAACCTTCCCCTTGGCTTCGACGTAGTCGGGTAAAAAATTGTTGCTCTGGCACATAACCAAGTACGGACTGGCTTGATCTAATGAACGCAGAAGGTCAATTCTGCTAATTAGATCCTACAATTTTTTTTTTTTTTTTTTTTCCGTCCCCCTAACGTGATCAGGGATTGTTTTTAATCTTTTATTCTTTTTCTTTCTTTTGGATTATTTCTTCACTTTTTACAGTTCTTATCTCTAAATTATATACAGGGTGACCTGAAATTCGATGCATTCCTTTGAAAGACAGAAAGTAGACCTCATTTACAGTAATATTTTTCATGGCATCCCCTATCCGAAAGTTGCTATTTACAAAGTTATTGAAATTTCAAAAATTTTTTCTTTATTTTCGTCTTTTTGACTTTGACATGACGTATTTTTAAAAATGTTTGTCTTTTTAGTGATTTTTTTATGTATTTTAACCGTCAATGAGTCAAATATTATTTTTAAGGAATAAATAGGGACAAACTAAGCGAGAATTTTTCATTATGAGACATGAAACAGAATTTTCTTTTAAGAAAAATGCACATTTTTCTTAAAAACAGGTGATTTTCTTAAAAAAATGTATGATACAATGCGTACAAGTATTCTAAATAACTTCCTTATCTCATTATCTTTCCAAAAAGGTGCAAATGTCTACATAAAAATATGACGTTGTAGTAAACATATTAGAAGTAAAATGAAATAATGTCTAAATCGATTTATTTGCGATAAGGTTAAAATAAAAGGAAAAACTTGTATTTAATTACGTTTATTGTGTTTAAAAAACATCAATGTTTAATTAAATTTAATAATAAATATTCTACTTTAGGTCTTGTTCAAAATGTGAACCTCTGTTTCTGATACAGGCCCGTAGTCTTCTCCGTACCTCTGTTTTGATTATTCTGGTAGTAAGACTAGTTTTGATTTCTTCTGCTGCATTTCTTATGCGGCTTCTGAGCTCCTCTACAATAGTTATGGGTGTAGTATACACCAAAGCCTTCATATGACCCCAAAGATAAAAATCACACGGGGTCAAATCGGGACACCGTGCTGGCCAAGGAATTGGCCCGCCCCTATCCAGCGATGTGGGTAAGTTTGGTCTAGCCACTGGCGTACGCCGAGGCGGAAGTGGGCCGGGCAACCATCATGCTGGAAAATCATATTACGACGAGTTGCTATTGGCACATCTTCCATTAAACCAGTAATCTCCTCTCTTAGGAAATGTTCGTACATTTCACCATTTAAATTTTGAGGCAAAAAATGAGGTCCAACTAAATTATTATTAATTATACCCATCCAGACATTTAGATGCTGGATAGGTCGAGGCGGGCCAATTCCTTGGCCAGCACGGTGTCCCGATTTGACCCCGTGTGATTTTAAATAATAAGTAATTAATAATAAGTAATAAATAAAGTGAAATTCAATAAACGTAAATTTTAAACACAATAAACGTAATTAAATTTTTTCCTTTTATTTTAACCTTATCGCAAATAAATCGATTTAAACATTATTTCATTTTACTTCTAATATGTTTACTACAACGTCATATTTTTATATAGACATTTGCACCTTTTTGGAAAGCTAATGAGATAAGGAAGTTATTTAGAATATTTGTACGCATTGTATCATACATTTTTTTAAGAAAATCACCTGTTTTTAAGAAAAATGTGCATTTTTCTTAAAAGAAAATTCTGTTTCATGTCTCATAATGAAAAATTCTCGCTTAGTTTGTCCCTATTTATTCCTTAATAATAATATTTGACTAATTGACGGTTAAAATACATAAAAAAATCACTAAAAAGACAAACATTTTTAAAAATACGTCATGTCAAAGTCAAAAAGTCGAAAATTAAGAAAAAAATTTTGAAATTTCAATAACTTTGTAAATATCAACTTTCGGATAGGGGATGCCATGAAAAATATTACTGTAAATGAGGTCTACTTTCTGTCTTTCAAAGGAATGTATCGAATTTCAGGTCACCCTGTATATACATTTGATTTTCTTGCATAGTTACTTAACTATGCACTTGTCGATTTATACAGGTAAAAAGTAAACAATCTTATTTTAAACGCAGTGAATACAATAAAATCCAATAAAATATACAATCAATTTAAATTCAAATTAAAAATGTCAAAAATAATTCCCATAAAATAAAATACAATAAAATAATAAAATACAACTAAAATAATTACAATTAATTAAAATGTCAACAATAAAACGACGACACAAGGTAAAAGACTAGCCTAATATCACAAAAATACATTACAAATAGAGCCTAACTAATATCACACTAATATATCACAATTTTTCTTACATACTACACCCACAATCTTCTTACAGAACTCGAGGAAGATATCCGTCGACTTCCCCCCCAGGATGGAAGACAGGCTCTCACCCGTAATCGATATGCCCAATTTTTGCTCAGTATCATATCTACTGCTAGCAAAAATCGGGCACTCGAGTAACAGGTGAGGAACCGTCTCCTCAACTCCTGGCTGACATGAACACGACGGGTCCTCCTTCAGCTTGAATCTGTTCAAGTAGAAGGCGAACCCACCGTGTCCAGTCAGAATCTGTGTGGTGTAGTGTGTGATGTCTATCTTATTGACTACTCTGTATGCAGCAGCAGCGCTTGGGAAAAAGAGCTTTGTGATTCCGGCCGTCCCTCCCACTTCGTATCTCCTGTCCCATTCCTCAACCGTATCCTCTCTTAAGATACGCTTGACGAATGAAACAGGACACAGATCGTAGTCAGGCTTCCTTTTCAATCGCAGCGCGGCCTCCTTGGCTAATTCGTCAACCCTCTCATTCCCTCTCAACCCTGCGTGTGCCTTAATCCAAAACAGGGAGACCTCCCGCCTCTGCGATGCAGCTTTTCGGAGGGCCTCCCTTGTTTGCACTGCCAGGGGATGAGGGGAACTAAGGGTGACTGCCTGGAGAGCCGATCTGGAATCGCTAAGGATACCGACCTTCGCCATTCCACTCTTGCAGGCTATACTTACTGCTCTCTGGAGCGCTTGAAGCTCGGCTTGGTAGACGGTACAATACGGCGGCAACGCAAGCTTGACGGCTTTCGTCTCGACCTCACCCTTCCATACGGAGAGTGCGGCTCCGACTCGACCCTCAATCTTTCTGCCGTCCGTATAGATCCTATGGACGTGGCTGTTAACCACATCTGCATACGAGTCCTCGTCTACCAACCCGAACCTCAGCTCTACCTGCTCTGCCGGATGTGGGTCCTCGATCGCTAGAGCCATTCGCTCCACCTCCCTGTCTTTCAACGCCGGGTGCGGTACTCCCTTCTTGATCTCATAGAGCCTCGAAGCTTCGAGTATCCTGAGATCAAGAGGGAGTATCCCAGCCAACAGCATCGCAGAGTTCAGGGAGACGGTCTGATATGCTCTGCAAATCTTCTGGGCAAAACCCCGTTGGACGGAGTTGAGCCTTTTCTGGACCCCCATCTTTTCCACGGTGGGTGCCCACGCTGCCGATGCATACAGAATAGTCGGCTCTATCACGGCCATATATATTGTCTTAACTATCTGGGGGTTAAGCCCCCAACCTACTCTTGCAGCTTTTGCGAGCTGTTTGTATCTCGATATGGCTTTCTGGCATACTTTTGTGACATGTGCGTTGAACGTAAGGCCGGTGTCTATTATCAGACCTAGTACTTGAATTTGGTCGTAGTATTGTAAATACACACCCCCATCGCGAGTCGAGGCACGTCATATTTGAGTCTACGTGTCGTCAGTAGTGCGCAAGTTTTGTGGGGGGCGAACTTCAACTTGTTCGACTCCCCCCACTTATTTATTCTTTCCAAGGCTCTGTTCGCCTTTATCTCGATTTCCAGAGCTGTATCCCCCTCGAACACTAAAACTAAGTCGTCGGCGAAAGCCTGGCAAAATATATCCATCTCCTCTAACATCCATAGCAGGGGGTCCAACAAGAGGTCCCACAGGATTGGTCCGCCTATAGACCCCTGCACGCACCCCTTGTTGGTCTCCCTGCTCACTTCCATACCAGCATACCTTACATTCACTCCTCTTTCACTCAGGTAGCTGCTGATCACCCGCCTCAGGTTCCCCGGACACCCAACCTCAGCTAACCTAACCTTTATGGCCGGCCACCAAGCACTGTCGAAGGCACCCTCTATGTCCAGTGACACCACGACAGAAATTTTCTTCTCCTCCCTCTGTTTTCTGACGTGGTTCACCAACCTATAGAGGGCGTCTTCGGTGCTCCTTTGGGGCATAAAACCATACTGGTTAGGGCTAATCTTGGGCAGCAGGTAGAATCTAAGTCGAGCGACCAGCATCTTTTCGAAGATTTTGCCGAGAACAGGCAAGAGGCCGATCGGACGATAGGCTTTTGGTACCCGGTACGATTCCCTGCCCGGCTTCCTTAGCACCACCATAGTCGCCCGCTTCCACTGTTTGGGGAAGCAGGCGACGGTGAGGCACCTATTCAGCAGAGCAAGGAACCATTCCGGGTCACATTCTACAGCGCGTTGGCAGATGTCCGACGTGAGTCCATCCGCCCCGGGGGCCTTCTTGGGGTTGAAGGACCTTATGGCTCTATTCAACTCCTCCATGATGAAAGGAGGGTCGTCCGGACCCGCCGGCGGTTCGGTGTCCAAGGACTCCGCCCGCCGGCGCGTCACTCACTCACTTTCATCACTTTCCTGGTCCCCGGGGTAGAAGGTCTCCGCCAGCCATTCTGCAATATTAGAGTTACGATCCAGTCCCGATATTATGTTTAAACTAATATAAATACTTATATCGCTAAACAATAGGTTGGTGTTAGAAGGGTGAAAATTTATGGTTATATTATTGTATTGTTATAGCCAAATAAAATTTTTCATACCCTTAAAAAAAATATTTTAAGGCTATGACAAATAGCTTACACTGGTTCTAATCCAACCAATGTATAATAGTATGATAGAACAACCACAATTTTTTGATATATTATGATAACTTGTTCACAATAATAATAAATAATATTTAAAACCGTAAGCATTTCAATTAGTTACAAAACTTTATCTTCGTTTTAGCGCTCATTAAGTGAAAGATGAACTTTTATCGATGAGACTTGTGTGTAAATATTTCGAGTCTAATATAACACCAATTTGTTCTTCCATTTATGGTAAACGCATTTGTGTCTCACAACGTTCAGAGCTGACGGATACGATACGATTTTTCGTTTTGTTTACTAGGATGCTTTGTTTAATCCGAAAAAGATTTTAACTAATTATTTTTATGTAATTAATCGGCATTTATTAAAAATATATTCACTAGAATGTCTGGTATTTACTGACAGATCAGCATATTTTTAAAATTTCAAATATAATATATATGCGAAGTTAGAACAAGTGCCTATTACTTGTATATTTGAAGAAACTGCTTATATCGAAACTCAACATATTGTGCTCAAACCACTGAACGGATGAAAAAAATATTTTCCAGGCCATTAAATATACGTCTAGTTTGTATGGATGCCTGTTACAGTCCCTATCTGTAGTTGCTCTCATTTTCGTTGCTATTTCGAAATCTCACTTTTCTTAAAATTATCGCGTGGTGTAAAGGGGCCTTACAGTTCATAAACACGGTACAGAAGAGGTCCGCCGACGCACCTCCCCCGCGTTCGTCTTTAACCACATTACGATAACATACATTGTAAAAGATTTACACGAGCTATACACGCGACTCTACCCATTTAGGTATTATGAGATTTGTCTTAAAAAAGTAAGTAGGTAACACAGGCGAGGCGTCCATACAAGCCGGCTTCCCTTATGAATGTTGCTTATTTTTAATCCAAATTTATTTTTAAAATACAGCACTAAAACAAAACAATAATTTGCACCCAAAACATTGCGCTAACACCTTGTGACGAAACAGTTCCGTTTGACGCACGAGATGAGCCGAGATTAATAAATAAATATTCACTATTAATTTGCCGGCTTGTATGGATAAAAAATAACCTTATATTGATAGAAATAAAAACAAATTAAAAATTACAAAATTATTAGATTTTCATTATTTCAATGAGGGTAAGGTTCATAATCATTATGGCGCTAAGCGCAATAAAAACAAAGTATCGTTGTTCTGTATTATAATAGATATTTGCTTACGCGGCTTACTATTCCGCGAATCTCACGCTTCGCCGCTAGTAGGTTAAATTAAATTACGAGACAATTCTTCACATTATTCGCTGCGTTCAATTCAAAAAATAGTGAAAAAGTTGTTGTTTTAATCAACTTAAATAACTCTAGAACGCCAAACTATAGAACTCAACTTGATAAAATTTTTAAATCAAAATTTTATCTGTTAAATATTATAGTCACAATTGTCACAATTGCGGGGCATTTAATATAATGAATTAAATGTAATCGTTATTGCGGTGACACGTGTTTTGTCACAAGCCCCTTGGTTTGTGACAAAAAACGTGGTTCAAGCATCTTTGAGACAATATGTCATTGATTTATCATTAATTTTCTCTACCAAATTGTTGCTACACAAAAAACAAATCAATCACACCATACATGTGCTACATGACATAACATGATTGTGATTTAAAAAAAAAAACACCATTGTGTACTAAACGTAGGCGATAATATTGAGATGCTATCTTAACAGAGTCGGCATCCTTTGATCGACGAATATGTTTAGTTTTCAAATTAAGAAAAAAGACAGCAAAAAGATCGTTTTGAAAATCGAATTTGGTACGTGCTTAGTAACGACAAATAAACATGCATCTTAATTATTCCTAAACAAGATACAATCCCATCCCATCCTATTCTAATACTATTAAAAATGTGAAAGATTGTAAGTACTATTTCATTCAAAAAGTAGTGAACGGGTTTTGATAAAATTTGCTATTGTTAGTTTAAGCTCTGGATAAAATAGGCTCCATTTTATTCCGAACAATTACGGGGTTTCCGTGTGACATTATACTGTATTTACGCGGGCGGAAGCGGAAAGACATGTTTGGTTTTTAATTCTAGCTCGGTTGAAGAAAATATATGTGTTGGACACGGAATAAACTCCAAGCGGTTCATTCCGTGTTCAACCCCTATATTTTCAACCCTCGTTCTTATAACGTAAGACGAGGGTAGAAAATCTAGTGGTTGAATTTTATCGGAATAAACCCATAACGTAAGACGAGAGTAGAAAATCTAGGGATCGCACACGGAATTAACCGTACGGGGTTTATTCCGTGTTCAACCACTAGATTTTTGATCCCCTTCCTTAAAACGATGTTACGTAAGACAAAGGAAGAAAATCTAGAGGCTTAACACGGAATGAACTGCTCGTGGTTTATTCCATGTTCAATCCCTAGGGTATCGACCCTCTTATAAAGACGTAACGTAAGACGAGGGAAGAAAATCTAGAGGTTGAACACGGAATTAACCGCTTGGGGTTTATTCCGTCTTCAACCCCTATATTTTCTACCCTCTTACTTATAGCGACGTTACGTAAGACGAGGGTAGAAAATCTAGGGGTTGAACGCGGAATGAACTGCTCGGGGTTTATTCCGTGTTCAATCCCTGAACTTTTTAACCTGCTTCCTTATAACGACGTTACGTAAGACGAGGGTTCAAAACGGAATAAACCGCTCGGGATTTTTTCCATGTTCCACCCCTGGATTTGGGTCCTGAAGTGTGTTGCAAGTTTTGTGCCATTTGACTTTGCTATTGTATAATTTCCTTTGTTCCAGATTCGTAATGGGCCTCCCAGAAGTTCTGGTTTTGGTAATAAGCATCGTCGGGGCGATGGGGTATATCCCCCATGGTTCTATTGGGGAAAAGGTTTGTAATTCTCTTATTCCTTTCGCGTTTTTACCTGACTACAGCGAAGCCAAAAAGAAGGGTAATGTTACATACATTCCATCGTAGCGCCTAAACTACTGATCTGATTTTAATGAATGAGGTATCAATCAATAAATTCGTAATAATGGCCTGGGTGACATAGGATACAAAATTGGCGTAATATTGGGTCATAGTTTTTAACTATCTCATATTACTCATCTTGAGACGCTTGCATAATTATGCCTCAAATAATATCATCAAAAGAGTATCATCACCACCACCACCTATTGTATAGGATAGGTTAACAGATTTGATAACCTATCCTATATAATAGGTTCAGTAACCGGTCGATGCTTAGTTAATTACAAAATAAAAAAACACAAAATACTGTACGATTTCTTAGGAAATTTTAGTTTCATTCGACCGAATTCGATGTGCAGCAGATAAGTTTTTTTTTAACCAGGAGCATATGCTAACCGAAGCTTTGCTTCGTGAGGTTGTCGAGCGTATGGGCAAGGACTTCAACGAGGCAGCGTCGTCGTACCTCGAGTTCCCGCCCAGCGAGAGACACCTCGGCCTGATGTCGCGCAGCCCCGAGCAGATGGACTACGACGGCCTGCTAGACGGCAACCCGCACCCCAGCCTGCGCGACCAGGAGTACCTGCAGCACAGGTAACAGATTCAATTTGTTAAGTTTGAAGGTAAGACCGCACTAGGCAGCAGTGGAGCGACGTCACGCGACACGTCCCTACTAATAATACCGCAATGGAGTGCCGCCTCGCGTAGTTCTGCTGTCACGTAGTGCGTTATTTCTCATACAATTTTATACAAAGAATATTTGGCCATCTCGCGTCACGTAGTTGCGCTGCCGCGTAGCCCACCTTTAAAAGGACTTTCACCATTATAATAAGTGTTTGTCCATAAATTACCCAAACGTCTGATTTAAGGCAATCGTGTTATCTCATCGGTTCGTAAAACAATCAATTTGAAGCATTGATATTTTTGCAGTTCGTTGTGGGGCCATCAGTACGTAACCGGCGGAGCGGGCGAGGGTGAGCAGCGCCTGCCCACAGGCCTGCTCAATCGGCAGATGGTGAAAACCGACGCCGTCCTGCCCGCCTACTGTAACCCACCTAACCCGTGCCCTGTAGGATATACCGGTAAGGCCATTTGATATTAAAAAGCAGGCGGTTAGCAGCGCCTGCCCACCGTTCTCCTCAACCGGCAGATGGTGAGAACCGAAGCCGTGCCGCCGCCTACTGTAACCCACCCAACCCGTGCGCTGTAGGATATACCAGTAATGGATTTCTAAAAGGAACCGGTAGATAAGTAATTGATATAAGCGGGCCAGGGCTGATACGGCATAAATGGATTAGTATTCTGTATTATCTCAACGCGATATAGATTTGTGACGTGATAGCCAGAAAAAAAATTTACCCAACTCATTGCACTAAAATTCCATGGTACAGTTCTCTGGTGACCAAAACTCATTCTGAGCTGTCACTTCGCTCGACAGTATTCGGTTAACCATACCATTACTTGGATCAGTCTTATAAAAAATCATAAATTTATAGAGGAACAAGGCTGCATCAGCGACTTCGAAAACACGGCAGCCTTCAGCCGCGAGTACCAGCTGGCCCAGAGATGCATGTGTGATGGAGAGCATATGTTCAGCTGCCCGCCCGACACCCCGTCCGAGCTGGACCTCCGCTTCTCAGACCACCACAAGAACCTTGTGGCCAAGAAGTATAAGCCTGATGTGAGTATAATTTAATGTTAATCGATTTGGAAGCTGTAATCGAAAGAACAGAATCCTTTAAAGTTCCCACCTACCTTGAGATAAAAATTATATTCATATTATACAATATACTGGCGGTCAATACCAGAGTGCGTGTGATCCTACATTTATAATAACTAGAGGTGATCAAAATTGGCCCGTAATAATTCATTATATTTTTTTATTTTGAACATTTGCCCCTGAATTATAAAAGATAATAAAAATGTAAATATAATATTATAACAGATTGACTAAACGTCAATGGCGCAACCAAATTGTATCTATCAAACCGTGCGGTAGTGTGTGTTATTTTTATTAATTATATGTACTTCCAAGGTTTATTTAATAACATTGGCTGTCTGCACGCCGTCCTCCACATAAACTTTAACTGTGCCAAATATCATAATACTCCTCTGTTCGCACTATACTCGTAAAACTGTACTGAATGTTTTTGCTTTGCGTATTAATTATAATAATATCATCATCATATTATAATAAGATATAGATTTTCGAGTTGTGGAATACTTACAAAGATTTTTGTTCTAGGTAGAGAATCCCTACCTTCAAGGGGACCGTCTACCTGTAGCAGCCAAAAAAGGATTTGATGTTCACGTGTATTAAACACTTTTTTACAACACAATTAATACAACAGATGAATTTAGTATGTACTTACTTAATGTTTAATGTATCTTATCTATCAATTTGATGTTCACTGTTTCTTTCATTGCAACCTTATTGCGAATTAGATAGAAAATATAAAAGGACCCTGTATAGAGAAAAACATCAAAGATGAAATGTGTTTCTATATACTTTTATAAAGTACTTTTTGCTTTAATAACGTTTATTTTCACACGATATACATCGTAACTTTTAATATTTGTCATTGATTATGATAATACTAGTCAGTATAAATTATAACGCATTTAATAAAGAAAGGGTAATGTCACAACACTGCGTTGCGCCGACGCGACGCATCGCAGAAACGAAGTCGTACATTTCTTGTAAATTAATTTTGCAATGCATCGTCGATTTTTGTCGTCGACGACGCAACGCAGTGTTTTGGACTCGCCCAAAGGTTTTGAGACCAGTGAAGTGTACCTACATACGATACGTAACTGAAAATTATTACGTTGACTTCAAATTTATCAGTCCCTTTCTTTGTGTAACTGCGTTATAAACGTATAACTACTGACGCCGTAGGGCGAATTTATAATTAGTATTATAGTATGTAACGCAAACGGAGAATACTTAATGTTAAAAACTAGAAGTAAGCCCCTAGAAATGTTTTGATCTGATGTACTAAAACGACAGTGTGAAATAAAAAATATTGAGGAGAAATTCAAAAGCAAATGGTAAAAAAATGATGTAATAGGCTTTACTAGGTTTTATATTTTTAATAAGCCTTACGCGGTCGTAATACGCCACGCCACGCGGCGCTGCATTTTTAAGATAGCGAATTACATGTTATAATGTATGTTATAAAATATGTACAAAATACACGTTTTAATGCAAGAGTTAGAATTTCGAGCTGCACCGAGCTGCATAGCGCGGCGCCGATCTTGCAGTGAAACGTGTATCTCCTTGTGTAGTGAATAAAGTTCAATTTTGAATAGCTATCTTAAAAATGCCGCGTCGCGTGACAGTGTGAGCTGACCTTAAGTGCACACTACTGTTTACCTTTTCTCATTAAACCAAAGAATAACTAATATTACTAGTGTACAGAATGATCATTGATCATCCTCTAACAAAAGTTATGTTTGCCCATACATCTATATATATGAAAGACGTGTTAGTTACACTATTTATAACTCAAGAATGGCTGAATCGATTTGGCTAAAACTTGGTGGGGAGGTAGCTTAGAACCAGGAGACGGACATAGGATACTTTTTATCTCGTTCCCGAGGGACGTAAAAATGGATTGCAATTCCAATGTCTCGCTAAAACTCGATAACAGCTGAACCGATTTGGCTAATTTTGGTCTTGAAACAATAATTGTGGAAGTTCAGGTAAGGTTTAAAAGGTATACGTAAAGGTATAGTTTAAAAGGCATAGATAATATTGGAAAAGCTGTAGGTTGTAGGAGTAGGTGTAGGACTAGGACGTAGATTGCATTATAGGTGTAGTTATTTATTCATTCTAGATCATATTGAGTACAGAACAACGTGTGTCGGGATAGCTAGTAACGTATAAAACACAATACTAGCCAGAGCAGGCCAGCAAGGCCAAACTTAATTAATCTGTGGGGTGGTATCCCTCTAAAACCTCGCTGGGAACTTCTATTTCACATTGGTATAATGTGTTTTAGTAACGCAAATACAATTTCTAGGGAGCGACGTGCATCAGGTGTAGTAGATTGTCAACTAGTATAAGTGTATATTAATCACAAGTATGAAATACTTAGTGCTGTTCTTCAAAAAGTCTCTTTAGTATTAAGGGCATCCAATGCTATTTAGTAAGTAATGAACTATACTGACGCGCAACGCCGAAGAAAAATGTAGCAGAGCGGGTATTAAGACAAGTTTACTAAAATAGTTTGTATAACTAGTGTAACATATTATATTAAAAATAACAGTCATTTCATAGCCAATATTTTTTTATTATTTTATTTAGTTAGTAAATATTTTTAAAGCCCTTCCATGTGAGCATATTCCCCCACTATGTGGCCACCGGGACAAAAGTTACTACCCACCTACCTACCCCAATAGTGGGGGGGGGGGGTATCAATTTTAAATTATTTTTGTTCAGGTATTTGGGGTTGGGCAATAAAGTTACACAACTTTTTAACTGTTAAAACCGTTGTAAATTTTATTAAACAAAAATAAATGATGACGTCATAATATGAATATTGACAGTAGTTAGCTATATTACACGGGCGGACAATTGTATGTGTGTACAGAACAACTGAATTTTACCCCGCTATATTATTTTTAAGATTTAGGCTATCTAGATTTATAAGAAAGTCTAACCCCAGGCTAGCCTAAGATAGTATGAAAATTTAGACCCATCGTAGTAGCGGAGATACCAATTTTGTATCACCAATACCTAGTTACTATTATGATTGTAACTAATACCACATAAGTTGGGCGTTCTAAAAGTTCCCCTAAAGTATTCGCCTACCTTACTAGCGAATAGCTCGTTTGCTGATTCATCAAAACCTATACTCGGTTAGACTTTTGCATAAAACTTATAAACTTAAGTAGAGAACTGTATTTTTAAGGACGTTTAAGCGATAGGGGGGAAATGACAGATGAGAAAAACTCGACGAAAAAAGTAACGACATAGTTTATAGTAATGAATGAGTGACTTGAAAGTAACTTAGCTCCGTTAAAAAATATTCCAAAAAAAATTTGTGATTACATTAGTAATAGAGATTAGTAACAGAGTTTAAAAGGTTTGTCCCCTGTGAGTGCCACGGAGGGATACTTATCTGGAGGCCAATGGTAACAAACGGCTAAAGTAATAAAATAGACATCATAGAAAATATTTTTATTGAATTTCTTCAAAAGACATCACGACGGTTTGCAAACGCAAGCCATGCACCTTACTGCATATCGTCCAATTGGCATGACGCTGCTGATTTGGTCCAATCTGCAGTTCTTTCATATACACCACAAACGTATAAGGACGAGACTATATTGGCCGGAATTCGTAAGGCCGGGGAAACGCAGAGTTCTATTTTCAGAGCACTGAAAATAGAACTCTGCGCTAATACAATAGACCTGAAAATGAAACACACGAGCGTTCAGTCAAATGCCAATGTCAAATCTGACAACTCCTGCGTCATGCCGATCGGACGGTAGGAAGTAAGTAATTGGTCTATGGCTTGCGTTTCGACGTAGTGCTGGTAAAACCAACGATTTAAACGACTTTGTTACAAATGGGCCTAACACTAAATATGTGCTTACTATTTAAAAATAAATAAATAGCATATCTATAACATAAAAATATATTATATCGTACTTTATATCTTACATCATATTATGTGTGAATTTATTATTTTCCAGGTGAAGTATATTTTTACAATATTATCGATATAATTATTATTTAAAGTATGTAAATACATAAAACAATTCCCTTAATAAGACAATTGTCTGTCGCATTCCCAAATGTCTTCCTTAGATTACAATATGATATAAATATTTATTTATATGTATTTATCATTATACAAAACAGTAATTGTATGGGTTAATGGCAATAATAACAATAGATTAAAATATGTGCAAATCCCTTTATTTTAACAAGAGTTCTTTCTTCAAAAACCGGAACTTACAAATATATGTTTTTTTTCTTACATCTATAATGTTGAACAAGATACCGCTGATTATTATATTAACCATTTTTAAATAACCATAATATATTCATTATTTTTTGGCTTATAAAAACTAAAAAATAAGTTCAAAAACTACAAAAAATATATTTCCTTTCTAGATTCTAGACTATTTATTGCCATACAAACTAACAATAATTTAATAGTACTTAAAAATTTTATTGATTTAAGATATGTATAAGTTAGTCTCTATGATACGGTAACAATGTAAATCAGAGATATATTTTTAATAGTAGAATATAATGTACATAAAGAAAGAACGTAAGGCCTAATAATTTAAGGAAAAAAGTTGAGCCCTAGCTCCTTTTATAATTGTAAGTTTTAGGATAAGGTAAGGTCATATGTACATATAAAAATATAAATTGTATGAGGCACTCTAGTCAAAACAGTAGCTTGTATATTATCTAGTCAAAACAGTAGCTTGTATATTATCTAGTCAAAACAGTAGCTTGTATATTATCTAGTCAAAACAGTAGCTTATTTATTATCTAGTCAAAACAGTAGCTTGTAAATTATCTAGTCAAAACAGTAGCTTGTATATTATCTAGGTATTATGATCTGGGGGCACGGCAGTGGCCCGCCAAATCTAATTAAAATTTGATTTTTACTTATCCCAGAAGAACGCATTTAACGTAGCGCGTACTTAAGAAATTGTAACAGTTCAAAATATTATTATAGTGTAGTGTTATAATTATATATTATAGTATTTAGTAATTTTAATTAAAGTTAAAAAAATAAGCAGGTCAAGGATTTTTTATATCAATTTTATATTTCAGTATTATTCTTTTAACTTTTATTATTTTTTTAACTTTCATATGTTTTGTAGAAATATTTTTTCCCAAATATGATTAAATCATTTGTAATTTAAGCCTATTAGGCAACCTATTTTAGGCATAAAAGTAACAAAAATATATTAATTCTAAACGTAAAGCATAAAAAACCATTACGCGAAGATAATTTTATGACCACTACTCCTACATTACACCCAGTACCGACAGAAAAGTTTTACTTATTCAGATGTTAAGGATTCAGAGTCACCTAGCTCCTACAAAAACGTAAACTTAATTTTCTAATAATTGTTAGAGTTTGCAATTCGTTTCAGTTCAATTATTGCCAGTATTATCATATTTTGAAATTCGTTTATAAAATCAGACAGGTTTCTAATTTCTAATTTAAAGAATTTTATTATTTTCGTTCAATTAGGTAGGTAACTATTAGTGGTAACATATTATTGTAATATTATGTAAGTGCAAAAGGGCGCAAGGAAACCAAAACAGTAGAATTAGGATAAGTATTGTGTATTTACTACTAACTATTTATATTTTTGTTAAGCTCACGGTTTTTGTAACATTTCGCATAAACCCTTTATTCAAGCATTAAAGCCGAAATATGCCTTAATATTTTGTCACATTTTCTCTACTTTAAAACCGTCAATAAATAATACAATGTACATAATATAAAACAATCTTGGAAAAGTACGGCGGAAAACTACACAGAAATGAAAATCACTAACAATTATAACAAACCGTAATACCTCCCAAATAATGATACAATAGTTTAAAATGAATTTACGGATACAATAAGAATACCATAGTTACATAAGAATGTGTACATTTAAAAGCGGTATCAAATCGAGTTCAACCTTCAGATCCAAAATGTTTGTTGTGACATGTGTTGTATTTTTGTAAAATTGTAAAATAAAAAAGGGGAAAGAGTAAAAAAAAAACATTTATTTAGTTACTTCATTACGTATATTCTACTTAAACATTACCGTTATAGAACATTTTAAATAAAAAACGTTTTATTCCATCTTTCACTTCAAATTAACTTTTATTTTCAAAAATAACACCTGTTAACATAGATTTCATTGTTTGCTTGTATAACGAAAAAATTCAATTTGTACTACAAATACTAAATATTCTAATGAAAAATTCCAATTACTTTGAAGAATTTAAAAATAGTATGCACAATCAACAATTTTTTTTTTTTTTTGGAAATAATTTTACTAAAAAGAATAAAAAGAAGACCTGGCCTTCTACATCTGTCCATGGATACGTTAAATAATGATTTTATTTTACGAAATTGTTTCAAAAGTCACGATAAAATCAATAGATACAAAAATATATCTTATTTTTTTTAATAATATACATTTCACCATAGGTATATATTATCTAGCCCTGATTTAGGAGTCTAGAAATTTGGAATAATAATCTTTTAAGTTTTAAGTATTATACAATACTACTGGTTTTTACTTTTAAATAAAGGCAGATCTCATCTTATCGTACAATATAATTTGTTACTTTATTATTGACATTTTCAAGGTACCAAAAATCATAATGTCCCCAATATTATTCTTCACACACCCAACTTAATTACCCTCTTGGTTAAGTTTGTACTATATATTTTCGTAATTAATAATTAAGTGATTTGTAAAATGAAAGTATCGTGCTCGACTAGCAATAGATTTTCTTTAAACATTATCTTACTTAGTATCGAATTCCTATTTTCATTGAAAATAATATATTTTGTGACTAGTTGTTAAGACATTAGTTAAATGCTGGAATAAGGTCTGTTATGTAGTTAACTTAGTAAGTTAAGATGTACATAATATAATAGAGATCAATCGACGACGGCTAAAATCCAAAGATTAATTTAAGCTGCGAGGGTTGAAGGATCAAAAGTATGTCTCTTATATATAATCATTAATCATCCTAGGCCGAGATTTTCTCCAGACACTATTACTATAACTTTTTTTTTACAACTTGTGACGTCAAAAAACTAAAAGTGTTGTTTTTTGTTTATGTTAAAATTGGAAGTTTCAAGAAAACACAATCGGACCATGCGCACCATTTAAGCTTTAAATACTTGTAATGTCGTACAATCATTTACATCTAAAAAAACTTATTGCCGTTGCTCTACTTTTTTTTTAACAAGTGAGCATAAATCTTTACAATCATATTTTGGTGACAAAAAAAAATCATAAAATAAACTGGCGTTAATTTGACTAAAGGAGTATTTTTGTAGTGTTTCACGGTTATCTCTTGTTTTATTTTCCTTGAATTTTCATTCGTTTACAAAATTCGTCAAATCTAATAATTATTATATTAAACCACCGTTTATCATAATATCATGTAAATTGAACAACGCGACGCTATAAACATTGTACATTACTATGTCATGAGATTTTAAGCTAAGCAAAGCTATAGCTCTCTTTTTAAAGCATTCTTTAACTTTAAACTTTGACATGATAATTAATTATTTATGATGTATACATAATATGATCAATCGCCCTAATTTCATTAAATTTGTATTATAATCCTGTATAATTTGTGTATATTTTGTTAGGGACCTATTTAATAACCTTAGTGTTTTGTAAAGGTTTCATGGAAACGAACTCGCGATGGTATGTCGACAGTAAGGCAACGTGTTTTAGGGTAAACAGCCCAACCACTGACACTCCGTAATTGTAGCTCTATTCTGAGTGTCAGAGTTTTGGCTGTCGTCACGGGGTGATTTACCTTATTTGTCAAAATTATAATTTACAATAAGGGCTGTATTTTTGTTGAATATATCTTTCTACCCTCGTATTATATTAGCTTATAACTAGGTTAAAGAAATGTAAGGAACTATGTACATATAGCAACAAAAAAATAACGACGACGCGACACGAACCACAGCAACAACTTGCTCCAAAGTAAGGATTAGGCATATGTACTTAATAAGTAGTATCTGTAGTTGCTATTGAATCTGGCAGATTTATTAATTCATATTTGTCTAAATATGTCTGAAAATAAGATAATTTTAAAACCTACTAAACGTACAAAATCTTTGTTTAAATATACTTTAGTAGCTTAAGCATATTCTAGTCAATAACTATGTTCAAATGAAAAGTGCCTATACAACAACGGTGCCGTTGTAGAAGTAATAGGCTTGTTGCCTAAGCATTTTTAAGCTATTGCATGGTTTTTTTGCGGGCTTTGAGCGCGGCGAACGAATCAAGAAATTCCGTAACGAAAATAACACCCCCCACTCCGACCGGCACAGCGGTGCGGCGTTGAAAGCCGTGCATCGTCTAACGTCGTTTCAGTTCGGCAAACTTCGGAACGGTGTTTGTGTGCGTGCGACTAGACGTATGCGTGTAACCACCACACGTATTTTTTTCGTCTATTCGATTTAAGACAACGTGTTAATAAACAATCTAAAACCCATTTTCGTATATCTTAAAAAATAACGAAGATACAAACAATTTAAATTTACAATATGAAAGAGAGCGATATATCGGCCTGTGACGTCACGAGTTGCACCCACCATACATTTGTCATTACAAAATGTATGGCGGTAGCAACTTGTGACGTAACAAATCGTTTTGCGAGAAAAAGACGGGCAATATTTTTTATTTGCTTATAATATTTAATCGCGTCAATCTAAGCACTTATTTATTTTAGATTTATGTATCTTTAGTCAACAATTTTAAAATTTAAGTTATAAAAATGTGATATTCCACACTAGGCAACATACCTATTGTACAAGACACGTTTCGACACTAATATGTATACATTTTTCAAACAAATATAACTTTAGTTGTTAACATATTAGTTGCATTTATGTCGTGTTTCGCTTTTCACACCACCATCATCTGGTTCCATACTAAATATCCGAATTATAACGTATCGTCATAATAGGGCACTTTTTATTCGAATAAAATAAATTACAAACATCCTCAATAATGTGTGTAATGACTTCAGGAGACACATATAAGACGTAGTACCCATATATGATGGACCTGGGCCTCTAGTCAAGATGCATTCGATTATTCCAACGGCGAACTTCGAAATAAAAAATTTATGGGATTTGACATAAGTCATCGCTAAGTAACATGTCGCTTGCGATGCCTTATGTCAAATTCCATACATTTTATTATCGAAGTTCGCCGTCAATATTATCGAATGCATCTTGACTAGACGCCTTGGCTTATCCATTTCCTATTTTTACCCTATTAGTAATAATAATATTATGCTCTATTAGTAGGTAAGAGCAGGGCGGTTAGGGCTACCAAAATAAGAAAAACCGTTGCGACGAAATACTCAAACAGCTAGGCTCAGTAGATCGATTCAATGCAGTCACGATATGTTAAAAACTCTTTACGCTTGGCACACCTTATTCATAAAACGACTGACTCTCGTTATGTCTAGTAGGCAAAACGAGAGTTGGCCTTATTGACTATGTAGCCTGTAGGCCACCCGCGCGATAGGCTAAATGATACATTACACAATATACTCAGATTGGACTCAATCTTTAATTTTTTTTTAATTAAGACTTTAAAGCCAGAAACTTTAATTTAAGACTTTAAAGCCAGAGTGACTTTTTACTTATGCAAATTGTATGTATTCTCATAAACGACAAACCAACGTCAAACGCGTTTTGATTGTTCCAAACTAAAAAATCAGTTTAAGATATCCAGACGATAAATAAATGATTTACAATTCAAATTGAAAGTCGACGTTAAATATGAGAATTGGGATTCTGGCCTTGCGTTTAGTTTTAAGCCTTCACCATCATCGTTTCAAAGTGGCAGCTTTGATCTCAAATAATTTAACATCCGCTTGAACATTTGGTAGTTAGAATATTAAAATGTATTCTTTTGGACAGCCCTACTTCCGCCCTTATTTGTAAATTTGGTATCAGTCGGCTTACAAGACAAACTGTAGGATAAAATATAGGTACAATACTGTCTACGTAGAAATTGGAATGATAAAACGTAGATTCTAGAATTGTAAGCATGAGGTGAATAGATTTATTTGCAAATTGTTGTGTACACTTGTTCAGTATGTGTATATAAACAAGTATAGCCATTTCTAATAACCTTGTAAAGGGAGGGATATTTATTGATAGTCTTCACTTCACTCGACGACAAAATTGCACAGAATAGTGAAGGTAATGAAAAAATTAGGTTAAGATTTTTTCAGTAACTTTTTTCATCTTATCTATCTTTATATATGTAACATATTTTATATTTCACTGTCACTATATATTAGGTATATCATTTGCTATAATATTATGATAATATTAATTTATTTCTTCATGTCGCGAAGCATGCCTAGGTATTGGTAGGATAATATCAATTTGTAACATATACGACGTAGGAAAGAAAGAAAGGTTTTTCTGAAACAATTAAATATGTTACGTACGGAAATTGAAAATCCAAGATGGCGTCGTGAATAAGGTTGCAATGGAAACTAACATGTAATTCAAGCTTTGTTTAAAAATAAAGTCTACAATATTCATTTATGAGTTTTTTTGTCTTACCCGATGAAGGATAGTGTCATAGACATTGCACAGTAATAATGCAATAATGTAAAAAACAATAATAATAAAATTAATTTATAATAATGTTCGGTGTGAGCTGAAGGTCAGCTCAGGTCAGGTCAGGTCAGCAAACTAAAAAAAATAGAATCGCTATCTAAATATATACAAGGCAAAGCTGACTGACTGATGTATCAACGCACAGGCCAAACCCTGAAGGCTATAAATTTGAAATTTTGCACACGTATGTTTGATATGACGTGGGCATCCACTAAGAATTTTTAGAATTCAACCCCCGAGGGGGTAAAATAGGGGATAAAAGTTTGAACATATTTGCACGATATTTCGTATGAATCAAGTACGGAAAAAATAATGAGTTACGTATTTCAGCGTTTTCTAAAATTCAACCTCTAGGTGGGTAACATAGGGGATGAAAGTTTAAAATCTAAATACACGCGGGCAAAGCCGCGGGCAATTAATGCTAGTTAGATAAAAGAACGCGCCGCATCGCGTCTCGGTGTGAACAGACGCTTACATCTTCTTAAATCTAGGAAAGACACGCCCCAGTAGACGGAAATTGATGATAATGATCATTGCTAAGAAGACTCGTGCCCCAGTAAAGGGGAACTGATGATAATGATCATTGCTAAAAATTTGGTCATACAAAAATGCATTCTAGAACTTGATTTTAGTCGATATTTCAAAGACCAAAGCCTTCGATGCATCACAATGTTACGAATTAAAAATTCGACTTACAAATCATTAAAAAAATAATTTAATTAATTTCAGTCAACAAACAACACAAAACCGATCACATGATTAAATCATAACAATAACTAGTATTAATCATCTGTATAAAAATAGTGACACAGAATTATGTTGTCCACTAATCTAGCAGAAAAAAGAACGTCTATTCAAGAAAAATCAGTTCTATTATTGTACAATAATCATCATAATTCCTACAATATATTCAAAACTTTTAAACGAGACGATACGTGATATGGTGCTGCATTTTTAATAGACATTCACGTTAAATTAGAGTTATACAGTTCGAAGTTCGAACAGTCACTGCGCTGTACCTATCGCGGCACCGCTCTTGCAATGAACTGAAAGATAAAAAGTTTTCCTCTGTTCCTGGGTCATGGATGTGTTTTAAATATGTGTAAAGTATAATTAAAATCTTAAATATATGTATAGTATAAAAATATTAAACATACTTGGCGTTGTCTGGTCCCCGTAACTTAAGCTCTTCGGATACACTACTCTTCGGATTCTTACGGGGCCAGATTGACGTAATTTGAATCGTTCATAGATATAAGACAGATATTATCAGTAGGAAATAGGATCTACGCACACATAACATGGTTTTCCCCATTAAAAGTTTAACCAATGTTATGATCTGACGAAACAATTAAAATGTTTCCTTGTCTTTAAAAATCATGTAAGTTGGAAAATTTATGTGATTGTCTGTAGAGGACAATCGGCTGATCTGATTGCAGTTGGAGTGGAAAACCCCTGGATGACACATCGGTGCAGACAGCTGTAGTCATATATGTCTCGTCACTGTCAGGTAATTTCCTATGGAAGCTTATCCTACTAGACTTAGACTACTTAGACTACTACTACAATACTACAACTTGTATAAATGTGAAAGTTTATGAGGTTGGATGGATCGATAGATGTTTGTGATTTTTTCACGCAAAAACTACTAAACGGATTTTACTCGAAAAAGTATCTCGAGGGTGTTCAACACGTGGCTGCTCGGTGCGGTTTACTACACACACATCCTCACAAACTTTCATAGTCATAACTATATCCCCTACTACTATTATTATAAATGTGAAAGTTTGTGAGGATGGATGGATGGATGGGTGCGTGCCGGATGCTTGTGACTCTTTTACGCAAAAACTAATGAACGCATTTTGATGAAATTTGGTATGGTAGTAGTTTGGGCTCTGGATAAACGCATAGGCTACTTTTTATCTCGAAAAAGTATAATGTTCCCTGTGATACTGTACCCGCGGGCAAAACCCAGTTTTAAGAAAAATTAACTATAACCCGAGTATTTAAAATTTATAGCCTATGATACCCGGGCTATTATTCGGATATATCGGGGCGGATCTATTGACATCTTATGAGACATATTACACATCGACTGTGATTTTTGCGTAAAATGGCCAACTATGACGTTCTTGATCTCAGAAACAAAGATATATTAACAATTTTGACATATTGAATAGTGCAGAATAGCTATTGGCCTAGTTCGTAGCGGCCTCGCTTTTTGTAAATTTTTCTTAACTTTTTAAGTAAACCCAAAATTGCAGAGAAATATTTTCATAAAATTCGCGAAGGCACTTTTTTGAGCTCCTAGATTGAACTACTGTTCTGAGCAATTAAATAATAAAATGAGAAAGTCATCTCCTATATAGTCGTATCGTCGTCGTAGCGGCCTTAGAATTTTGAAACAACTTTGATTTAATATAGAAAAATATCCTATTCTGAGCCAAAAATACTTTGAAAATCACTTAAAGTTAACTGTGAATTACTCCTATCTACGATAATATTATTAAACAAAATTTATAGCAGAACAATTATTACTTCATGAGGAATAAATATTTTTATAATTTTAAAGCACAAATTTATTAACCTATTTCAATAAAAACGATATATACAACTGCAATATTACTACAAAATGCGAAATGTCGGGAACGCTTCAAATACCTAATCTCGCAGAGTGCAGATTTGTAATAGGGCTATTAATTCATTATGGTCAGCTCCGACCGAAACGATACGCATCGCTGCATTTTTAAGATAACATAGTAAGGTCACACAAAAAATATCTTATATTATCCAATACATAGGACAGGTATTGTGAACAACATAATTGTTATGTAAGTGTGCGAAGTCTGTGATTTCGTTCTTGTAGGACATTTTTTAAGTTTACAATTAAAACACATAAACACAGTTTGAATACAGTTTATTAATTATCGACCTAACATACATTTTACTGAAAAACATATTTAGTGCGACAAGGTTGTAGCGAGTAGGAGGTAGTGGCAAGTGACGTATAATTAACTTTTACAATCTACTAGTGACGTCATAATATATAAACAAATTCAACTCCCACTTTGTAAGTTTCACAAAAATTATAACAAAATAATTATTGTAAACTTAGTTATATATTTTCCCCTTCCCTTGTGAATATTCCTTATTCTTTATTATATAATTTTTAAAATACAATACTAAAACAGAACAATAATTTGCGCCCAATGCTTTGAAAAACTTGTTTTAGATATATACCGCCCGATAGATGGCGCTAATTGCAATGAATCAAAAGTGTATGTTGTTATTGTGGTCTGTATATAATAATAGATATTAACTTACGCGGCTTACCATTCCGTTGATCTCACGCTTCGCGACTGAAGTAGAAAGTAAGGAATTGCGCTTAAACTGCACTGACAAAATATTATTTTGCTCATTCCGAAATACAAAAGTTATTATTAGTTAATAATATTAAATAGGTATATATTATACCTAATTTCAACCTAAATGTTTCATTTCAATGCTACAAAAAATATATTGCAGGGTAAAACACCACCGAAGTCCTCCACGGTGGCGTTCAAAACTAAAATTGAAGTAAATTGAAAAAGGAAATTTAGAAAGTCACTTGTGAACTCGAAGAACCTAGTGAAAATTTTAAGTTTAAATATTTCCAAACAAATATGTAAACAACATTTAATTCAGCAAAGTCTATAAAAAAATTACTTCTTGCTGTAAGTAGATAAATATTAAATAGGTACTTGAAATTAATAATAGCAGAAATAAAATATTATCATAATGAGTAAATGCAACAGCTAAAGATAGTATTATTATTAAGAAGTGAAAAGTGAACAGTAGAAAATATGAAACAGAGTTACAAAGTTAATAAAACTCTACTTTTTCATTGACTTTAATTAAACTTTACGAGTTGTAGCTTCTTGTGTTACATGCAACATTCACATTAAATGTTATTATTATCTTTCGTATTATTTAACAGTAGTTTACATTATTTTAAAAACAGTCGTCAGTGTGAGAATAGCTTAGCCAGTTAAGGTTAGCTAACCAATCGAACTAAGCTAACTGACAAAAACAACTAATTTAATTAAAAAGAGAAAAGAGTATTTTAAGTCGTGCCTTTTTTGTAAAAACATAGTTTGTAAAAACATAACATGTACGGTACAAAAGTAACATGGCAATTGGCATCACGGTACAATTTAAGTTTTATACGTACTTTTAATAACTACAATTTTTATAAAAACTATAACACCACATTCATTACAATCAGATCAGTAGTTTAGTCTACGGTGGAACAAACATATAATATATACATAGACTACCAAAATCATTAGCCTTCCTTTTGGCTTCGCTGTAGTCGGGAAAAAAGGACAACCATAGGTATCGTTGCGACAGTCGTATGAAGTACACATTATATTCACCATGCCGCGAAACAGTTTTGATTGAATCAGTTCGAAGCAGTAAGCACATTTCGCAGTAACGCATTCGCGTCGTAAATAGACCGATTTAATAATATGTTCGTATTGTACGGAACGGACTATTTCTGTCAACGCAATTATTGTCCTGTATCAATTTATCAACACCGACAATTTTCAAATTGTTCCTTGATTGGCACGAATCAAGCACTCCATTTCTATTATCTGTACATCGCTAATTTCAAAGTATTCACATAAAATAGCGTATATTGTGCGATGATGTTTCCTGACGAATAAAATTATAGATACACAGCCCTTAGCCAACTTGCCGTCGCTTATTACGACGACGAAGTTCGAAAACAAAAATGTACGGGATTTGACATAAGCTTCGCTGAGTGACATAGATTTTTGTTTTCGAACTTCGTGGTCGTAATCAGTGATGGCAACATGGCTTATAGGCACATTATTTTCATACATTTGTGATAGTTGATAACATAACGAATTTCAATATGAAAATTGAATCGACACTTTTGAAAATTTGCTAAATGCAAGGAATAAAAAAACGACAATCAAGGCATAGAACCTGAAACTGTTTACCTACAGTTGTTACGACATATCCACGTAATAATATGAACTACGTTAGATTATAACATGATCATAACAGTGATAAAAAAGCGTGTCGCCAAAATGCTACCGATTTGGGGAAAACATCCCATAATATAACTCATAGTGATAATATCTTACAACATTTTATTGTGTGGATGTGAGATACATAATATTATAAATATTTGAACACATTGCGAAATGTAAATTCTTGCAAATCTTGTTCACTGTATATTATCTTTATAAATATGAATAGAGAAAAACAATAGTCTAGAATCAGGTTGGTACAGAGATACTGAATGTTTTACGTTTGTCAAACTCGGTGTAAGCAAATAATAAACGTACAGTCACAAGCACAGAGAGTTGTTAAAAATGTGTGCATATGGGTACATAATGACGCAATGTGTCGTCTGTAGCCTCAGCACGAACAGTTTTGTGAAAAAAAATCCTATCGTTATCGAATGAACATTGCTAGAGGCACTGTGATGATTTTCATACAATTTTCATTCAATAACGAGACGAATACTTTTGCGCAAAATGTTCGTGCTTGGACTGATGATTCGAGAATTCGACGTATCTACGATAGTGTTTGTGACTGTTTACTATAGTAATCTTTTAAATGTATGAATAACAAAAAAATATACTCCAAACCTAGCGCGAAAGGAGATTATTGATATTATCGTAATTTTACCAAAACTTTTTTCATAATATATTGAATCTCTAATATTTTATAACGGGTTTGTAGTTACCACGTATTTAAGCGTATTAAGAACTACACTGACAATAAATAAATAGTTTATTCACAGTCCATTTAAACTACGGATTTAAAAACTAATATCACACTTCTGATAATCGATGGCAAAAAAGTTGCTGTATAAAACCCCCACGATCAACACTTTTAACCATCACTTTGTACTATCCACACGTTCAAGGTCGCCTGTCGCCGGCTCGGGAACATATCACTATTAAAGCTCTGAGACGGCTCATTGAAGCCGTTTTATTAAAGTTATAACATCGAATATGCATCTCATGACGTCATCGGGATTGACGTATGGAGCGGGATCCGTATATGTTCACTATACTTCGCGTGTTGCCCACTAATCACAACATCAGGTATTTCGTAACGCCTCGTTCCCCGATAATCTCGTTGTCACGTTTCGATTTCCGCGTTCGGATCTGGACCGGACGGTTCTCCGCCTCTGTGATGCAGGCCGCCTCCGGCTTGCCATCAGTTCACCCCCACGGGGAGACACTTGCATTGCTTGATCTTCTGCAGCCGTCTGCGCCGGAAAGGCGGGTTCTGGCCCGGGCAACGCAGCGTCACCGTTATGTAGGTGTACTTCTTCGGCTTGCAGAACGAGCACGATTTAAAGGCAGGCGGTGGCCGCTCGTCGTTGCTTTCCCGCCGTCGGGGAGCCTTCGGTATGTAGAATGAGTTGCACTGGCCGTAGCAGAAGTTGTTGATCACTGTCGCCGGCAAGCAGCCCGGCTCCCGTATCTTCTGAATCAGCTGCTCCGTTTTGCACCAGTCCTCCTTGAGGTACTCCTTCTTCGTCACCACTAGAGCGTTCTTGGAGGACTTGAGAATGTTTCGGAAGGAAGAACCCTTGGGTATGTCGGTGGAGTCCTCCTGCGGGACGGACACCACCATCGTCTCTGAGCTGCCCTCGCCGAGCTCGTTTCTCTGTACGTAGCCGGGGGAGCCCGTCGCCTCCTCGGATCGTCGGCGAGCCGCGATAATTTTCTCGACCTGCTCCGTGTCGATTATGTCCAGGATCGAGTCGGTCGGTGTGAACGGTCTCTTAGCTCCGACACCGGCGCTCACTCCACAGGCGGCTAAAAGCGCCGCGGCGAATAACCATATGCACGATCTCGAAAAGCTCTCCATCTGGAACGAACGCACGGGCGAATGAGTACGGTACTAAAATCTGTAGGCTTCAATGGAAAGGAAGTCGTAGGTTTAACTCACGTTATATCGCGAGATGCGAGCGAGCATGTCGTGGGCAGTGCGTCGGCGGAGCGGGCGCGAGAGTGCGCGTGCGCAGGGCGGCCGGCGGAGCGGTAATGAGCGCGGCCGGCGCGGCGAGCGAGCCTCAATGGGCCGCCGCTCAATGAACGGTGACTCATGCGCCGCGCCTCCGTCATAGAGCCTTACTTCTGACGCGCGCCGCAGAAGTGACACCTCGCACGTATCGCATGAATACATTATCTAAACAGATTATCTTGTACGACGGTGGAATATTAATATACTTAGCTACTGCTAATAATCTAATAGGCTTTATGCAATAAGCGATTGAAATCGAGCAATATCAACGATTTACTAATTTAATTATTTTTTTAATCAATAGTGAAAAAAGAATATTGATTGACATAATATTTCTTTATTGAATTTTAATACACAAACAACTACAACGACTCACCTAATGCCATAGACCATACGGCATTTTCTACTAGTCAAATATTATAAAATTTCAAAACTTGCTAGTTGCTACACTATAAACAAGTCATAAGTTCTTTAGTATGCTGTAAATTATTAAAATAATAGTTATAAACTTCTGGGGTTGGGTTCAATTTTATAAGGTCTTATTAAAATTAAATAATTATTATTATAAAAAAATTAAAAATGATAATGTTAACTGCTAAAAATTGTGAATATTCAAATTTGGCTCTTCTATCATATCTCTCCGAGACAACACGCGTGTAGGTAAAAACAAACTCGCTGTATTTTTAATTTCTCGCCTATGCGCCGGTGCAAAGTGGTTAAGGCGCCATTGCAGATGTTCTTCAGATCAACTAACGTTTCCTCCCATTTGTACTTCCCACAATGTCCATACAAACGCATGCAGCCTCCGTAGGCGCGGCGTGGGCCCATTTTTATCAAGCCATCGTTAAACCATTCTGATAAATTACCCGAGATAACTGCTTTTAATATTATCGAGAATACAATTTACAACCGACCAACACCTATACTAAAAGTTATATGACATCATTAGACTCATTTCAGCTGCGAATCTCCTGGTCAAGTCACGCGTTACTCTATCGTCTGCTCTTTACGCTATGTCCAAAATAAAAACAGTCTTAGGGTCAATTGACATCGATTCAAAATGATACGCGACATGGCGCTGCATCATTAAGATAGCTATTCAAAATTGAACTTTATTCACTACACAAAAAGATACTCGTTTCAATTGCCATCGGCCAGACACTGCACATACGCTGTGCAGCGCGGTGCAACTTGACGTTCATACTCTTACAATGATACGTGTATCTTTTTGTGTAGTGACTAAAGTTCAATTTTGAATATCTATCTTAAAAATGCATACTCGGCGCGTATCTTTGCGGTGTGAACTGACCCTTATGCTAATTCTGGTGTAAAAATTATTTTATAGATTGCTATATTTAACGATGTATCAATCGCTGTTATATTACAATTCTTTTGTTTGTTGTCTTTTCTATGACAGGACAGAGTTTTTGTTTTTTGTTTATTTTATGTTTTGTTACACAACATGTTGCTTGCAAATCGGAATGTACCTTTACTAAGTTATTTTATAACATACCTTTATTAATTTTATGTTAAAAGCTAATTATAATAATACCCTTGTTTATTTACATAGTTAATAACAATATTGACTCTACCAAATGCTCTACCTTAAGTTAATAATTTACAAATTTTAATTGCATACTTCCGAATGCATTTATATGGATAAGAAAGTATAATATTGTTATTATATACGTAAGTGATGTAAATATGTGGCATTAATATTTTCAAAACAGTAAAGAGATTATATTATTATTTCAGTAGAGTAGAGTTATTTATACCAATTACTAAATATTTTTTATCACACTTATATTTGTTATGTTTGATATATTATACTATAAAATGCCATTAAATAATATGCCAATAAAGTTTGAATTCAAGTTAATGTTCAGGATCAATAAATATTCAAATAGATGTCAAAATGGCGCAACGAACTAAGTATACAGAGGAAGTTCATTGATGGTTTTTTGTGAGGCGCTTAGGAGATCGGAATTTCATTCATTTATTCTCTAGCCGCTTTGTCCCCGCACACAAAAACTACCCGGGCCCTTAGAGACGTGCCGTCTACTGTAAACGTTATACAGGGTGTGCAAATGAAAACTATTTTTAACCGATTTCCAATAAGGAGGAATTTCTCTATTCGACTCTATGTTTTTAGGGTTCTATAATACACAAGAAACCCTTATGGTTTCACTCTGTCAGTCCGTCTGTCCGTCCGTCTGTCTGTCTGTCCGCGCTTCTAGCTTCTGTAATTATGATATTCATACATTCAATTATTTCATAATTACTGAAGCTAGAAGCGCGGACAGACAAATAGACAGACATGTAAATTGATGAAATTTGTTATGATTATAGATTGTGTATAGATCTCGGTTTTGGAATCATAAAATAATAATAATTTTACATTTAGCGGTGGCTCTCCATACATATGAAGTGGGGATGAAAAATATTTTTTCATTCTAACCTATCGTGTTGGGTATCGTTGAATAGGTATTTTAAAATATAGGTAAGGTTTTATACATGACTTTTTTAAAAAGTCGACCATTTTTGAGTAATCGGGCTCCAAAGTGGTTTGTAAGTTGGTCCCCCCTAGCATTTCTAAACTATGGGAGATAGACATTTGTATGTTTCCATGCAGATAGATTATTCTAAAAACTCTTTAGTAAAATTATTTTAAGCGAAATCGGATAATTACTTTTGAAGTAATTCAAAGGAAAACCTATTGCACGTTGATAGTTACGTAACCCTCCATAGACATGTCCGGACATGCTCTTGGTTAGGTTATTTATAGTTAGGGTAGGTTATGACCAGCTTTAGCAACATATTTGATTGTTATTGAAATACGCCTAAACCACTGGATGTATTACGGAAATATGTACCTATTTTTTAAACGGGCCAACCACTCACTCCCGCTACTGCAACTCGACAGTCCAGGATTGACAACGGCCAAAAACCTTTTGACATGATAAATTTGTCTTAAGACTCGCAACGAAAATTAATCAGAAGAAAGGTATATGAAACGTACCTATTTTATATATAGTAAAAACTTAGCTTATCATCAGGTTTTTCGACGGGAACACGACTAGAAATATTTGTAAGCGGTAATTGCTTTTTAGACGTGACCATACATATAATGACACTATTTTATAATTTAAAAGACATAAAGTTGGTTTAACTACTTTAGTTTTGTAGAATTAACGCTATAGCGTTTTTATTACACACTTATAAGTGTGCAATAAAATTTCAAACTGGTGTATAAACCTGCGTCATAAGAATTACCACGTCGAAACTAGTACGTCATAACTTAAGTTTAGTAAAATAGCTAAATAATATTTCAACTCTAACGTAAATGTCAAATATTGCTGTAATTAGGTACTTATCATTTAATGAGGGTTTTTAAATTTGTGACATCTGACAGCTTTTTGACACGACAACGACCGTCGTGCTACCAAACGCCGCCTGGTGACAGAAAATAATCGCAAAATTCTTATTGACCGTTTTTGATACCACTTAGGCTACCAGATGACGCTTTGTGTGCGTTGGGTCTGCCCCCTAACGGCATTCATTCTTTTCCTCATTAATTACTGGTGGAGTGAGATCCCAGGCCCGTCAGACTACCCTTATATTCTTACAGATAAAATGTATATCACATTGTAGTATTAGTAGTGTACAATGAACGTTTCCACACCCACTAGTTTCTGCCGTGGGCCCATTTTTAGGTACAAGGCGTCAAAGTTGTGGAAAATTACCTACTCACTTTACTTACTTACGTTGTGATAAAGTATCAATCTTATATTTTGGTTTAAGCATAACGTAAGGGCCAAACTTATTCACGTAATTTTTCTCGAAACTTAATATGAACAGAGATATAAAGGTTAGAAGTTTAAAGAATTTTAAGTCGACGTGGATGATTTTAAATTTTTGATTTTTATGAAAACTACGTAAAAATACAACATAAAAATAAGTTATCGGTGTAAATTTCACTTCATAATACTTAATTAGCACTATTCTATCGTAACAAATGTTAAAATAATTTCAGAAGCTGTAAGAAAAGTTGGTACCTTTGGCGACCTGATCCTGAGAATTGCCCACCGCAAAAACTAGCGGTTATGCATAAGTTCAATGTATATATAATACTACAATATGATATTATACATTTTATCAGTAAGAATATACGGGTTGTCTGGCGGGTCTCAGTCTCTCAATCTCAGTCCATAAAGCTTCTATTCCCGAGTTCTCTGTTTTCATAGAATATAAAATGACTACCTATATTAGGAAATCGTTATACAACTAGCACTTTGCACTAGCACAGGTTTGACTACCAAGCATTCCAATATTAACTGCTGAATACGTAGGCTGCGACATAGCTCCTAAGCTTAGCAGTTAAAACTAAACAGCTAACTTTGTAATCATTCGAAGACACCCTGTATTCAATTCAGTATTCCCAGCATCTCGCTATTATAAACGTCGTTTAGGAGACATAAGAAAATCGACCGTTCCCCGAACCACGGGGTGTCACATTATATTCGTCTATTTGACATTTTTTAACACTTACTCACCTTGTAGGTATGTTAGCGACGTAATGCCAGCACACACTATAGACGAAACACATTAGATAAATAAATATAAAGTTAAAATAATCTTTTATTTGATTTAATTTATTATATTAGAATCTATTAAACCACACATAAAACATGTTCAAGGTAAATTGAAATTATAACATGTATTTATAATAAAAAAAAAACGATTTATGATAATTATAATTATAAAAGGGACATTCAAATAGAGACTCGATAAAAAACTATAACCCGACTACGTAAAAAAATGGTCAAGTGAGAGCGGTGGTCGCACCCACTAATGGCATCTAAGCGTCAGCTCACACCTAGACGCGTCGCGTCTAGGTGTGAGCTGATACATGCATACCTCAAGATATACAGACGGCTGTGATTTGACATCGACTGTTCCGAACCTCATAAAGTAGGTGCGACCACGGCTCTAACTTAAATCTAGTTTTCTTTGTTTGAAAGCTGACATGATCGAGTGTTCATAGCTATAATTCATCATCATCAGCTCGCTCACTGCTTAACAATTCAGGGGTTATTTTTTTATTTTATTTTGTATTATCTATACTCTATAATAAATTATATTTATGAAATAAAATATATTTTATGATAGCAAAATAATATGTATATAATTATTATATTATATTTATAGTCTTGTATTATGTAATGTTCGAAAACTGGACAACTGAGTTAGTACGAATTGTACGACCGCATTTTAAACGTGTATTTTGACATATTTGTGCAAGCACACGACAAAAATGTAAAATATATATATACATATTTGTGGTGCGCTTGGCAAGACCTTTCTTTTGATACCAAACACGTGATGATTATCTCGGTTTAATTTTTTAAGATGTAACAATCTGAGGTTCAGTTTTCGAAACACAAAATTTAGAAAAATTATATAGCCTATGTTAAACGCGGTATTATTACGAAGCTATTGACACCTCATTTATTAAAATCGGACCAGTAGCTTAGACGCTGCGAGGTAACAAACATACATACATATATACATTCATATATACATACATAGACGGCCAAAATCATTACCCTTCCTTTTGGCTTCGCCGTAGTCGAGTAAAAAGTAAAACTTCTAAAAAGAACCGCTATGTAATTCCCACCATCTTATTAATAGCTTATGAATGAAACTTTTATCTAAGGTATTTTACAATTTAATGTGTATTTAATGATCGGAAATATTCGTCATTTAAGGATGGTGTGTGTGGATGTGATGTTATGGACCCTGACAAGGAACTTATGATGATCACAAATCATATTTTAGCTAAGTCCGCTTCATTAGGCTGATTCATATTATACTATAAAGAATAGAGTATAAGTTTAATATAAAAATGATGATTTTATATATTACCTATAGCCAATGATTTCAAAACTAAGGATGGGTTATGATATGACGTTCATTTGACTGATAAAAATCTTCATAGAAGAAAGTTTGATTTCAGAAGATTTTGTCAATTAAATGCGGACTGATTAAACTGAAGAAAGCAAATCTTCGTCAAACCATCCATCAAATTTCAAACCTCCACACAATCCCAAACAATTCCAAAAATGGGGCAGTTCAAGTGTGGACACATTTTGCCTGGACATGCCTCGTCTGTGATATTATATAGGTCTCTGCCTACAGCATTTTATGATTTTAAGAAAATAAACTTATCTCAAACCTCCGCGTCTCGCGTACTATGTGTTAAAGACGGTGACTCCTACACAAGCACCATTCAATACAAAACATATTATATTATAATCTCATCTCTACCAATTTTATAAAGATGTTGATTTTGATTGATTATGGAGCGGTTGATTGTTATTTCAGAAATATCGATGTTGAATGTTTGGTTGTTTCAGTAAATTCAGGAATATGATTTGTATCAGATATCACCAAATCATTCATCAACAACAACAAACTCCTGAGCAACAACAACATTTATCAAAACAAAAAATGTTCTATTCCTCATAGGGTTCTGTACCCAAAGGGTAAAAACCTTAATACTGACTTCTCTGTCCGTCTGTCACCAGGCCGTATCTCGTGAACCGTGATTGCTTGTTTTAGGTGATTTATTGCAGGGTGTGCAATTCTCGTAAGTCCCGATTAGATTTTCAGGCTGTCCTGCTCGTGTACGCACGTATCGACGCGGGATACGTGCGTACACGAGCAGGACAGCGGGATTATAGTGAAAATTGACGAGATAGGCTTTTGTGACTGCTATAACAACAATTACTAAAAGCAGAATAAAATAATTATTAAAGAGCCTTAAGAGGTCTCCCATACAACAGATATTTGTTTGACGTTTTTTGCTCGATATTTATAAGGGCTTCTAGATATCCCTCCCCATCGTACTGACTTTTTTGCCTACTCCTTCACGGTCCACGCTACTAAGCTCTGGAACTCCTTACCAACTCAGATACGTGAGTGTAAGACACTTGGGTTACATAAGAAAAGGCTGCGTGAGCACTTTCTCAGCTTAGCCTTTAATTAAAGTGTTATATAGTCTGATTGATTATTATTTATAAGTATGTAATTTTTATCCAATATTTTATTGCAATTGTAATGATTATGATATATATTAGTTTATTATAATATATCTATGTAAGTATTCGTATATATATGCATTCATTTATTATTATTGTTATATGTATATTGTAGTAGTACTCACCATATATTGGTACTTTTATAACTAAAATTTCCTGTATCAGGTCTGCTGGAAGAAATTCCAATTTGGAATAAGTAGAGCCTTTGTACAAAACTGTTTTCTGTTTTCAAGTTGTCAATGTCAAAGGTTTACTATGTGTACATAAATTATTAAATAAAATAAATAAAAGGGCAACGTTTAGACGTAACGAACCATTCACTGAATATTGAGTTGTATATTCAGTTTAAAGGAATTAGTGAAAATAAAATAAAATATTTAAGGCCACCCTACAAAAAAAATGGTTTTTGTTAGCTGTTTTTTGCTCGATATTAGTACTAATAGTTGTGGTACGTAACCATTCGTGCACGAGTCCGACTCGCACTTGGCTAGGTTTTTTTCAATTATTCTTTTTTTTATAATTAGTGCTATTCATTTCGGCTTGATCGTTGATCGGCGAACGCATGTCATGGCGTCTGGCGGGCGCCGCTATTGTATCTGCAATCGCTTTGAACCACGTAGCGCCGGCGACCCGTATGACAGAGCTGGTGATAAGGATTGGGGTTCCGTATGATGTTTTAACCCCCGACGCAAAAAGAGGGGTGTTATAAGTTCGTGTCTGTCTGTCTGCCTATATGTCTGTCCGTGGCATCGTAGCTCCCAAACGAATGAACCGATGTTGATGTAGTTTTGTTTTTTTGTTTGAAAGCTGACGTGATCGAGAGTGTTCTTAGCTATAATTCAACATCATCAGCTCTCTCACTGTTATGACATTTCGTGGGTTACTTAATTGTAAAATTCTGTGTCATAAATTCCGGGTTTCATTAATTCAGTGTCATCAATTGTTCAGATAAAAGTTGACAGGATGGCAAAAACGTTTTAGCCATCCTGAAACTTTTACATAAACAAAACCTAAACTATTTGTAAAACTTAAAATATTATGATGACTATTAATTAATACCGTCTAATATAAAAAAAAAAACAAATGTCATAACAATATTTCATTAAAATATTTTTCTAAAAAATGATGAACTCTCGTGTAAATAATGGACGACAACGTTGTTAGTGCTATGCGGAGAACACCTTTCTCAACAAATGACAATAATTGATTATTGAATAGAATATTTTTCTACTCACAATTATTAACTACCTTCAATTATCAATGTCTTCATAGTGGCAGAGCTCGCGTCAACAATTACACGCCTAGGAATTGCATAAATGATTATATACCGCATTGTATAACTTTAAGATATTTTTATTTGTGTATTTCAGAAGTTTCATTTGGGGCAAACTAATAACTGATGGTGGATGAAAAGATGGTTATGTATTAAAACGGTTGTAAGAAGGTTTAGATAAGTCTTGATAAACTTGATTTTAGAAAGCAAAAAGTAACTAAATAAATACATTTATGTAGTTAAATATACATTTAGTATAGACCAGAGCACCTTTTCCTCATTCCATGTTATTTTCGGATTATAAATAATACATTCATGTCCCAATTTTTTTATTAAAAAAAAAACCGCAATATTTATAGATATTTATTTATTTAAATAAATTACATACTTGTGTACCTATGATGGAAAACAATTTTGATTTTCGTATAACATGGCGTACCCTAAAAGATATAATGCAGGTAACTTACATAAATCAAATCGGAGCCTTACAAATATCTGACATAAAATCTTTTATATTCACACGAACGGACATAAAAAACTTCATTCATTTACCAAATAGCATAACGCGTCGGATTTTATTAAAGGATTAACTTACCTCTTGGTTTATTTTCTATACGAACAAATAACTCGTGATGGGAGTGACAAAAAATATATTTTATAATACAATCTCGATACACAACCGCTCAAACGATTCTGAGAAACGTTTATAATCTTTTTACGGATTTTAACATTCGTAGCTTCGAGTCTGCTGTTCACAGTTCACCTGGCATGTCAAACCTATTCAACAGATTTGCGACGCCAAAAAATTGTAATCTATAAATATTTGAAATCTTCTGTGCGTGTGTTTGTAACTGAACTCCATCTAAACGGCTGGACCGATTTTGATGAAATGATTGTGTGTGTTCAAGTAAATTCGAAAATTTCCGGGAGACGGGTTGATGTCCGTAAGTCAACATTTAACTCTGAGGCGGTACGAAGTTTACCGGATCAGCTATCAACAAAAATATCTACATCCCTACAAACTTTTGCGGTGCTCTACTAAGTAATAGTCTTTACTGTCAATGAATCCTAATCAGTAATCTTCACATGAGAAACCGAATGTAGACGGCGCGGAGGTCCAAAGTCAGCAAAAAGACAAGTTTACTCATTTAGTTAAATTAAGCTAGTTGTATGCAATCGATGGGGTTATTATGAGACAAGTATTACTGGCTCAATGCCGCGACTTCGAGTGTCTCTCCAGAGGTCAAGTTTGGTGGTCTGGATTTATATTTTTTTGGTGGTCTTAGTTTATATCTCATACTTTACAATTTACAACGAGACAATCTTGTATTTACATAATCGGTATCTCGAAAACGACCTCAAGTATTACTATGAAATTTAGTATGCAGGGAGTTTTGGGGGAGAAACATCGATCTCATCACTGAGAAACTGCGCATTTTTAAGCTATATGTATTTTTTTCTTTTGTCGCGCAATAACAACAATATATCAATAATTTCAACTCTAATTTATTATGTCAGTCCGATTGGCAGTTTGGTATGCGTATGTATAATTTTTGCTTTGTACGAAAATTCAGATGTGGTGGGTTCGAATCCGGGCAGATAAATATTTTTGTAATTCTTTTTCCTTTTTAAATTTATAAGCTCGGTTTCCCAGGTACTAATATGATGATTTGCAATTAAAGCTACAATCTACATATTATGAGGTCATTACATATGAAATTGGCATTTTGTAAAGGAACATAAAGTCGATTTTTTTTAACATAACATATTTATTTAATCAAAGTATATACCATTGCTATCTATGCACTTTTGCCATCTCATAGGTACTTCATAGATTCCTTTACTAAAAAAATCAATAAAATCTTTGAAGGCTCTTTGGACTGCCCCATCGGAGTTGAAGTTTTTCCCTTGCAAGAAGTTATCCAAATTTCGAAAAAATGGTAACCTGTTGGAGCAAGGTCCGGGGAGTGCGGTGGATGTCTTAGACATTCCAATTGGAGCTCAACTAATTTGGTAGCCGTCTGTTGTGCAGTGTGTGGCCTAGTGTTGTCCTGAAGCAGCAGGGGCCTCGAGCGAAACTGAAAAAGTAAAATGCATGAAATATATTTATATACCATATTTCATACATTTCACTTTTTCAATTCAATTCAATTCGTTGTACGTGGCTAAGTACTTGTACTTGGGTGTTTGATATCGGATATCGACAATCGGCGTCCGATATCGAACGGATACTGGGAAAACGCCCTTATAGACTTATTTAAGCGAGGTTATGTGTCACTGGTCATAACAAAGACTACAGATAACTAAATAGTGAATGAAAACATTCCTCGAGATTTTGAGGAAATGTGTACTATGACGTCAAGAAATAATAGCTCACCCTAACATGGCAGCATGACGCAGGCATTAATTGTATATTGTGGTTTACTTTGGACAGGATGTGAGTATTACATATATTTTTATAGACGAGTAAAACCAACCGCAAAATAAATAGTTAAATCAGTCCTGAAATTGGGAATTCGTAATACGAAAAATCTACAAAACATGAATCATGTTGGTAAATTACCTACTATTAAACACAAAGCATACGGTGTGTCCACGATTGTGTGGAAAAATTGTTCGCCGTTGAAGGGGACGTGGGAATTTTCAAGATCGTTCTATGAATGCTGTTTCTCTGTACGTAAGTATAATAATATATTTTCTGCTCTGTACTACGAAATGACTTATCTACACTAATATTATAAAGAGGAAAGATTTGTTTGTTTATATGTTTGCATTGAAAAGGGTACGCAACTACTGGACCGATTTTGAGGAAAGGCACACATATAGAGTAGTAGACCACGGGGAATGACATAGGCATTTTTATCACGGGAATACGTACGGTTGCCGCGGGATTTTACCAATTTCGGAATATTGTTAATGGGAAACTCACCATGATGCTATGACTCGATTATGTCATACTATGACTCGTCCTAATAAAGTTATAGGCCCTAATATAGTCGTTAAGTCTATAGTATGAGTTTACAATCAGTGATACGCGCCTCCCTAGGGGGCAAAGAGATATTAAGGAGGAAGGCAGAAACCAAATTAAATATACGTATATTTTATCATAAATATTAATCGACGCGACGATAGTATTATATATATTATATACTTTGTTGACGCCTCGTAAGCCGCTATTAGAGAAGTTGGAGGAGTTAAATTATTGCTTTTTTTCATACGAGATGAGATGTGTACGTAAATAAATAAATATCGATAAAATGCGTTGTTTTTTTCGCAATTAAGATATCACAGTTGGGGGCATGAAACTATTATTTACTATCCAAGATGGGCTCCGTGAAAAAAAGGTGACCTGGTCTATACTGGATGATTCTGTTACTACATAAATGTATTTACTATTTATTTAATTTCTTGTTGTTTTTAAGTGTTCATCGAGACTTATCAAAACCTCCTTACGACCATTTCAATACAAAGCCATCTTTAATTTATTAGTTAATATTAAATTATACTCAGTAAAAACACAAACAAAAATGTCTTAAAGTCATACAATGCGGTATAATCACATAAACAATGTCTAGGCGTGTAATTGTCGACGCGCGAGCTGTCATTACGACACCACTTCAGCGGTTACCGAGTTAGCATACCAAATGATAGACACATAGTAATATCGAATAACTAAGCTTATTCCTACAATTGTAAGTTAAAGAATACGAAACCCTAAGGGCGATTTTAGTCGCCCTTTAAAAAGGTCGCGACCATTAACCAAAATACTATTGGATTGTACAATTTTTATTTACATTCCATTTCCCGTAATTACTTTAATTTCGATCCGTGGAAAAGTGGAGATAATCAATAAATTGTATATGAATATTCGTTGAAATTAGAAAATGTCACAGTGTTTACCCCATCTCCTGTAGAAATCCGACCTGTGCCGTTGTAATCCGATCTGTGCCGTTGTAATCCAGACCTATGCCGCTTACATAACCTATTCTTCTTCGGTCGCTGTGGGTTATTGTTCCATAGCAAAATTTCCAATATACTTTTCTCATCAAAATATATCTAAATCGGACCTAATAATTTATGCCATACTTTTTAACATTTCGGTGTTTTATGCTATATGAAAAAAGTAAAAACCCAACAACCTTTTCTGAAAATTGCAGAATATACAAGTATGTATTTAGGTACTATGTGTATATAAATATTTAGACTGCTAAGTAACAATAATAATTTTCAATTAATTAAAAAATACTTAAATGTGCTATGTAATCAATCGACTGAAAACTTCAGATCATTTCGATTAAGTAATCAATTTTAATTCGAATATTTCGTAATTTATTCGTTCAAATTGTTCGGTAGACGGTAGCACAATCAGAATTGGATTCCGTATTGGATTCCGTTAACATACAAACGGCGTTGTGAACGCTTAAAATATATCCCACACCTACATACCTGGGTCATTATACATAATGGTAACACCTGTAACTGACGCATAGTGCATACTGTAGTACCAGGGATCGCCAATCGGCTCTGTAATTGAACTTTGTGGTTTAAACGCTAGTAAATTTAACAGGTCATTGTTTTTTAATCTGTTCGTGGTTTTTACTTGCAAGCATTAAATTGAATGTGCTCTGAGTTACAAAGACAGTATGTTTCGGTATCGGTTTCGCTCTGAAACTGGGAGCAAGTATGAAACTTCGGTTTCCACTGAAAAACTTATTTGGATCGCAATAAATATGGATAAAACTTAAGAAAATATTATGACCTAGGCTAAATTTGCTTCCCTTCAAATTTAATAATGCTTATCAATAGGACATAGTGATTGCGGTACTCAATATTCTACTACAATAAATGTGAAAGTTTGTGAGGATGGATGGATGTTTGTTACTCTTTCACACAAAAACTACGAAACTAATTTCGATGAAATTTGGTATAATAGTATTTTAGGCTCTGGGTACATAGGCTACTATTTATCCCGGAAAAGTATCGGCGGAGCCGCGGGAAAAAGTTAGTTAATATAATAATATAAAATCAGTCGTATTTAAAATATTGCATACCCCTGCACCTGATTCGCCACATCCTATCTTTCAACAGCACATGTGTACTGATTATTAATTTTCGCATTAACTAGTAATGGGTATTGGGAGCGATACACAATTACATAAAGCCCATCAACTTTATTTCGAGAACAATTCCTGGAATTTCTTATACTGGCGGGCGCTGACTTTGGACGCGTTAGCTGGGAGCCACATAAAATTATCACCACGCAAGACCAAATTAAACACAACTGTAGTATGTGTCTATTTTTTCGAGGGGAAATACGTTATGCATACCCCCCTACCCCGGGGGAAGGTGGCAGGGTTAGGCTCCGCAGTGTTTACACCGGTTTACCAACTAAAACCTCCCGATGTCCTTCTTCACGCTTTAGGCAGGGCCATGGGAACTGTTGTGACTACCACAACGCCGCTGGCATATTGCCTCACCGGGCATCATCTTATTATAGATGACGGCGATGCTGCCATCTTCCTTCGCTAAGGGTTCCCCGGACATAAGGGAACCCCACGTCTCTTGATACTTCAGTAGGCGGCAACCCCCCCAGATGCCGTCCACGGATCAATTTTATGGCGGTAATCTATTAAGTGCATTTAGGTGCGCTAAACGCCGCAGACCATGTCGTCTACGACGCATCCGGTGCGACTCTGCCGAAGCCTCACGCTCTCGCTCCGTCGCTTCTTTGACAGCTGCGTCCCAAGCTTCCTTATTCCGTGCTATAGCGGCAACTAGGGCAGGAAGCGATAAATCCGCGCCGATGCGAGCAGACATAGCTGCGCGTGGAATCGCCCAAGCTGGACACTCCTCCCGCGTATGTTGTGCCGTGCCTTCAGGTCCTCTTTCGCTGATTTCAGGTAATGCTAATTAGGTCTTAGTTAATAAACTATCGTCGCAATATTAACATCTTTCATTTAACTACCTAAGGATGCACAATGCACTACTGTTTTAAAATCACAAGTTTAATCATAGCTCCCCACACCAATTTCGGTGACGTAGGCCGATTTCATTGAAACCAGACCAGCTACGGGAGTTATTTTATAGTGTCCAAGTGTGTGCGTAATACACAAGAGCACTCTTTCTCTTCCATTACTCTCGTAACCCAGTGGAACGGAAACCGCCTCTCGCTCTCTCTATCTCTCCGTATCTCGAGAGATAAGGTGCAGGACCAACTTTTTAAATGTCCATCCGACGCATGGTTCATCTTTCTTGTCAGACAATCAGGTCATCAGCCTGAATTATCCTAACCAGACTTGAAAACAAAATTTTTGTTGTTCTAATACAGGGATCGAACCCATGTCCTCCGGATTTAAGAGCAAAGCTATAACCACTGGGCCACGGAGGCATCAAATGAAAAAGTTTAAAGTACACGGAAACGGGAAGTGTGTTTCAATAATCAAGAGAGTTTTAAACTTGGATGAACCGAAAAAATTCTATATTGTATTAAACAATAATAATTATAAATTATAATCTCACTAAATTCAAGTATGTGGTCGAATGTGTCGAATAGAGTCTATAAACCTTTTCATTAGATGCCAATACGACGCATGAGCTTAAAGGCTGTTATCACGGCTCGGCATACAAATCCAGCAGCCTGTTAATAGTGTCAAACTGAAGCGGGACTAGTGGGCAAAAATGAAAAATCATTGACACGATTGAAACTAATGACGACTATAAGTACTGGCGCTGAATTTGCAGGCTGGATCGTAAGAGTGGCCCTTAAAATGAATAAGAAAAATTGTTGGTGAGTCCATCTGGAACCTTGGCCATGACAGAAAGGTGTGTCTATGGTGTGTCATAGACGCGATTTGTTTTCTTAATTGATCTCCGAAAAATCAAGGCCACGAGACAAGAGGTGCGCCGGTCAATCATCAACATCACTTAAGGATCACTCACTTCAATTGTTTGTTTATAAATAGATTTAGGGTGCGATCATGGCCTTTTAGGTAGGCAAATTGAGCCGAGAGGAAGCAAGTTCTTTTCCGGTTTGTAGACAAGAGACTTCTGATTTCTAAAGCCCCACTCTACGGACGCTCAAAATGGAGGAGATTAAACATTATGAGGGAAATAGTCTGAGAAGACCAAAAATCTTTGCATGCCCGTGCAGTCTACCAAGCCGCAAGCTGGAACATCTACTGACTACAGCCTAAGATCCTCCTCACAATGAGTCCAAGCCCCAGCAATGGGGACGTGTGTGTGTGTGCATACGTGCGTGCGTGTATGTGTTATGTAACCCTCCCACGGTAGCCGTGCCTCTGTGCCGGGATTAGCCGCGGTAAATCGGGCGAGCTGATAACGCGGTTCTCCTGCCAAATTTCACTGCGCCGAATGACGTCCGACTATACTGGTTCCATTATTACACACGGCACGGTTGTTCATCATAGACGTCACGTCTGTTCGCCGTTCATAGTTAATAAGTATTTACTCTACGTTCCAAAAGCGACTATCACCAAAATAAAATAATATGGCAATCTTCGTTTCAGAGATAAGCAGTTTTCTTAAGCTTACAAAAAAAAACTAGCGGACGCGGCAATGAATATCATGCCCGCAGAATTTAACTAGGCACCTCGCTGAGGCTCGAGGGCGAGAGCGATAGGCGGTGGGGTGTAGTGGGAGGGGAAGCACATTCCACGCAGCCCAAGTTGATTTCTGCGTGTTGTAATGTTAGCATAACTTTATTAATGTTTTTATTATTTCTGTAGGATATTGTCGCAACGTCTTGTTTTTTTTAATGGGGCATATGGGACTACTAATACTTAGTCATAGTTTTGGTTCCGTCTGACTGATCGCCATTCATGAGGTGTTGATGATAACATTCTGTGGTCGGGTAAAAAATGGTGAAAGTCCGTGATACATTGTTGTCGGACATGTTGATTTAGATGCGGCTTGCTCTCACATCTCCCCTTACGAGCTTAAACGTTTTAGGCTTATAAGTCTAGAGTCAAGACCGTAAGGTATAGGGAGAGACAAGACTAGATAAACAATTTTATCTATTTCTTCGTCTATTCCTGATGCTCTCCACTATTTGTCCAACACTTGTGGGCGTTGGGGAAAAAGTTACTATTTAGTTACTTTTTTTCGCGATTTCCACCGCTTATGCTCGGACTACATAATCCGGAATCCTTCCAGCCGAAATTGAAAAAAAACAGGGCTAAAAATAGAACTCCGCGCTAATACAATACAGCTGAAAATCGGACACATGAGTGTCGAGTTTTCAGATTTGACTTGTCACTTTGACTAGTGTGTTCGTATTTGTATTAGCGCAGAGTTCTATCATAAGGGCTCTGAATTTTCCTCGACCTTACGGATTCCGTACAATATAGACGCTATCCAGCCTTAGACGATCCCTTTGCTTGTTCTCCGGTCTATTTCTTAAAAAAACATGGCCTAAGTGAAACTTCATTCATCATTTAAAATCCAAAAACACTCTCATCGTGCCTAAAGATTATTACTTAAAAAAGGATAGAAAATAAAAATGTATATCGACACCTAGCGCCATCTGTTTATTGAGTCATTCTTCAGAAAGTTAAGTTGTAATGTAATAAGTGTAAGTAACATGGTATTATATCGATAGCGTTTTATCCAAAACCGTTTCGTGACGCGTGTCCTGACGTGACGCGACTATGAAGTTATACTCTCAACGCCGATTAAGACGTTTCAGTTTAAAAACTCTTTCATAGTTTTCAATATATCCTGTTCCTGCCTTGCGATTGCCTTAATGATTAATCGAACTTTTTATTTCTCTAAGTCTGGGACTATATAATCCGGAATACGGCGGGCCCGGGAAAATTCAGAGCACTAAAAATAAAACTCTACGCTGTCAATGCTAAATATGACAGCTCCACACTCAACACTCAGATTTTCAGTTGTATTGTATTAGCGCAGTTCTATATTCAGTGCTCTGTGCCCCAGTAGTGTTTCAGTGTCCCAGCCGAAGCAGAAATCTTCATGTTTAATTTTTGGGTGCATTGGGTGCAAAATATTGTTTTTCTTTAGTACCGTATTGAAAAAAATAATATCTTATACTTTAAACTAGACGATCTTGTATATATAAGGTCCGGTAAAATCAATTACGGATATTTTGGGCATATGATCTACTGCTTATTTAGAGACGGTTAGGCAGAAAACTAATTGTCATTCTCGAAAAAAAAATGTTCCTTTATACGGGCGAGTTTGTGTTGAGTGGAAAGTCACCCATACATGAGATGATTTTTTACTTTGAGTATGTCAATATTTTTTTGCCTAAAAGTCTTTATAATAAGCAGTAGATCATATACCCAAAATATCCGTAATTGATTTTACCAAACCTTATATTATAATAGGCATCTCGGCAACGGCTACACACATTACCATTAAATGTAGTATGCAGGGAGTTTTGGGGGAGAAAAATCGATCTAGGTCTTATTCCTTACAAACTGCGCATTTTTAAGCAATGTATCTTTTTTATTTCGTCGTGCAACAATATATCAATAACTTCGACTCTCTTACGTCAGTCTGATTGGCAGCTCGGTATGCGTACCTACGTATAATTATTGCATTGTTTGGAAATTGGGAATGTGGTGGGTTCGAATCTGCTCCGCCCGCATAAGTGTACTGTACTTACCTACCTTGTACCTATCCCACGGGAACATTGTACTTTTTCGGGATAAAAAGGAGCTCATATTTAATCCAGAGCCAAAACTACTACCAAGCCAAATTTCATTCAAATTCGTTCAGTAGTTCTTCCGTGAAAAAGTAACAAACATACGTCTATCCATACATACATCCATCCGTCCTCAGAAACTTTCACATATATAATAGTAGTAGGATAAATGCATTTAATCTTAAAATCAGTAAGCGGAAAAACAGTAACGAGATCATAGTGCAATGGAAACAAACAACAATAACTAAAATGTAAGCGCGCATACACCTATATGGGGGATGAGTCACAATGTTTATATTCGACTATTATGGATGACTGTTTGACCGTGTATCCAGAGAATACTAAACTGAAACTTTGTAACACTTTGTTTAGTGATAAAACGTGGATTATGATTCCAATAGGGATTTCTTATTAAAACCTCTTAGATTTATGATGCTACTAGCTGTTGTTGTAAATAATGTATTTATTTATATTATTCCAAAGGACCACTGTACCTTTTCGGGATAAAATGTAGTCTATGTTTTAATCCAGAGCCTAAATTACTACCATACCAAATTTCATCGAAATCCGTTCTGTAGTTTTTGCGTGAAAGAGTGACATACATCCATCCATTCATCCATCCTCACAAACTTTTACATTTATAATATTAGTAGGAAGTTTACATTTTATACAATACTTGCTTTTACCCGCGGCTTCGCCGGCGTGGAATGTGTTCATGGAGATATAACTTCTTCAGCTAATACGCACTGCAATATACTTCTGTATACAATATTGAAAATGTTTTTAGGGTTTCGTACCCAATGGGTAAAAACGGGACCCAATCACCTCGACGCGACGTGCGAGACCGCTTGATATATTTGTCGCGCTTGAATATAAGTTCCACAATGTCCTCTAAATATGAGATATTAATTTAAACTGTATGTTTTATAGGGCTACTATGATCTGTATAAAATGCTTAAAGTAAGTCACGTATTTAATTTTATAAGGATCATACTGTTACGTCCCCCGTCCCCCGTCCCCCCCCCCCCCCCCCGCCGGTCCAATCGCAATGTCCCTGCATTTTAAATCTGTAATATTATCGAAAATATTAATTTAAATTACATGCTGTAAAAGGCCATATAGATCTATATTAAATGTACTTAAGGTACTTAATTGGATATGGATTATTAATGCTGTATTGCTTAAAATCGCTAAGTAAATAAGCCATTATTTCTCGTAAAAAGTAAAGGATGAAAAATGGTTATTGTGGGTTATCCCTAAGAGATAGACATATACCGTTGGGGACTTTTTTTGTAGACCTTTTTAAGGTGCACAATACTGTAGTACATTATTTTGATCTCGATCAATGTAAGAAAATGTGTTTATTTACGACATTAGAAACCTCTAAAATTATCAGTGTTTCTCTACTATATTATGCATGTTATATACATATAAACCTTCCTCTTGAATTACTCTATCTATTGAAACAAACCCGTATCAAAATCCATTGCGTAGTTTTAAAGATCTAAGCATACATAGGGACAGACAGAAAAAGCGACATTGTTTTATACTATGTAGTGACTAGATGTATCCAACAGACGTTGTTCTGTCTTAACTATCAAATAAATAACTACTTATGTACACCTACAGTTTATACACCAACAATTAAATCTACAACCTACAGCTACTTCCTACTCCGACATCTACTATCTACACTTACTATCTACCATACATGTGATGTGTGAAGGCTTCAAGAGTATCATAGTGCTGATATCACTATTAAACAATGGGAGTTGGTGTTTGAAGTTTTTTTCTTATAGAGGTTGGTATTAGTAGTATTTTTATTGCCAAATGACAAGATAATTTAAAAAAATCACACTTCGAGTGATAACTAAAAATAGATTACAAGTTACAACCCACAAAATTTAATAAAATTGGTCATGCCCTTTTGAAAGAGTTCCGCCACAAACACTGTGACATGAGAATGTTATATCTATATATTTATGATATCTGAAATTCCCAAATGCTTTAGTATGTTAGTTCGTTTTTATTTAAGAAATAGAACCTGGGTAACCAAGCTTTACTCAGGTTTTTTGATAAATTGAAATAGATAAACATAAATAATAATATGTAATAACATATTTTTCTGACCGGAATTTGAACCCAACACATTCCGAATTATCGAACAAAGCAAAAATTATACATAAGCTCATACCAATCTGCCAATAAGACTAATAATAGTAGTTGACTAATAAAAGTAATAGAGTCGAATTATTGATATATTGTTGCACGATGAAAGAATAAACATATGTTGCTTAAAAATGCGCAGTTTCCCAGGGATAAGACCTAGCTATATCGATTTATAAGATTAACATTACAGGGAATCTAATTAGCTGGTAGAGTGTTCTCTTAATTTATTTGTGTTTTAATGACGAAATGCAGACACAATACAACTGTCAATGTCATATCAGTTTGATTCTACTACTATTAAAAATGTGAAAGTTTGTGAGGATGGATGGATGGATGTTTTTACACTTTCATGCAAAAACTACTGAACGGATTTTGATGAAATTTGGTATGGTAGTAGCTTAAGCTCTGGATTAACACATAGGGTACTTTTTATCCCGTACAAGTACAGTGTTCCCGTGGGATACTGTATTTACGCGAATGGTGATGCAGGCAAAAGATAGTATCATAATAATAACATAATACGATCAAATTATGACTACTGTTAACCTGCTTAAGAATTAAATTCCCTGATAGTACATTTATTTTGCGAAAAGATTACGATCGCAAGAGCTCTTTATTTATCTCTGACTGTGACAATTTAAGGTAGGAGAATCTTCTCTCTCGCGCCGGGCCCCTGAAAAGGGCCTTGGGCGGGGAACCAAAACCAGGGGCATAGCCCCTCTACTTGGGGTGGGATGACGCGCCCAGTACGAGTACTGAGCGCATGAGTCTTTGGTTTTGAGGGAAGACCTCCCGCGTTCTGCCGCGGGGGAAACCCATGGGGGGGCAACCACAAAGACAAGGGAATGTCGAAATTGCCAATCCAGGTACAACCGGGACCAGCGGTCGGCTCCAAACGGCGCGTGGGGGTTCCGACCCGGGGGCCAAGAAACGTGTTTGGGTCCACTCCCTCACGCGCCGCGTTTACCGGACCGCGGAAACAAGCGACCTGGGGAAAGGGTGGGAGCTTTTAAAAACTTCCGGGCCCCGACTTTTTGTGTCGGGGGGGAAGGTACGCCACGGGGACGACGGGGTGACAATAGGGCTGCCACTCGTCAGGCCCCGGACGTGGTGTAGACGAGTTTCACCGGCATCTGGTTTGCCGGTGAAAGGAAAGGTACGGGGGGATACGATCCCGCGATGGGTGGGGGCGCTAATGCGCCGGGGCGCATCATTGCGCTTGGGTGTGGCGCATCAGTGCGTCAGGGCTCCTCCTCTTCGGTGGCGGTGGGGCGGGCTGCGTGGCTCCGCTGGGTCCTCCGGGGGGGGCGGCATCTCTCGGCAGGCGGTGGGGGTCGGGCGGGCGGGCGTGCCACGGCGCCAGGTCGGTTAGCTCGACCAGGCGCAAGGCATCCGCTCGCGCGAACAGCTTCGTGGAGAGCTGGGCCACGAAGGCCTCCACGCTCTCCACCCTGAGGTCCCTTGCGATGGTGGTGTTGCGGACGTACCACGGTGCGCCCGCGATTCGGCGCAGCACCCGGTTTTGGGCTCTCTGCAGCAACCCTTTCTGGGGTGCAGAGAGCAAGTGGTGCCACGCGGGTGCCACGTACGTAAGGCGGGACCGCACGTGCGTCCGGTAGAGGGCGATGCGCATCCTCAGGGGGATCTGCGGGGACGCGTAGGCCGGGCGCAGCAGCGCTACCGCCGCGTTCGCCTTCGTCACCGCTGATGCACATTGGGCGACCATGGAGAGTCGGCGGTCCAGGGTGACCCCGAGGTACCTAGCTGTCCTCCCCCACGGGATCACAGCATCACCAATCCTCAGAGGCGCCGGAAGGGAACACCTCGTGCTGACGGCGAGCGCCTGGGACTTGCCTGCGTTAACAGAGAGTCTCCATTTGCTCAGCCAGTCAGGGAGGAGATCCAGCGTCCTCTGGAGCTTGATGGCAGCATGCTCGGTGGTCATAGAGGAGGTGAAGTACGCCGTGTCGTCGGCGTATAGCGCCACGGTGGTGCCCTGGTCCGCGGGCACGTCGCTGGCGTAGAAGTTATAGAGCCCTGGGGAGAGAACACTACCTTGCGGGACGCCAGCGGTGATGGGACGCTCGCCGGAGAGGACTCCGTCAACGCGCACCCTGAAGGTCCTGCCGGAAAGGAAAGAGGCTAATAGCCTTACCAGAGGTGAAGGTACGTTGGCCCGGATGAGTTAACAGAGCAGACCCTCATGCCAGACACTGTCGAACGCCTTCTCCATGTCTAGGAAGACCGCGACCGACGATTCCTTTTTATTTGCCGCAACGGACAGGTGATGGACAACACGTACCAGCTGGAGGGAGGTACTCAGGTGGGACCTGAACTGTTCCTCACGAGGAGGGAGGTAAGGAGAGAGATATTTAAGGAGGAGAATTTCAAACACTTTGGAAAGGGTTGAAAGGAGGGTAATGGGCCGGTAGCCCTCGGCCTTCCTTAACTTTTTGTGGGGTTTGGGGATGGCTACTACCAGGCCCATTTTCCAGAGGGAGGGAAAGTGACCGGTCCTGACAATTCCGTTATAGAGGCGAGTCAGGGCGGCCACCGTCCTAAAGGGAAGGTGACGGAGTGCGGAGTTGGGGATGCCATCTGTACCGGGGGCCTTTTTAGGTTTAAGGCGGCTGAGGGTCTTTTGGACCACCCTCGGTGAGAAAGAAAAATTTGGGGGGAAGGGAGGGGAACGTAGAAAAACCTTTACCTCCTCGGAGACCACTCGGGCGTGTTCCGTTGCGGTCGTCGGCAGCGGTGAGAATTGGCGCTCTAGGTGCTCGGCATGGATGTCTGCTCTATCCTCTGCACGGTACCTAAGGTTACCATCTGTGTGGAGCAGGGGGCACACAGGGGCGGTGGCTCCGGTGAGGCTGCAGCAAATGCGGTGGAGGGAGGGCCAGTCCTCTCCCGCCTTCTGGATGCGTCGGGTCCAGTCCGCAGCATTGAGGTCCTCGAGCGCGGCCCTTACCTCTGTAGTGAGGCGGTTGAGTTGTGCCTTCAGCGTGGGGCAACGCGTGCGCTGCCATCTGCGGCGCAGGCGCTTTTTCTCCACAATGAGGTCAGCGAAGTGGCGGGGGAGGGGGGGCCACTTGAAGTGGCGGCGGGTGGGCGGCTGGGTTGCCGCATCCATTGCAGCTGTAATCGCCTCGGTAATCTGCAGCGTCATGGACTCGACGGTCTCTGCAGAATCGACCGGGAAATTGGGTGTGAAATCGTGCAGCTGCAATGTGAAGGCGTCCCAGTCGCGGACTGGGTAGGGGGGGAGGGGGGACGCACACTGGATTGGCGCGCAAAATGGCCAGGACAGGGAGGTGGTCAGACCCGAGGGCCACATCGAGGACCTCCTGGTGAAGATCGCCTGGGAGCTGGTGGGAGATGGCCACGTCGAGAACGTCAGGGGATTGTAGAGGGTTCTCGGGGTAATGGGTGGGCGTGTATGTGCCCACCACAGAATATCCGACTCATACTGAGTCTGCGTGCAGTCGGTTTCCGTCCGCGTTCGAGGAGCGAGAGCCCCATCCGGGGTGCTTACAATTTAGATCTCCGGCAATCACAGTCGGCTCTTCTGATAGGAGCCTGTGGATGTCGGAGATATCTAAACGTGACCCCGGAGGTTTGTATGCCGCGAATAGGCGTGTACGGTGGGACCCGAGGAGCAGTTCTATGCCAAGGGCGTATAGTGAAGAAACCGCAGGGGGGGGGAGGAGCTGGTGCAGAATCCTTCAACCGACCAAAACGGCGAGGCCTCGACACACACGCGGCGAGGTGGCGAATCAAGGTCACCTTGCCGCGGACCCCCCGGACGTTCCAGTGGACGGACCTTTAGGGATATTGGGGCGTGGGGATCCATAAGGAGATAAGATTTGCAAAGAGGGTGAGCCCCTCCGGGAGGGCCTTGAGGAGGGTTTGAAGGATCTCGTCCCCGGCCAGGATTTTATTAAAAGTATCCAAGGCCAGGGATAGTAAGGCTTAAAGAAGCTGTGCCGTGTTCCTGGGGGACTCCCGGCTTTGAGAGAGTGGGGGGGGCACGTGAGGGCCGGGTGGCGGTTTTAACTGCCGGGTTTGCGGGCTCTGTGCTGACCTCGGTCACTTCGGTAGTGATAGAGGCCGGTTGGGCAGCGCGCTTTGCGGGGGGGGGGGGGGGGGGGGGTCCGCTGAGTTAGGGGGGGGAGGTGCGGCGGTGACGGAGGTTACCGTGGTTACTTCCATCGGTGAGGGGGCCCTCGAGGTAGAGGTCATGGGGGATCCAGTCGGGGCAACAGTAGTCGCTGCGGCGTATGTGGTCGGACGGTCGGCGCGTTTGGCAGAAGGCGAGACGTCGGAAGACACCTCCTGACGCTGCCGTTTGGTGACCTGCACGGGAGGGGCAGGGGGCGAGGGCATGATGCTCGACGAGGGGGCCGGTACGGGGGCCCTCGGAGCAATAACACTTACCCCTCTTCGGTCTTCTTCCGGCGGGGAGGCCGGCGAGGAGGAGAGGGCGAGCTGTGGACTCACTGTAGATGGTGTAGGCGGTGGGCGCGGGGCGCTCACCTCCTCAGTGCGGCGCATGGGGCGCGGCGGAGAGGCCGAACCCTTATCGGCTGAGCGGGGCGGGGGCCCAGTCTCGCGGCGGGTCGCCGTCGGAAGGCATTGGGGCGGGGGTGTGTCAGCACACCCCCGAGAGAATGCCGAGGACGGCCCGGGGCGAGCGGTATCCGTGCCGCTCAAGCTGGGCTCGGTGGCAGATTGGTATGCGCGCTCCGACGCGCGCGAGCTGGACCTCAATGAGGTGGCGCTGCGCGACGCACCAGAGCTGGCACGGGAATGGCTGGAGCGGTCGCGGCTATGTGGCCGCGAACCACGATCGGCCATGGTGACGGGGCACTATCTTAGCGCCCACCGTAAAAAATAGGGGACATGTTTATAATGTCACAAACAACACTATACAACACGTACACGTAGACACAGACAAAGTAAGGTATTCACACAACACGATAAGAACTAAACACGAAACACGTATCTAGTGTCAAAGTAGTCACGAAAGTGTACGTACTTGCACGGTTTAAAACTTAGAGAGGCTGGCTCCCCGTGACCCGACGTTGGAAGCAAGTTTCCAACGGGAGGCCAAAGGCAGTGCAACCCCTCAGCAAGGCGGCAATCCGCTCGTTATTCTTACGAATAAGGAGTGGATTGACGATCGCTATGGGGTATATCGGCACTGCACTAGAGCGGGTCGGGACGGCACTACCGCGGAGTGAGCGAATCACTACGACACGGATAGAGCGGGACGGCACGAAAACGCGGAGTGAGCGGGAACACACTATCACGCACGGGAGACAGGACGTCCTTAAGGTAGGTCACACCTGCTTGGACTTTCAATTGGTGAATCTAGGGGCTCCCTCAGGGGGTAGGTAGGAACCACCGCCCCCGTCTCTATAAAAGTAGTAAGCGGTACAAAAGGTAGCCTTCCGCCGCGCGACGCGAGACCGCGATCCGAGACCGAAATGGGGTCGCAAAGTCACTGCATAGTACGAATTTATATGGAGCACTAAACGATTCCCGCGGACCGCGACCGCGTGACCAGTGGGTGTAGCCAGAGAAAGTGATTGGCTGGTTTATTGTCGCAATCGCGGGTCGCAGTCTCGCGTCACGGTCGCAAAGATCAGAAGGCTATATTTAGACTTAAAGAGACACAAGTCACAACAAGATACTAAATCCAATTGAATGTCCAATAAGAATATTTAAATAAATCATATTATTCATAACACTTAGTAAGTTTTAAAAACAATTAACTTAAGTTATTCTATTGAGGCATTTACTCGTAAAGATCACTTAAAACAATTAAAGCTAAGTGCTAAACTGGCCAATTAAATAATATTTAAATGGTTTTACATTATTAATGCGATTTTATAAATGCAAATGGCGGATAGTGGCTTGCGCCTGCGCAGCGTGGCAGGGACTAAGATTGGGAGGCTACGTCTCTATCTGATTGCAAATGATTTATGCACTACAAATGCACACATCTTCAGCATTTTTATAGTGAAAATCCTACAATTCTACTACTAAGTACTTATTATACATGTGAAAGATAGATGTTTGTTACTCCTTACTTAAACTTTACTCGTTACTCAAAAACTACTTAATGTGTTGATGAAATTTGGTATTGTAGTTGTTTAAGCTCTGGATTAACACATAGGCAACTTTTTATCTGGAAAGAACAGTTTTTTCCTGTGGTATGCTGTATTTAAGCGGGCGGAGCCCAGGGCAAAAGCTAGTATTACATAAAATGTTAAAAATCAATAAAACACAAGATCCCAAAGACATTGAGCAAATAAGAAGCCAACAAGCTAGTATTGGTCAGCGCAGTTATTTGATACAAAATCTCGTTACTGGTGCTGGGCTTTTCCGTTTGTTTTCCTTAGTCTAGACACAGATTAAAGAAAGCTAGGACCAGATAAACAATTACATAGTAACTTTCGATTTGATTGCACTACTACAAGCATACGGTGTGTCCACAATAATCCTATCGCGTACACGGCAATTGTAGAAAAATCCGGTCAAGATTGTGCGCCGTCGAAGGGACGTCTAAATTTTCAAATTTCGTGTTTGAGTTTTTATGTCATGTGAGATTGAGTATTGTGATGTGTTTTTGGTTGTCATGACGACAAATAACAATTTTCTTTAAAATATTATATTTTAGTCCAATGAATGTTACTTAAACTTTTATAATATTATAAGAATGTTAAATACAAATTAGGTCCTTACATATGAAAATGGCGTTTTATTGTACTGGCCACTTTGATCTCAAATATATCTTCTCTGGTTAGGAATTCCAATTTCAAATTTATACCGCTATTTACTCATGCATTTGTGTTTCGAAAACCGTAATTAATTTGTTTTTTCCTCTTTTGTTATTTTCTTTGCGTCACTCTGTTTACAAAATGAAAAACTTGAAATATCGTATTATTTTCGAGTACGAGTTCCACCGTGGCACAAGTGCTGCAGAAATGGCTCGAAGGATTAATGATGTGTGTGGCGGCGGTGGCGCAAAAGAAAACACAGTGCGTTTTTGGTTCCAACGTTTTCGTTCTGGATATTTCTACCTCCAGAACAAGCCCCGTGGACAGCCGGAGACCAAAGTTGATAATGAAGAATTGAAGGCTATCGTGGAAGCGGATAAATCGCAAAACGCGTCCGAGTTAGCTACAGACTGCAGTGTTAGTGATAAAACTATTTTAATCCACTTGAAGCATAGGGAAGGTGAAAAAGCTTGGAAGGTGGGTATCTCATGAATTGAGTGTAGCAAACCGACAAACGCGCGTCGACTGCTGCGTTACATTACTCAAACCAAAACTCAATAATGAAGGGACTTTAAATCGAATCATTACCTGTTATGAAAAGTGGATCCTATACGATAATCGGAAACGCTCATCGCAACGCTAGACCACAGCTACTGCTGCTTCAGGACAACGCTAGACCAGACACTGCACAACAGACGGCTACCAAATTAGAGGAGCTTCAATTGGAATATCTAAGACATCCACCGTACTCCCCGGACCTTGCTCCAACACATTACCATTTTTTTCGAAATTTGGATAACTTCTTGCAAGGGAAAAAAATCTACTCCGATGGGGCAGTCCAAAGCGCCTTCAAAGATTTTATTGATTCCTATCCGAATGGTTTTTTTTAGTAAAAGAATCAATGAACTACCTATGAGATGGCAAAAGTGCATAGATAGCAATGGTATATACTTTGATTAAATAAATATATTATGTTTAACTAAATTGACTTTATGTTCCTCGTTTACAAAACGCCAATTTATAATATATTATTAAGACTTCGCTGTCCGTAAGTCTGTCAGTCCGACTGTCACCAGGCTGTATCTCATGAACTGTGACAGTTAGACAGTTGAAATTTTCACAGATGATGTATTTCTGTTGTCGCTATAACAACAAAATATACTGAAAAACAGAATAAAATATTTTTTTACGGGGACTCCCTTTAAACAAACGCGATATTTTTGCCATTTATATACCGGGTGTTTTTTCATTCTATGTCCAAACTTTCAGGAGTGAATATACTCTTAAATATAAGCAACTTTTACTATGGTACTATTTATTCCTACTTAAAAAAAAACAGCTGTTTCCTACTAAATGTAATCTATGCCGTAGCCCTTTTTAGGAAATAGCTGATTTTTTTTTCAAGTAGGAAAGTTGAACCCATAATAAAGGTTGCTTATATTCAAGAGTATATTCACTCCTGAAAGTTTGGAAATTGTCTGAAAAAACACAAGGTATACAATGGGATAGAACTCTTCGTGCGCGAGTCCGACTCGCACTTGGCCGTTTTTTTATTTTTCTCAATGTGCTATAACTAAAAAACCCTCAAATGAGTAAACATGACAATGAGTACAGGCGGTACATTTTCCGGTCGGTGACCCGGAAGAGCTTACGGGCGGTGGTATTTTACTAGACACATTCCAAATCATTTTCTAAGCTGCGCTTAAATCTACACCTACATTCACCAGACAACCGAGAAGCTTTACAGTAAAAGATCCAAAAGTTCAACCAACCAAAACAACCTTTCAAAGAAAGATGGAACATAAGCCCAATAGGGATAATGATTTAAACATAGTAATTAAATACATCTTAAAAGTACAAAAAAATTTAATTTGTTTTGCTAAATTAGTAAATAAAACCTACATCATTCGTTTACTTACATCATATACAAAAACATTTATTATGGTATGTATGAACTTAAACGCACAAATATGTTTACAAATATGTTCCTGTGGCCGTATACTTCATACACTTCAACCTAGGCGTGACGTAACAGCTGTACGACTTTAGTATGGAGCGTTGTCACGAGACTTTGTATACAAATCGCCTGTACCTTTGAAAATATTGATTTTTGATATAATGTTTCTTCTATGAAGTTACTCATATTTAAGAGGACTATTAATTTATGCCATAAAAAAATAGACATCTAGCCAATTCTCGAAACTATTAGTATATTTCAATTGTGATCATTTAATCCTGTTTAAGTCCGCGCGCTGTCGCATTCACACGCGCGTCTATCGCGAGCTAGTGAGACAGCGCTCGGACCGAAACAGCATTATGATCACAACTGTTACGAGATTTGGAATTCAGATATAATTCTATATGTAACATACCTATGGGCTATATACAGGTTATGGCGTGTACCAGTGAGACTTTTTCAAATCTCCAGTACATTATACGGACGCTCCAACGGTGAAGGAAAACATCGTGAGGAAACCCGCACATGGTTGGCCCCAGACGTATTGACCAGTCATTCCTCTGGACTAGGCTGACTATGTTGTGAGACATTTAATACTCAACTGTCCCAGGCACTACAGTATTTCAAGAGTGGTTACTTCGCTCGGAGAATAATGTATAAATCATCCAATAACGGAAGAAAAGGCCTAAGTATGGGCTATGGCTTACTCCTTACGTCATACTTATAATACTATTATGTGCAAGTAACAATCAATCATATCAGCTCAGTGATTCGCGACATGTCAGGCGGCGCGTCTGTCACTATTTGTGTAGTGAAGTCATAGGCCACTATGAACTTTATTAGCACCAATGTAGACTGTTCATAGAAAGTTCGATATATGTTTAAGATGTGTTTTAGTTTAAGAAGCTTCCCGTATTTCATATATATTAGAAGTCGTCGTGTTTAATTTTGAAGTTTTATTAGAACTTTTTATGGTTATTTTGGCACTTAGAACATAAATGTAAATATTGTAACAGATTAGCAAACTACAACGTAAAACAAAGTCGTATCAAACGCACGGTAGTGACTGTTTATGAAATACGCCGGGTATAGAAGTTATGAGCAAGAATAAAATCCAAAATCGTAGTAGGTGTAGATGTAGTTGTTGGTGCAGAAACTGTCATTGGTAGGTAGGTGTAGGTATAGATTAGAGTTTTAACGGATTTTTGTTTCCACCACCGCCATTGCGGAATATCCGCAACTAATAACTATAACTTCTATACCCCGACGTTTTTCGGGATCGCCCTTTTGGTGACAACAAATATAATTTCAAAGTGAACACATCTGCAACCATTTCATTGCTGTCGACTCTGGGTCAATTTCGGACGATCACCTTTCAAAGTCGAAGTTGTAAGGCAAATATGTAGAGTCAGCGACAAGATGTTCCACTTTGCAACTTTGAACGATTGTTATAACTATTCATTATCGTAAATACTTCGTCGCGTGTAATAAATAAAACTGCATTACTCTTGACATCATGAGCTTGAGAAATATTTATTTTAATAGATTCGAAGCAATTATAAATTATCATTATGCATGAAGTAACACCCGTCCTTGTCAAAGTATTTTTAATGTGTTTACGTTGTTATATAATACCCAAGACTTCAAGATTTGCTAAAGGAAATTGGTAAAGGCGTGACTTTTATGGTTTAGGTGCCAAGCTTACAAAAATTACAGTCCATCAGTATCAGTCAATTAACTATTACATTAATTAACGTATATATTATAGATACGGCATGTCGAGCCAAAAACTGTCCCTACCTAAATGGCTCCACTATTGTGGTTGTCTGGAGCCATTTTGACATTTTGTATGGTGAAATTAAGATGGCGTAACTTTTTCTTGCATGGAGATTTGTACTGTCAAATGTACGTCATTGCCTAGATATCTTTGATTACATTACGAATTCAACCTTTTCTCTTAACAGAAAGGGTTGAACTCGTATTGTAATCTGAAAAGTTTTAGACTTTAAACGCGGAAGATCCATCCTTCGTTGTCTGCAATTTTCATATTATGGAAAGCTCAACTTTGATTATTTTTAAGATCGTTGTGATCACAGCCTTATAAAGCAAATGAAGCCTGCAATGAGCATTACATCACACTCGGTTTCGGTACTGACATCATAATATAACTTTTTATATTGCAACTAACACGTGCTTCTAAAAGAGAGCATGTTTTATAAGCTTTACGAGTTTTTACACGCCGCCAAATTACCACAAAAACATTAGGGCTGCCGCACTCGAGAAATGTCGGTCAGACCGTCAGGCTTATCTAGATATTGGCTAGGAATTTTAACTCGGGTGTGCACAGTATCACATTTTAATGTGTGCCAAATATTCAACCCGATACGCTCAACAGTTTTCACGATATTGATATTAATCGACGAGTATAAAATCGTTTAATATATTCGCTAGCTACGTAACTTCTTCGTTGTTTTCAAATTAAAATGAATTGTTGTTATTTTGTGTGTGTATATTTGGGGATGGTATAGTAAAAGTTACCCTTTATTTTCATCCAGGTTTTGAGCCAACTGCGTGGAAAATTTTATTTAAATCTATACAGGTTTTTTATTTGTTGAAGAGTATTATAAACTTCACATTTATGATATGTTGAAGAGTATCATACAAACCTCGCATTCAGCAGGCAAAAGGATTTAAAAAATATAAAAATTGTAACAAGTGTCAACCCTAGACAACTTATACTTATTATATTGAGGAATTGAGCCGTGTCAGTATTATATTAAATTAAATGTGCCGTAGATTATATGAATCATAGTTAATACACGATGGCGGTTTTTTTTTTTTCTTTTTTTGTGTCGGCATTATCGGCAGCGGGTCATGTAACAAGTTGTCTGAATCATAGATTTTGACAGAGTATATACAAAGTTTTTATGTGCGGTCCGAGTAAAAAACGGCCCGCCCAATGTGCTCGTATGTAATGATATAATGTTGAAAAAACTGTAGTTACAAATTATACACATACATAAAGACTAGATAATAAGTATAGGTAATGTACAGTAAAACCGAAATTGCGCTCGGCAATCGTCGTTTTTCTGTGGATATCACAGACGATGTATGAAAAAAAACGACGATTCTCGAAAGACATTGAGATCCTGGCCATACTGTATACTGTATAGCTATTGAAACCTACTCGTATCTATGTATATATTCGTAACTGCAGATAGAGATGAGTCTTACCGTCAGTTCACACCGAGACACGAAGCGGCATTTTTAAGATAGACATAAGATGACTATTCATTTTTCACCGAAGACCTAGACTGACTGCCATTTAAAATACTCACGCTGTTTTTACCCGACTACGCCAGAAGGAGGGTTATGTTTTTCGAGAGTATGTATACATGTATGTATAATTGTTTAGCACGCTCTGCGGCCTGAATGGCTCGATGGAGTTTAGCCTGAGGGGCGTCTTTAGATTCGTATTTACTGTGAGAGTGGCACTGGGTACATCAAAACTATTTGGCGCAGTCGGGTTTTTTGTTTTTTTTAATTATTATTAAGGCTGATGATGATGACCGCCTATTATACAGTACGTGGTAGTTATTATACTGCTACAATGAGATACGGACATAAGTCCGTCACATTCTTATTGATCAGATGATTAATAGCATACATAATACTGTTCTGGTTATTATAAATTGAATTGTAATTGTATTACAATCGAGTCATACAAAACTGATCACGGTTAATATGTTACATTTTTGTTGTAATAGTTTCTGTACAGACTACAGTATCGACTACTCGTTTAAAAAGCGGCCAAGTGCGAGTCAGGCTCGCCCACGGTAGTTTCAGTACCATAATTATTAGGACTAATATTGAGCACTAGTATTAATGTCGAACCAAAAAGAGCGAAAAAATCAAGTTTTTCGTATCGAGGCACAAGCAACCTTCTTAAGTATTCGTTTTATTTTATATTTAAAGAAAATATATACAAGTCAATATTCAGTGTTTCAAGGGACTACCTGTTGCCATTATCAATATCGAGGAAAAAAAAGGAAAAAATCCCGAAATGGGAGCCCCCGTAAATATTTATATTATTATGTTTTAGTGTCATCATCTGTGAAATTCAAATCAGGCGGACAGACAGACACCAAAGTGTCAGTAACAACCAATAGGATCCCGTTTTTACTATTTGGGTACGGAACTCTAAAAGAATTTGAAAGTCGGTCCTCCACAAACGACGAAATCGATGAACATACAAAAAAGACGAAAAAAACACTCGAGTCGAATACATAATCTCCTCCTTTTCGTAAGTCTGTTAAAAATTATAAATCCCAGCCGACGTAGGATAGGGTTATGTCTACGCGTAGACTATTCCTTTGTTTTTAATCTATACAAAAACAGTAATAGTAGAACTAATCTATTCTGCTGTAGACAGAAACCTTTTCTACAGTCATGCTACGCCGGCAAAAGAACGAGGGTGTTTGATTTTTCTGCCGCTAGGGGGCAGACCCAACGCACACAAAGCGTCATCTGGTGGCGTAAGTGGTATCAAAAACGGTCTTCTTATTGATTTTTATTATTTTTCTGTCACCAGGCGGAGCTTGGTACGGTCCTTGTCGAGTCAAAAAGCTGTCAGATGTCACGAATTTAAAAATCCTCACTGAGAGTGAGCCAGAGAGACAGTTAACCGAGCGCTTCTACGAGTATAATTTAAGTTTCAGAGGCACAGAAATATAATTATTAAAAAAAAAAAAACACAAAAAAAACCCTCTGCGTCTGCGTCAAATAATTTTGATGCACTCTCACGACGAAGACGAACCTAATGATGCATCTCAAGCTCAAATGCGACAAGCCGTTGAGGCTCTAGAGTGTGCCAAAGAAATCGGTTCTCGGAGTTTTAGTAGAACGATAAAATAATTTAAAAATATAAAAGAAAACAAAGATTCGTCTGACGGGGATTCGAACCCGAGAGACCAATTTGCCATCAACGCAAAACCAAGCCGCCAACCGAATTTGACATTTATAAAAATCGAAATAACTGTCATATCTTATTGCGCGGTGAAGGAAAAAACCTATAGCTTAAAAATGTGCTGTTCCCAGGGATAAGACCTAGCTATATCGACTTTTCTCCCCCAAAACTCCCTGCATACTAAATTTTATGGAAATACTTACGTTTCCGAGATTGAATTGTCGTTTCCGAGGTTCAGATTATTTATATACAAGATTTGCTCATTTAAAGTATAAGAATGCATACACTCAAAAAACACAACCCTCCTTATGGCACAGGTGGGTGAAAAATATTTTTTTTCTCGGTTGAATAAATAAACACCACTTACAATTTTCTCACATCATTCATCGCAAAATCAACATTTCACAATAGGTGAAGTAAATCATAACAGAGTCAAACATTACATCCAGCTGTCTACATGATGGATGTTCCTATCGCTTCGGCTATTTTGGCGCCGATACTCTCTAAATAGTTTTATTACTTTTAGGGTCAATTCACACCGAAATGAAACGATACGCAACATGGCGCTGCACTTTTACCCGAATACGGCAAAGCCAAAAGGAAGGGTACTGAGTGTGATAGTCTATGCATGTATGTTTGTTTGTTCCATCGTAGAGCCTAAACTACTGATCCGATTGATACTGAGATTCATAATAATGGCCCGGGTAACATAGCTATAGCGAGCTATGTTACCATTAATATAGTAGGGTTACAGTTTTTAACTTTTGATTATTTATTAAGATGGCTATTCAAAATTGAAATTTATTCATTACACAAGGAATATACAAGATTCATTGTAAGAGTTCTAATGTAAAGTGGCAGACTGACATGACATGACATGACATGACATGACATGACAGATATCATATGAAACGTGTATCTTTTTGTGTAGTGAATAAAGTTCAATTTTAAATAGCTACCTTAAATATACAGCGCCTCTTTGCGTTGCGTATCCTCGCGGTGTGAACTGCCCTTTAAGGGCGTCACAAATGGCGAAGATACCATAATATTTTATCTTAAGATGCCTGGACATATTTCATATTACAGCACGTGTAATGAAAATATTGTATCTTAGCCGTCTGTGATAGTTCACACAAGCTGTATAGCAAGCTATAATTTATCTTAACATAAATTATTAGTACCTGGGTAACCGAGCTTTGCTCGGAGCTCTAGCAGATTAAAGAAAAAATAATTACAAAAATATTTTACCGGAGTTCGAACCAACCACATTCCGAATTTCCGAACAACGCAAAAATTAACCAAACTGTCTATCGGACTGACATTGTAGAGTTGAGATTATTGATATTATATTGTTGCACGACGAAACAAAAAACATATATAACTTGAAAATGCGCAATTTCCCAGAGATAAAACCTAGCTAATGCGATTTTTCTCCCTCAAAACTCCCAGGATACTAAATTTCATGTAAATACTTGCAGCCGTTGCCGAGATTACGATTATATATAATATACAAGATTGTCTCGTTTAAAGTATGTTTATTGAATAAAATGCGTTACATTTTTTCGTAAAAAATATTTATGGACGTCTCATAAAATAGCTTTGACGTAGACATCTACGTCAAAGCTATTTTATGAGATCCAACAAACGCGCTGTGTATCTCCTGATGGCAAGCATTAACTTTCCTATGGACACACGCAATACTAAGGAGTGACAAGTACAGTTTCTGGAACGGCACCTGACTTGGCGAGACAAGCGTTATTTCGCGCCGGTTTTCTGTGCTGCCGTAGCATGTCTTCGATAATCGGTAGACCACCCTTTCCTGCCGAATCACCGCTGGCCTACGATAAATGATATCTAATAATTAAAGTATTAGGTCAGTTTACACCGATACGCGACGGGGCGCGGACATTTTAAGATAACAATTCAAAATTGAACTTTAAAAAATCAATGAATCGTTAATATTATGTAGTACACAAGATTAACGTTTCATTGATTTTTGAATCGCTATCTTAAAAAGTGCGAACCGCGTCGCGTATCGGTTTGAACTGACGCTTAAGTTTAAAGCCGCTGCTAGCCATCCAACATTTTAACTTTGAAATGAATTTTGTTGATGAATTTTCCCACGCGAGTGTACTTATGACGTCACGTACAGTCACGTCCAGTGGCCGGGGCCGGGTAAATCGGCAAATGATTTCATTTTCTTTATCGAGAGTACACGACACCGACTATGTAGTTCACGCCGAATAATTAGTAAGGCTCAGCTCACACTTTTTATTATGATAAAATCTAAATAATAATAATAATATCTATGGACGCTTTCACACCACGTCATTCTGGTCCCGTGATAAGTTCTCAAAGAACTTGTGTTACGGGTACCAGACAACAGGATGTGTATTTAATGCTTTAATACTTTACATATATTTACCGCGAATATGGACCGCGAAACGCGACCTCGACCCATGGTTGAGAGCAGCAAACCAGCGAATCAGGTTCTCAGGCCACCACCACAACTGGTCGCGCGGCGCGGTCGCGCGATTCGATTAGTGCTTCATAATAATTCAAACTAAGCAGTGGGTTTCGTGACCCGGTCTCGGTCGCGTGTCGCGGGAGCATAGATCGGAAGGCTTTAAAGGTAAGACCGCACTAAGCGGCAGCGGAGCCTAGCGACGCGACACTTCCCTACTAATAATACCGCAATGGAGTGCTGCGTCGCGTAGTTCCGCTACCGCGTAGTGCGTTATATCTCATAGAAAATCATACAAAGAATATTTGGCCGTGTCGCGACTCGCGTCGCGTAGTTACACCTAGTGCCGTCCCACCCTTACATATTTTCATAAAAGCATTTAATTACAACTTTATGTAGTTCGTTACCAACAAAATAATATTATATAGACCGTAAAGTAATAGTGTGTACAGAGCCTTAACCTCTCAATCAGTCATTTAGCTGCCGATCGAGACTCGAGAGCGATAGCTTACGTCATGCTACGGATTTGTGTACACTCCGGATACACGCTCCGTCCTGTCTGTGTGCAGGTCTGTGCAGTCCGACGGGCAAGACACTCGACAAAATATTGAATTTATAGAAGACTAAAATTTATCATTACGCAGACAAGGTTTATCATATTTAAGACCGTGTAATGTTATTGTAACGCAAAGAATATAGAGATTTTGCTTGAAACCTTGATTTCATTAGCACTTGGTACAACGATATTATTCCATAGGTTCTTCTCGGCGGGTTAGGGTTGAACCGGTGGTAGCTTTTTCTGTTGACTTTCCGAAAAAAGTTTAATTTGTAAATAAAATTTTCATTTTCCGCTTAGCAATCGAAAAGAGTCCCTTTTACCCGACTACGGCGAAGCCAAAAAGGAAGGGATGATTTTGGTAGTCTATATATTATTATGTATGTTAGTTCTATTTTAGCACCTAAACTACTTGTCCAATTTTAATAAATGTGGTGTCAATAGATTCGTTAAAACATTCCGTGTAACATAGGCTATATAATTTACGTAGTTGAGTTATAGTTTTTTTATATAAAAATTGAAGTTACAAGGAAAAAAATTAATCTGCAGAAGGTCCTAGTCACTAATCACTCACAGGTTATGATGCAATTTACCAAAACATATCCTAATTACTTTTGGTACACTTACTAATAAAAATATTTATACAATGGATAAGCAATACAATGTTTTGTCCTTGTCTATGAAGTGACTTTTCCCACGTATCAGATAAGGACAAAACATTGTATTGCTTATCCACTGTTTAAATATTTTTATTAGTAAGGCGGTTAATATGCAAGGAAATATTTATTTATTAGCGATTTACAGGACACAATATTATAAACATTTATGTGGGAAAACTAAGCTTTGTGAGTTTTGACTTGTGACTAATACCCAAATCAGCTTTAGTGTTTACCTTGTACTCGAGTCCACTGATAGTTATACAGGTGCTTAATAGATCTTATTACGCTGTCAAATGTCAATATATCGGATTCGAGATAACATTATTTAATTAGCAAACAGTTATCTAAAGGATGTCAACAGTGTATAATGTCCATTACACGTATTATGTATATAATAATATTATGTATAATGTATAGCAATTGATGATAAATGCACCCGTGTACTGACAAACCTTACAGGTTTTTGTGACACCGAGATTGTATTGTAGCTTGTATTCAATATTGTTAGTATAAAATAAATAAATAAATGTAGGCATCAAATCAAAGACGAACACGTCATTTAAAACATACACAGCGAACTAATATTTAAAACACTATACTGTATGTACAGCGTATAATTTTAAAACGTGCCGTTTATACAAAAGCAATATTTAATCTAAGTACCTGGAAGAACAATTAGTAGAACGATGAAATAATTAAAAATAAATAAAAAATTAAAGAAGAAAAAGAATCACAAAAATATTCGTCTGACCGGGATTCGTATCGGAGACACCCAATTTGCCAGCAACGCATAAAGTCCAATGTATCCAAGCAGCCTATCGGATTTGACATTAAAATATCGAAATCACCTTAATCACTCGTATCTATGCGACGAAAGAAAAACAGATATTTTAAAATGCTAGATCAACCTTTTCCCCCAAGACTCTAAACAAACATACTAAATTTTATGGAAATACTTGCAGCAGTTTCCGAGATTCCGATTATACATATTAATATACAAGATTTTCTCATATAAACTATAAGATTAAATATTATGTTTTGTATTTTTAAATAACGTAAAATTAACGTAAAACTAAGTGTCTATTGGTCAATGACTATCCACACTTAAAAAATTAATATACTATTAATATATTAAATGGTGTAAGCACCATATATTTTTGCCGTACCCGTAGAAAATTTAACATTGAGTAGTCTAAATGTGCCTTTATATTCATAGTTCGTTTACTTTGATATGATCCAAAACACATTCACTACTGTTGTAATTAAATATTCAAATCATTTGCCATGCATCAGTATAGGTAAATAATGTTATTAAATAATAAATCATACATACACAGTTATACTACTTGACGTCAACTTGTCTCGCCTAAGATCATGTTCATACAATATAAATTACAATTAGTGTTATATAAACAAACTATCGCTTTACTCCCTTACTAATATTTTTTTTTACATAATGGATAACTTAAACAACGTTGCTGTCTTTGTCTGTTATGCGACTTTTCCAACGCATCAGACAAAGACAGCAACATTGTTTAAGTCATCCGTTGTGTAAATCTTTTCATTAGTATGGGGGTTAGTAATTGTTTACTTAACATTATTTCAATAGCTCGTGCATAGCGATTCAAAATTGCACTTCATTCACTTAACAAGAAGATACAATTCCGAGCTGTCGCGTCTCGTTGTCAGCTGACCCCTAAAGATGGCCAGTGCACAAAAAGGCACACACCCCTCTTGGTACCACTAACCTTATATGTATAAGATTTATAAACAACCAATTAAACAGTGAAAACCACGTAACCTTTAGTTATCTTCTACGCAGAACTGGGCCTTATTTACGAGCACCTTTCGAAAATACCTAAAACACCACTATTTATCTATTACTTATTGATTTATCGTGACTGAATATAAGTTACTCTGTAAATAATTGCCAGACAGTAGTAGTATGAAATATCTACGCGTTTATTATTCAGAGATATCTATCATTTATTCGATAATTAAAATATATTGTGTTTACAAAATATTTTACCTGAGTATATTTGAAACGCTTTGGGAACATTTTTTATCTGCGACGGAACGGAGACGTTATTAGCTTTTGGGGTGAGAGGGTGTTTGTCGCTATTAGTAGCTTCATACTAAACCGCCCGAATCGGCGCACGCACACATACGTGTCATTTACACGGCCGATAAAGAAACCTCAAATAGCAGAAGTATGGATGTCACGGTGCGCCGTCGCGACTTGTCGCTGCATTGAACGACTAACGAGTTTTAGTTGTGCCGCGACGCTTGCGCACTGACAAAGCCCTCTTTGTAGACGTACCAGCCCTAGCGCTCCGCTCAGCCATGGTTCTTTTCAAAACTTCAGGGACATGGCTGAGTTCTGCTACTGTACATAATTTATATTGTGCTTTTAGTATCTTCTCACACGTACGAACACCACACCGCACCGACACAAGGTGGTCAAGCTGGGATTACGTGTGACCACATCGCAACCAAAACGGAACCCCCAGCTGCATCGAGTATTTATACCGGGACTGTGTGATCCGGAATTCGGACGGCCGGAGAAAATTCAGAGCACGCTGGATTCCGAATCATATAGTCCCAGCCTTATTCGCAACAAATATTTTGTCGGTACCACAATGCAACGACGAGAAGCCACAGATTGACCACGTCGCGTCGGAGTGGCGTGGTTGTGGACTGTGGTACGTGTGTGGCGTTTGTTTCTCTAGAGTGTAGTAACAATACGTTTAAATGTTCACCTTAATCTTTTTGTCTAGTTATCTAGTATCTAGTATCTAGTATCTAGTAGTTATATAGTTATTTCCTTAAAGATTACGCTACTTTTAGTCCAACATACCTGAATACTTTCAAATATAATTAAAGTTAATTATTTCAAAAACATTTTGAATAATATGTTTGTAACGTTAAAGTCATGAACTCTTAGGCCGCGTTCACATGCACGACTCACGAGATAATAATATTATTGTGTAGACTAGAGAGTAAAAAGTCAGTGAGCCATGCGTACATATGACAAAAGGGCTTACTTTAATCGGTTAATGTGAAGACGGCTTACGAGTTATGCGTCATTGGATAATAATATTGACATTTCGACGACGCCTGTGTAATATATGGAAACTGAAAAATTACATTTTTTATTACTATTTTGAGTCTCTAAGGTTATCTTTGATACCACGTTTTCCAAATTAAAAAAAAATTGCATGTGGGTTTTTTTAGTCGTATTTCATCGTAACAAAGCCCGTCTGTCCGGCCAATACCAACACTTACGCGTGTGTTCGTCGCAGTAAATGCACTTAATTTATTAAAAAAAAACTTTAAACCAAAGGTATTCACTATTCATGAGTGATCAAATCAAAAACGATAAAAATCACAGTAATCATTAAGTTGTAGTAACATATTAATTATTTGCACAGATAAATAACAATTAGCGCGGCGGACACATGGCAGACATTATCTGAGCGATCGCGTCACGATCAATTACAGAATAAATCATAATATAATTTGTGTCTATACTAAGCTTTATTTTCCGCTTACTCATCATACCAAAACTGATGTCTGTTTCACTGGATAGCTTTCGCCTTTCATTAAACATTTACTACCCTTAAAAATACAAAGTTTCGGCCATTTTGGAAAATATAAAAAACTTTTAATCACATTCTTTTATTTCCAAGCAGTATCAGTCCAGGGATAAATCAAATCACATGTTCTCTTTATACCCACAGTAAGGGTGCTAATAAACTAAAACTGAAATGTACTAGCCTGCAAAATAAAGTACTACACTTTAAAATTTAAATTTTTTCAAAAATTTTTTGAGTAAAAGTATAAAAAAAAAGTTTTGTAGCAAATTTCATCAGTTTTCTACGAGTGTCAGGAATCTGTCAAATTTTACTATATCACGTTTTCTATTTAAACATACAAAGTGTAGTACTCTCTTTAGCAGGCCAGTGTATAACCAGCATTACAATTAAAAAGATAACATAGTATAAATTAGTAGGATAGCGATCCATCGAGTGCATCTAGATTATAGATAGGATTATATGGTACTAGAGAGTATAGACAGCTTTGTGATTGGTGAATAATTACGAGGACCAATTCGATTTCAAATATTCAGTATATCCAGTCACATATAGGTCAGAGTTGCTACACATTAATTCATCGATATTAATTATGTCACGCCTCTTTGTAGTACCCGCAGTTGTGATGATTACGTCATCGAATCATCGATAGTCTATTTAATGTATTACGCATAAAACTTAATGCTCTTTAATAATAATATATGTAATGTTCCAATTAAGACCACATAAGCACAGGGGGGTGACACTCTCTACAAATGACAGCTCGAGCACCGGCGATTGTCAGCCATGTTGTCGTAAGCCTAAGGTTGACACCGAAATAATTTTAAACGTCGCGTCAGACAAATCCATCATAAATATTTTTAAATTATATTGTCAATTATATCAAAGCACGAAACGACCAGCGGCCATCCCCGTGAACCTGGAAAAATCGCACGTCCCGCTCGCCGCGCGCATCCCCGCCATACATCTAGCCACGCATACTTAGCTGCGAGCTGTCAATCGTGTAAGTCTATTGAATGACGGTTTTTTTACGTTAGTAATATTATATATTCTTTGACATAAGTGCTTACGAGTCAACTTATTATAAGTTTTGTTGAAATAGGTTTAAATGAGTTCGCGAAATTAAGTATTCGACCAGTGCCTACAGCTTGGCAGAAAAGAATATGACGCGGTGACAGCAGAAACTAAAATCATTTTCGATTGTATCATTTATTATCTTATTATTAGATTGGAATGAATTTTTTTATATTTATTTCCTGTATTATAATAAATTCAAATTAATAAGGATATTTCAATAGAGTCATTCCAATCTAATAAGGATGAGAGATGATAAAGTCGAAAATGTTTTTGGCTCCTGCTGTCACCGCGGCATAGTATTTATTGCCAAGCTGTAAATTAACGAACCCTAGCTACTGGAAAACCTGGCAGAATGCAGTCGCCTTAAGGCTGCCTTATAATATTTCATAACATCAATAATAATTGTTTAGAATAATGTTTTCATCGTATAGTGACGCTATATGTTAAAAAAGGAATAGTAAATAATTTCTCTGCTGTGTACGCAGCTTTACTTTCATTTGCATGCATTTTGCATATCTGTTAGCTTTGATAAATTCAGTAACAAAGCTACGTTCAATCATAACCATTAGCTCACTGTCGGAATTCTCTGCGTTTACTATTAAGTACTTATCGTGGACCAAGATATATATCTTGGTCCACGATACAGATACAGATATAGCATAGTGCATTGTAGAATAGCTTAATAGCTCCTTCTGTTTTCGTGCCGAGTGAAAACAATAACAACATCATAATATCTAAAGTGCGGTCGCGGAGCACGTAGAATTTCGCACATTGACTTATCGCTACTTGTCTCTTTCACTCGTGCACAGATATAATGCTATCGCACTCCTATCGCGTATATAAGGCCCTCACTCTCGAACTTAAATACTTTTAAAGTAAAGGTCAATTCACACTGAAACGAAACGATAGGCGACATAGCGATGCATTTTTAAGATGTTAGATTGTGTGATGAATAAAATTGAACTTTATTCATCACACAAGAAGATACACGTTTCATTGAAACAGTTCAAATGTCATGTTGCACCGCGCTGCACATGTGCAGTGTATGACTGATGTCATATGAAACGTGTTTCTTTTATGTTTATGTGAATTAGGTTTATGTGAATAAAGTTCAATTCTGAGTAGTTATCTTAGAAATGTAGCACCGCGTCGCGGTGTGAACGGACCTTTAGACGTAGAAACAATAGTAGATAACCTAACATGGACTTTAGACTGATCAAAGTCTGAATACCCTAATCACTTCTGAGTGATGAAAGATGACTGGTGCAATTAATTTGTTTTATAGACAATAGGGTAAGGTAAGGGTAAATAATAAGGTAATGGTAAATAATAAGGTAAGGGTAAATTACCTAGTGACACAATAGCTAAGGAGCCCATGATGCTAATTGTGTACTCGAGCAAGTAGAGCGTCGCGTCGTGGAGATCTAGTAGGTTTTATATAACAGGTGATACGAAGAAAAAGACTATGAAAGTTTTTTATTTTAGTGGTACGTATAAGCATAAGCAGCCTTATTAAAATTAGAAATAACCTAACCGATTTTGTTCAAAATAATTTTCCTAGAGAGTTTTTAGCATGATCTATGAGCATGAAAAATTGTTTCTAAGTTTAAAGTTATTTAAAGTTTATAAGTTTAAAAATGCCAGGGGCATTTGTAACCAACTTACAAACCACTTTGAAATTACTCGTAAATGGTAGATTTTTCAAAAAATTCATGCATGAAACCTTATCTTTATTTTAAAAGACCTATTAAATGATACCCCACACGATGGGATAGGATGAAAAAATATTTTTCATCCCCACTTCACATATATGGGGAACAATCCCTAAAATATAAAATTATTATTATTTTATGGTGTTATAACCGAGATCTATACACAATCTATAAATATACCAAATTTTATCCATTTATATTCATAATTACAGAAGCTAGAAGCGCGGACAGACAGACAGACAGACAGACGGACGGACGGACAGAGCGAAAATATAAGAGTTCCTTATGTATTACGGAACCCTAAAAAGAAAATGTTATAAAAAAGTAGCTTTTGTAATTTATATTTTATAACATGCATAGATGTATTATATGGTTACATGTATGTAATTTTTAATCAGATATTAGACAAGACGGTTTAACCTTTAATCTGAGTTGTACATAAATATCTGGGAAGCACAATTATTAAGATGTAGTGCGTTTTTTTTAAATAAGTAAAATAAGCTCTTATGTTTATCCTACATTCAAATCGTCAGTACCTCTTTAAGTTGGAGCTTCTTTGAGACCTATCTGACAGGTCTGATTAAATGTTGATACTATTTTTAACACCCCAAGCAAATAATCTGATTTTCATACCTTGGTTACCAGAGTCATGTGGCACCTATACTATCCTAATGTGACGGGCTCGAGTTACTACAAAATTTCCACTTATTTTGTTCCATAAAATTACCCATAATGAAACAATTTCCTAGACGCTATGATACCTAAAGTTTAGAATATAAACTCCATTAGATATTGATATAATTGATAAACCGAAGTTAGTTATTATGCCAATATCGTTTCCTTGACGTTATGGTAGAATGTGAAACCCCATAAAAAGGGGTTTGGCGAACTCTATTAGTTTCGTAAGTTTTAACATAATAATTTAAGTATCTTTAGTGTGCTGGTCGGACCATGTCTCATTCGACTGTGTGTAACTTCCAGTAAGAATATAATTAGTTAAACCTTATTAGTTAGGTAGGTACTATAAAATTGAACCCAAAAAGTCAAGACCTAGATGAAGTCTGTGATTTAGCCAGTCACTAGAACAATAGACTTAAATTATGATTATAGATTATGATTCGTGAGTAACATATTGTGTTGATCTGTACACACCGAGGAAATGGTTAGATATGACAGAAGGTTTCTAAAATATAGACCCACTCTACTATTCTCTACAAAGGTCACGACCACGACCAAATTAAATTGCATCTTTTAATATCCAGAGCTATTGGAATCTCTATTTTTACAAACTTTTAAATAGATAAATAAAAATTGTACGGATGATTAAGTGTCCCTGAAATGGGGGTACACTTGGTACAATTCCCTGAGTTTAGTTTTAGTAGGTAAATTTGTATTTTTTTTATTAATATTTTGTTGGTTATCAAATGTCAGATTCTTGTAGCCAGATGAATTTCACGTATACCAATTCTGTTGGTTGTCACAGATTCTTGAGGCCAGATATATTCTTTCAAATAGGACCTGTATTTAGGAAATAATGGTTAAAACAAAGGGATGGATCGAGTGTAAAAATAAAAATAAAAAATCCAAAAGAAAAATAAATAAAAATAATAAAAATATTTCGTCAGACCGAGCTTCGAACCCATAACCAATTATTCAACAACGCAAAATCCGTATCTGATATTACTTCTCAAATTTACTCTCTTTTATCATTTTTGTATTAAACGACGAAAGAAAAAACATAACAAAACTAAGATCCTTATGTCGTCGGCATAAAGGTCAAGTCGGAGGTACAATACTTTTGAACGGACTTTCAACAAGTCAGTCATGAGCATGTCGGTGACGAGAACCTATAAGTGTTTCCTGTACCAAAAAGTGCCCAATGCGGCTATAGAAGTTTTCACTTCAATAAAAATAATTACCTAAGCATTATTTTTATAAATGAAAGCGTATAGTACTATTTTTTTTTCGGAATGTGAATAAAAAAGCTACCACCGGCTCAGCCCTAACCTGCCGAGAAGATCCGGCGAAACAAACTCGGTAAGGTTTACGAAACTAACATCTCATATTATCTTATATACAAATAAAATTGAAATGTCTGTTTGTAATTTCAAATTATAAACAGACATTTCAATTTTATTGTAATATCAAATTAACAACTTTTCACTTAATCCATATGCAAGTATATACGGTATTAATAAAACAAAACAATTTTTAAAATTTTTGTCTGGCCGTCTGTCATCCTATCCTATCCTCATCATCATCATCAAAAAATGTTTAACGCCCAACGAAGTGGGCACAGGTTAGCTAGTAATAAATAAAAAGTATTAGCATTTCCAGCGACCGTACCTGACTCGCAGTTTAACCGGGGCACATCGCAAGGAAGCAAGGTATCTTCTATGTGAGGTCCCTTTTATAGGGTTCCAAAGTTTACGTTTTGGAACCCAAGGTTTCGTTATATCCGTCCGTCCATCGATCTTCGTCTTACCGTCCAAACGGTTAGAGCTAGAAAGATGGAACTATGTATGGACATGACGTGCATTTACCACTTGGTTTTTTTTTTTTTAATTGGAACTTATCATTGATTTAATTCATTTCTAAGCTAGAGCATGCGGCATGCCTGTCACTTTATTTGGTCTACGCGTGATCATAATGTACAGCTTAGTGCCGCCACATTTACGTCACGTCACGTTAAATAACGCTATTTAACAGGAATTGAATATGGCATGCTAATTTATTATTATCCTACTATTTTAATAAGCGCATAATTTGGGTACCTAACTATTGTGTAAGTAGAACAGTTACACGCAAATTCTGGCGTCAGTTCATTCCATCATTCTGGTCAGAATGACCCCTCGGAATGACGGACTGTTGGAAATGTAAATTAAATGACTGTTAAATAGCTAATGATCGTCACTCCAATTTTAACTGACTCCCAAAAAAAGGAGGCGGTTATAAGTTCGGCTGTATATATTTTTTTTTTGTATGTTCAACGATAATTCCGGCGTCTGTGGACCGATTTTCAAAATTCCTTTTTTTTTTAAAAGGTATAATCCGAACTTGATCCCGTTGTCACCAAAGTGGTGACCTGATGATGGCATCCAAGATGAATCGAGAGTCCTCGAAATTTAAAAAACTTCAAAATGACTATATCTGTCCATAACACATATAGTCATTTTGAAGTTTTCTGAAGTAACCCAAGCATATGCTACAAGCCAAGCATATGACTAAAAAAGGAAGTATTATTATTTTTAATAAAAAAATTAAACCAACTTCCAAAGTTAAACCACAAGCACAAAAAAGTACCGTAGTACCGATTTCATAATAATGAAGATTGTATAGAGAAATTATTAAAATTTTAGCCGAATTTAAAAAGATTTATTTCATACTTTTTCGTGCATTTTTACTTTGGAAGTTAGTTAAATTTTTTGTTTAAAAAATAATAATTTTATACAAAAAATGGACATAAGACTGATCAACGGATGGATGGATGTGAAAATATTAGGTACTTTTTAGAGTTTAACACTCTAAAAAGTATTTCAAATACATTTGATTGTATGTAAGCAGCGCCGCATAGACCTTAATTATTATAGACGAGGCATGTCGAGGTCAAAGTGTCCACACTTACACTTTTGGGGTTGTTTGGGGTAGTCGAGGTTTGACATTTGTCACCTTGACATTTTGATATTTGCAGTTTAATCAGTCCGCATTTATTTAACAAAATCTTCTGAAATCAAGATGGTGTAACTTTTTCTTGTACCTATAAAGATTTTTTCCATCAAATGTACTTCTTAACTCATAACCCATCCTTACTTTAAGGGGCCTATATTTGACAGCGAGTTTCTTTCTGTGCAAAAGTTTCTAGTAACATAGTCTCATCTGTAACATAGTTTACATTGTACTCATATATAAAATATTATTGTTATGTAGTTACATATTTACCCGACTACAGCGAAGCCAAAAGGAAGGATAATGTTTTTGGTGGTCTATGCATGTATGTATGTACGTATGTAGGTATATATGTTTGTACCACCCTAACGCCTATCTGATTTTAATTAATGAGGTGTCAAAAGATTCGTAATAATAGCCCGGGTAACATAAACTATTTAATTTACGTAGTCGGGTTATAGTTTTTATAAAAATGTAGTTATTTATTTACAATAGTTTTTGTCCGCGGCTCCGCCCGCGCAGAGAAAGTAGCATGTGTGTAAACCAAAGCCTAAACTACTACCATACCTACTATAACTTAAATCGGTTCAGCCCTTTAGGTGTAAAAGACGCCTCACTCCTCAGGCGCAAAACGACATACTCTCAAAATGAGGTATTTTCAAAACGACGTATTCTCAAAAAGGCAGAAGTACAGTCGTCAAAATATTAAGTTTACTAGCTTTTGCACGCGACTTTTCCCACGTTAAATTTGGTTTCTTTGGAACCATTACCGGCCTTGAAATATATTCCTGACTGACATGCGTTAACTGTATTCTACTCCTCTTTCAACTTCGGAGTATAAACTTTGGAGAACGCCATTGAGTCCTGTCACACTTCGATTTTGTACTAGCTGTAGACTTAGCCTACGTTCACATGGCAGTTTTCTGGTGGTTGCGATTTAAAAAACTATATAACACACGATTATAATTGACAACTCAACATTCGACACTTCGATTTTTAGCTCTATTGCACAGATTTATATTTACAGTGCAGTTTTTTTCAGTCGCAACTAATAAAAACTGTCGTGGGCTGCGTTGGATAACGGCCGCATTCAGTGTCAGATAATGCTTGCTTAAGTAGACATTATGACCAAAAATATATAGACTTTATGTCAAAATCTCTACTAATAAGTAGCTCCTTATGTATGCAATAAATGTCTGAGAGTGCTATAGCTTATAATATACGCCCTAGCCTCCTACCGCATAAATACTGTACTTCACGGGAACATTGTATTTTTCGGGATAAAAAGTAGTCTATGTGTCCAGAGCTTAAAATTACTACCATACCAAATTTTATTAAAAACTATTCAGTAGTTTTTGCATGAAAGTGTAACATCCATCCATCCGTTAGCTGATACTACTGACATAGCCAGTATAAAACTAGTAGATATATTGCCTATACAGTATTTGTAAGTCCCATGTACCAAGTGTCCCGTAAGGGTCAAGTGTCTCTCTCGTCCCGTACATAAACATTTGAACATTTGAAACCATGTTCGAAATTCATACACTTTATTTATATCATGGACTGTACAATTTCTGTCCTTTTGAGAGTATGTCGTTTTGTTACTATGTCGCTTTGTCAAATGTAAGTCGTAACACACATAAATACAGTGTCCCACGAAAACACGCTACTTTTTCGAGATAAAAAGTAGCCTATATGTTATTACAGAGCCTAAGCTACTACCATCATCAAAATTCATTCATCCTCACTCACTTTTACATTTATAATAGTTGTAGGATGTCTTAACCGACACCGCTAACGTAAATCGCGAGAAAATGATATTGCAATAAATAATAGAGCATGAATTTCAACAGACGTAGCCAATATTTATTTGGATCTGCGGTGTTTGTTGGTTAAGGCAAAACAATCTGACGGCTGCAGTTTGTTTACAGAGTCTAGGCGCCGCGCCGCGCCGCCGCGCGCGCCTTCAGCCAAACAGTTGCAACTCACAAAACCACATCACTCTACTCAGAAGACTGCAGACCGTAGACAGTAGAGTCCACTGTCCACCACAGGCGAGGCGTGCATACAAGCCGGCTTCCCTTATGTATATTATATAATAGTACCCGGGAGACCGAGCTTTGCTCCGAGTTTTAGTAGAACGATAAAATAATTAAAAAAAAAACACAAAAATATTTATCTCACCCCCGGTAACCAACCATTAACGGCTAACTAATTAATAAGTGACGGCTAACCCACCACATTCCCAATTTCCAAACAATTCAATTATACGTAGGTACGCATACCGAGCTACCAATCAGAGTGACGTAAGAGAGTCGAAGTTATTGATATATTGTTGCACGACGAAATAAAAAAGATACATTCCTTAAAAATGCGCAGTTTGTAAGGAATAAGACCTAGATCGATTTTTCTCCCCCAAAACTCCCTGCATACTACATTTCATGGTAATGTGTGTAGCCGTTGCCGAGATGCCTATTATAATATAAGGTTTGGTAAAATCAATTACGGATATTTTGGGTATATGATCTACTGCTTATTATAAAGACGTTTAGGCAAAAAAATATTGACATACTCAAAGTAAAAAATCATCTCATGTATGGGTGACTCTCCGCTCAACACAAACTCGCCCATATAAAGGAACATTTTTTTTCGAGTGTCACAATTATTTTTCTGCCTAACCGTCTCTAAATAAGCAGTGGATCATAATATGCCCAAAATGTCCGTAATTGATTTTACAGGACTTTATATAGACAAGATCGTCTCGTTTAAAGTATAAGATTGATTTCTTTTAAATAAAAACAATATGTTGCATCCAATGCACCCAAAAAATTAAACATGAAGATTTCTGCTTCGGCTGGGACACTGAAACACTACTGGGGCACAGAGCACTGAATATAGAACTGCGCTAATACAATAGAATTGAAAATCTGAGTGTTGAGTGTCGAGCTGTCATATTTAGCAGCGTAGAGTTTTATTTTTAGTGCTCTGAATTTTCCCGGGCCCACCGTATTCCGGATTATATAGTCCCAGACTTAGAGAAATAAAAAGTTCGATTATTCATTTAGGCAATCGCAGGGCAGGAACAGGATATATTGAAAACTATAGAAGAGTTTTTGAAGTGAAACTGCTTAATCGGCGTTGAGAGTATAATTTCATGGTCGCGTCACGTCAGGACACGCGTCACGAAACGGTTTTGGATAAAACGCAATTTTTTTATTTTTATTTATTTAAAAGTACTGCCACATAAAATCACATACAGTATTGCGTCTAATGCACATAACAACAACGGTGTACATAGCATTTCCATTTATGCTATCGATATAACACCATGTTACTTACACTTATTACATTACAACTTAACTTTCTGAAGTATGACTCAATACACAGATGGCGGTAGGTGTCGATATACATTTTTATTTTCTACTCTTTTTTTACGTGATAATATTTAGGCACGATGAGAGTGTTTTTGGATTTGAAATGATGGATGAAGTTTCACTTAGGCTATGTTTTTTATAAGAAATATACCGGGGAACAAGTAAAGGGATCGTCTAAGGCTGGGATGGCGTCTATATTGTACGTTATCCGTAAGGTCGAGGAAAGTTCAGAGCAGTGCTGATAGAACTCTGCGCTAATACAAATACGAACACACAAGTCAAAGTGACTAGTCAAATCTGAAAACTCGACAGTCATGTGTTCGATTTTCAGCTGTATTCTATTAGCGCGGAGTTCTATTTTCAGCGTTGTTTTTTTTAAATTCCGGCCGGAGAGATTTCGGATTATGTAGTCCTAGCATAAGAGTCGTAACAGGTGCGTTCCCGGTTTAAAAAAACCCTAGCTAAGACATCCGGTGTCCTTGCGACTCAAGTTTTCTGTGAGGCCGTGGTATTTCTTCGGTTGAGACAGCTCATTCGTGCCGAAGTATGGCCCTTCCGGTCAAAAGTTTTACCTTGTCCTGTAGTGGGCTACGTCCTGACACCTGAGACTATGACTTATATTAGATATATTAAAATATGAAGGCGACAAAAGGGATTTTGATGTCTCGCACCACAAAAATAGGCCCATTCCCGATGTGCCCCACTTTTTTTCCACCACTGGTGGACATCGCGAGTAAAAGTATCTAAATAGTAACTTTTTTCCCAACGTCCACAAGTGGTGGACAAATAGTGGAGAGCATCAGGAATAGACGAAGAAATAGATAAAATTGTTTATCTACTCTTGTCTCTCCTATACCTTATGGTCTTGAATCTAGACTTATAAGCCTAAAACGTTTAAGCTCGTAAGGGGATATGTGAGAGCAAACCGCATCTAAATCAACATGTCCGACAACAATGTATCGCGGACTTTCACTATTTTTACCCGACCACAGAATATTATCATCAACACCTCATGAATGGCGGTCAGTCAGACGGAACCAAAACTATAACTAAGTATTAGTCCAATATGCCCCTTTTAAAAAAAACAAGACATTGCGACAATATCCTATAGATTTTTTTTTTTTTCTCAAAATGTTACATACTTGCTACACTTACAGTTATTAGGTACTAAATAGTTACTACGTAAGCAAATGTAAGTACTGAGTGGAGTACCGACGAGTTTTTAGTAAGTAAAAAAATTGAAAAATAAAAAATAAAAATTAAATAATTAATTTTTAGTTTTTTTAAAATTTAAAAATTTATAACTGCGCCTATTCACCGTCTTTTCGGGGGTAGTCTCACATACACTGGATTCCCGTTCCCAATTTTCGTCGAGAAAATAAGTTTAAGTTCCCACTTAAACTTATTTACTCGGCGAAAATTGGGAACGGGGATCCAGTGTATGTGATATATGACTTATAACGCACTTTCTAGTCGAAAAAAAAACACAACAACACATTACATGCCTATAAAATGAATTTCTTTTATGAACTTTTTTGTATTAAAGTATAAAAAAATTATTCAAAGTAATCTATACAAATAAATAGTTTTTTTTTATTTTTTTTTAAATTGGAGTGTCTGTTTTTTTTAAATTACCGTTTCGTTTTCAATATACTGTACCTACACCAAAAAAATATTTTTTAAATGTTTGTCTGTCCGTCTGCCTGTCTGATCTGTCTATCTGTCTGGTTATCTAGCAATAAAATTAGACATTTACATTGAATAGTTATAAACAATTTTTAGTAAAGGGTTCATAAAAAAGGTTTCTGAACTATCTAACTGTAAAAAAATTTTTCCGGATTCAATATATATAAAACGGGCCTATGTAGTTGAAATACTTGAGCACTAGGTTGCTATAGTAGGTATATATGTATACAATATAGTACCTACCTACAGCTAACATCCTAGTTCGTATTTTTACGATACCATAAATAAAAGGTTACTAATTATTCATATTTAATGGGTTTAACGGCTCATTTGCGCACGCTTTTGAATAACATTAAATCCTATAAGGCGTTTATGAAGTCATCTGTGAAATTCGAAAAAATGTTGATAGCTACTCTACCGCTAGATACAAATAAAATTGCAATATCATGCTCTAGTAAATACCTAACATAACAGAACTTCGATTCTCGTAATTAAACCTACAGATTCTCGTAATTAAACTTACCTACACTATCATTTTATAAATGAATCATCTTGTTAACATTTTAACATATCGGTACTGGATCTTAGTTGTATCATTGCAAGATTTAATTAGCAGAATCGACCTTCTTAATTGTATTTCATCCATTTAAATAGTGTGTTTTGGAAGATTGGCTCTCTCTAGTATGAACCTGTCTGCGCCCAGTCCCGTATTGAATAGCTCGCTGTACATGCATATTCCTATTCGTAATAAAACTTTTATTAAGCTTATATTCATTTGATGACGTCTGCGGCTCAGTGGTCAGCGCGTCAGCGCTCAAGCCGAAGGTCGCGGGTTCGAATCCCGCTGAAGGAACAAAAAGCATTTTATGGTACCCTTAACACAAATTCTTCGAGAACTCACCACGGGACCAGATTGACGTGGTGTGAAAGCGTCCATAGATACTATTATTATTATAAGTAGGTACTACTATTAGTACCTACTTATAATAATAAGGTAATAAAAAGTTACTATTTATAATACCCGATATTTAGGTGACGTCTCTATAGACGTCACCTAAATATCGGGGATTTTCAACGGTTAAAGTTTATATCGGTTAGAATTTATCGGTGTGAGGGATCTATCATAATTAAGCTTATGTACTTATATTAATTAATATACATATTATAAAGAGGAAAGATTTGTTTGTTTGTTTACATTGACCTACCTATGTGGCATAAGCCACATATTGGCCTAACCAAGCTGGATAAGAAACAAAATATTATTTAAAAAATCGTAGCTATGTGATGCGAATAATTAAGGATTCATTAATCGCTCGCTGGTGCCGGCAACTTCGTTTGCGTGGAACTATCAATGGAAATGGAACTAATTTTTTTAAACGGAACCCTAAGATAAGAGTAGCCTAAGTTACTCCTTATAACATCAGCTATCTGTCAGGGAAAGTCCAACTGAAATCGGTCCGGCCGTTTCAGAGATTACCCGGAACAAACAGACAGACAAACGGAGAGACAGACGTCCGTCTGACAAAATAAAATTTTAAAAATTGTGGTGGTAGGTATGTACAAACAGACACATGAATTTTATTTATTTGTATAGATATAGAGTATACGAGCCCATCTCCAACAATGAAGTCGTATATCAGCTCCCCACGCCGCCGAATTTGCAGACAATATCGGTATAAAGCATACCAACACCAAATTAAAACCCACGGCTTACAGAGTTTCGGCCACCCATATGAATTCGATGGCGGAATGTAAAATGATGTCCTTAAGGATTTTAAAATCGTACCACTTATGAGAAACACGATAAACTGCTATTCACTTCAAATAATTTCCAAATATAAAAATACAATATGATTGTAATTTCTTTCTTACATAAGTGAATAGTGCTCTGAAAAACAAGAAAGTTTACGAAAGGAATAGCACACTAAAAACAAAGTTTTCATAGAAACTGCAAATTGTTTAAAGTACTTTCTTGAGTCTTGTGAAAACGCCTCATAAGCCAAAGGTCGTGCAAACAGGAGACGTCACACGATCGTAAGTTGCTACGAAATGTATGGTCATAGGCACATAATTTCTGATATCTCCGAAGTTAGCTCGTTTATCTTCATACTCAATTACTCACCCACCAGTGTATATTTATTCCACCGTAGCGCCTAAACTTTGATCGAATTTTAATAAATTAGGTGTCAATTGAGACGTAATAAATAAAATAGCTCGATTAACATATGCAATATAATTTACGTAACATAGGCTATATAATGTAAGTAAACTAATTAACTATGTAGATGTTTTACATTAATGTTGTAAAAAAATATTCCAACTTTTTTGTAACTTTCAAATGCATCTAATTACAAAACTACACATAAAATCTTAATTCTTTTATACTTTCATCAAGTCGTAATACCTTATAGGGTAAGTACATGTATGGTTGATGATGATGAACTTCTCGTGTTTAAGCCCAATAGTAGTAGTAACAAAAACTTAGGCCTTTTCATTCGTTATTAGATGATTTACACAGTATTCTCCGAACTACCTAACCACTCTTGAAATACTGTAGTGCCTGGCACAGTTGGGTTTTAAATAACGTATGGTTTACACATGCACAATGCGGTATTCTCACAACACAATCAGCCTAGTCCAGAGGAATGACTGGTCAATATGTCTGGGGCCAACTATGTGCGATTTCCTCACGAAGTTTTCCTTCACCGTTAGAGCGTCCGTATAATGTACTCGAGATCTGAAAAAGTCTCATTGGTACACGCCACAGCCTGGGAATCGAACCTGCACTCTCTCAAGTGCGAATCAAACGGAGGTCTTCAGCTCCGTGGCCTAGTGGGTAGTAGTAACAACCGTCTATTTAATCTACCTAATTAAAAAGTTACTACGAGCTTCACTCGTAACGCCTTGGCAGTGTTCAGTTCAGGGTTCAGTTTAAAATAAGCATGGAGCAGGAACGTGTAGACACAATAGCACTGGCGCCAGCTAGTATCGATTACTGATGCTGAGTTCTCAATGCTGGAACACTAATTAAAAACAACGAAAACCATAAACAAACTCGCTTGGATGTTGAATGTGAACTTCAAAATAATGGCTTATTTTGAAAGAAATAACTGTAAAATTGCTTTCGAGCAGCTCGAATCGGCATATACTGTTTACGCATGCATGTAAGCAGAATCCCACCTCAATTTGATCAGAATGATACACATGCGCCTATTCGAGCTGCTCTACTTGGGAATCCCGTAGCTCGTAAACGGTTAACGGATACCTAAACTGTGATTGTATTGTAAGGCAAAACTAGATTCGAATAATTCTAACCATCGAAAGCACCTCTTCCAATCCACAATAGTTGTAGGCCGATATTTAAAAGCTGGCACGTTCAGCTCATTGATATGTTTCGTTGTGTGCTGTGTGTAAGTAGGAGCATTACGCGACGTAGCACCGCATTATCTGTCATGATGTCTCTCTCACTATCTTCGCCTTGTGAAGATTTTGCGGCGGAGACTTAAGGTCCATCCACACCGCTACGATACGATACGATACCAAACGAAACTATACGCTACATGGCGCTGCATTTTTATGATAGCTATTCAAAATTGAACGTTATTCATTACATAAGATACACGTTTCATTGTTAGAGTTAAAATGTCAGGTTGCACCGCGCTGCACAGCGCATGTGAAGTATGTGTCTGATGTCATATGAAACGTGTATCTTTTTGTGTAGTGATAAAGTTCAATTTTGAATAGTTGTCTTAAAATGCAGCGCCGCGTAGCGTATCGTCGCGGTGTGAATTGACCCTTAGGACCCTGTCACTTCCGACTGCAACCCTGATCCCTAAGTAAAAGTAGGGGATATAATATTATGATGATAATGGTTTTGTCGAGGGTTTCAACTCTCAAGGCTGCTCAACACTTAACCAGGTTCCTCGTACTCTCCTAAAAAAAGAGAGCTTTATGGCGTTTACACGTGAACCTTATGGTATTGGCAATTCCATTATTCTGGGCGTAGTGATAAATTTTCTCGTATAATATTTATGATAAACACGTGAGTAGTGTCGCGCCGCGGCGTCGCCCAGGTAGGCGCCACTTGCTAAAACGTCAATTGTTATTGAAATCATTTTAATATGCCAAGGTCAGAGATATATTGTGCATGCAAATCACGAGTACACAGAGGCGCTCAAACTTTACGCGTTTATGTAAAAAGCTCGTAAAAAAAATGGTTGAGACTTGAGAGCCACGGCTTTGCGTTCATCATTTCATGTGATTTTTCCGAAAGAATGTAGGATTTTAATGAAAAACACATAAGTAACACGGATTTTATCGCGTCACGTCACCTACCAAGTTTCAGGCTTCGGCTACTTTACAGCAGTAGATAGCAAGCATTCTACTCGTGTAGCAAGTACACGAGTAGAATGTGGTTACAACAGCTACATAGACATGGTTTTAATTAAATAGATCGGACTGATAAATAAAGATGCGCGCCATTTTTAACTCGTGTCGTAGTTTACTGCGGACGGCAAGGCCTAAACCCACGTTCTTTATTACAAGATAATATTATGTAAACCTCTAATTATTATTATCACTATGAGAACGTGTTAATAATATGGTTAATCAGTAGGTTTTGTGGGTGAGAATATGAGAGTAAAAGGAATTCGTTTAAAGGCCAATGTATACGCCTATACAATAGGATCTCAGAGAACGTTCAACATTTTTCAATCAATAAACTTAAAAAAGTAGTCAAAGAACGTTTGTTGTCTAAATTCTTATTATTATAAACTTAATGATTTCACGAATGATGAGGACCACACCTTGGGAATGAGGTGGCCACTTGCAAGGCTACTTCAATATACTATTGTACTCTTGGTATGTAGTTTTAGTCATAACATTGTTATATACCTTTTTAATTCTAAAAGAACAATTTTCCATCTTTTTGGTAAAAGATGGCCCCGCGCAAGTTTCTTACGCCGGTTCTTCTCGCCGGTCTAGTCCCCGAACCGGTGGTAGGCATCATGTAGACCGACGTTCAGTAAGTGTTTTAAAATACCAACTTTGAATAAAAACATTTGACTTTAACTTTATTAATACTGTGATAAAATTCGAAACCTAAGATTCAGTTAGAGCACAGTGTCAATTCACACCGATACACGACGCCACGCGGCACTACATTTTTTAAATATCGATTCAAAATTGAACTTTATTTACTACACAAGAAGATAGACGTTTTATTGCAAGAGATCGAATAATTCATTAATTTAAAAAATTTAGCTGCGTATCGCGTCGCGCCACTCTTGCAATGAAACGTGTATCTTCATGACTTCATGTGTAGTGAATAAAGTTCAATTTTGAATCGCTATCTTAAAAATTCAGCGGCGCGTCGCGTCGCTCCTTTCGGGCACACCCTAAGCTTCTATCTTAACATATTTAAGGTAACTTCGTAATAACCAACTAGGTAAAAAGAACATAAGAAACACTATAAATACTGAGTTTTATATTTAAAACTAAAAGACTGTAAAACAACTAAAAAAATACAAGCCTAGGATCGACAGACGACCCAATAAGATCACAGGTATTCATAAATTATAGTAAATTTATTTACATAATGTTACAAAGTGAGCGCTCCAAATATTGGAAACGACGCTTGCTTATTCAGTCTATATCTAAATCTATGTAAAAGTCCACAAGCCACTGACACACCGTTGACCTGAGTCACTGAGACACTGCACTGAGTTCGGACTTGGCTCCTTCTAACTTCACGATTGCGACAATTCTTAACATTAAAATATATACAGCGTGTTCTAAGATTCGTTGTTTCGAAAACGTTTTCTCGCGGAACGGGTGTACTTCTCCGATTCTTCGGCACGAGTCTGATTTTTGGCAGTTTGATTATCGGCCTAAGAGGTAGGAACGGTAGGTCTTCGTCTATATTCTTCTCCGATTCTGTTCTACTGAGAGTCTGTTGTTCTGAAACAAAAAAATCCTCTTGTTTATAAAACCGATTTTTATGAAACTTTGCAGGTGTATTCGGTATGTGTGAAAACAGGTTGTAAGCTATTTTGCATACCCCTGTGTAAGTGGGCCTTCCACATAGACAAGCACCCTAGTAGGTCTGTATACTGATCCGAAGACATTGGTCGTGAGTAGGGTATTTTTTGTTACCTTGGTGAATAAATAATAATAAACAAATATCATAAAGTTTTTAATTACAATAATTTTATGATTTGGCATTAAATATACATAAATCTCTAACACCAACCCCCATTGTTTAATAGCGATATTAGTACTGTAGCTCAACCCTCAGTGGTCAACAACTCTTTCACATATCACCTTTATATAGTTGGGGTAAGTAGGAAGTGTAGGTTGCAAGTGTAGTTGCGGGTGTAGGTTGCAGGTGTAGAAACTGTAGGTGTATGTACTGTGTAGGTAGTTATTTATTTATTGTTCATAGTCAAGACAGAACCACGTGAGTTGGGTACAGCTATTTTTAAATAAAATTTGGTCACGGCCTAGTTAAAAAGCGGCGAGAAATAGCGCTCGCATTGCGCTCCCTGGACCTTGGAGACCTCTTGCGATGCATGTATGAACTATTTGACTATATAAGGTCAGTACCTTATAAACTGTTATTATATTAAGAGTCTAGATAAAATTGACACAAAAGTTTTTTTTTTGGATTTAAATGACAATAATATTTGCACACACTGTATATGTAGAATATGATGTACCTTAACAATTATTACACCCACTGTAACCATTTTCTGGCAAATAAATACTTACTTACTTATGAACTATGCAGCTGTAATTGTTAACCGGTGAAAGTAAAGAGATGAAGCGAAACATCGTTTGCCTGTCTTCTATTTGAAAAAAAAAAAGCAGTACGGCCACCGACCGATACGTTGTGCAACTTAGAACCTTATTAATAAGATCGAATTGTGGTACTGGACCGCCAGCGATCATAGATAGCACTCTAGCAATAGCTAGCAACACCGATTTCGATGACGGTGGCCAGTTTTATCGAAAACAGGCCAGCTACGCGGGAAATTGTTGTGGGAGAGCCACGCTTCGGCGTTAATGGGCCGGCACGACCGGATAAATACCACGGCCTCGCAGAAAACCGGCGTGAAATAACGCTTGCGTTGTGTTTCGTCGAGTGAGTGAGGTTACCGGAGGGCCAAGGGGGCTTGGGGATTTTAAGGACCAGCAACGCAAGTCGCAACACCAAAGGAGTCACAAGTGTAACTCCTCTGGTGTTGCAAGTGTCCATGGGCGGCGGCAATCGGGTAAATCAGGCGATCCGTCTGCTCGTTTCCTGGTTCATTTCACAAAAAAAAATATAATGCCCACGTGTGTGCGCAGTACACTCTCTCTTCCTTAACTTCCTAACCTTCAGTGGGACGGATGACCGACACGACTGGCGAGAGATCTGACGCATGGACCATCTTTCTTGTCAGACAATCAGGTGATCAACCTGCGTTGTCCTAACCAAACTTGGAAGCAACCATTTTTGTTGTTCCAACGCGGGAATCGAACCCACGACCTCCGAGTCGAGAGCCAAGCCCTTAACTGGACCACGGAGGCTGCTAGTATCTAAGTAGTATAAGTACCATTACTAGGAAATATCGTCCTGCGCGGCGCTATGGAGTCCCCCAGCATCTCGTACAGGGTGCGGTCCGTCGTCACGTAGTCTTCTAAATATGCGGTGGGCTCCGAGCGTAGCAGACACGTTGATATGTCCTGTTGATACACATACAGTTTAAGTGACAATACGTTCCTGTAAATTTTTTTTATTACATAAATGAATAATACTCTGAAAAATAAGACAGTATACAGTAGGAATATTATACTAAAAGTCTATATTTTAAAAGAAACTGCGGATTGTTTGAAGCACTTTTGTGAGTCTTGTGAAAACGCCGGATACAAAAGTCGTACAAGCAGCTGACGTCACACGCTTGTAAGTTGCTACGAAATGTATAGCCATATGCACAACATTTTAATATCTGCGAAGTTTGCGCGTTTACGTTCATACATACCATAGTAAATCTTTTTGTATTTGATGTAACTAAACTAATTATGTAAGTTATTTACAATCTTGTAAAAAAATCCAATTTATTGCGATTTTGTAATGCATTTTATTTGTATTGCAATTACAAAACTACACATAAAATCTTTATTATTTTTACTTTTATGAAGTTGCAATACCTAATTATTTATGAATGTTTTAAAAACTAATCTAGCTTAACTCAATTGATTTTTTACCACGAGAATGCTTCGACCTCACAGAAACAGGAATAAAACATCTCGTGAGTTACAATATGTCTCCAAGTTAATGTCCTCACTTGAGGCATATGGTTAAGAGGGAAGATTTCAAAGCTGGATATTGTCTAAGCCATATCATATAAGCATATATTATATGGCTTAGATTGTATATAATAGACGAGTCATGTCGAGGCCAAAAGTTTTATGTAAATTACTTAAACACTTAAATTGACATGTTTTGTCTATTTGACATTTTCTTTCCGCAGTATAAAATTAGTCAGCATTTATGTGACAAAAACTTCTGAAAACAAGATGGGGTAACTTTTTCTTGTATGAATTTTTTTCTGTCAAATGTACGTCATGGTTCATCTTTATCATAGTCTCATCGTCATAATTTTAAAATCCATTCATCCATTCATCAATTTTCATATTAAATTATATACAAGTAAATCGGATATAATGACTTCGCTTATAGTGACATGTCGCTTATTGTGACCCATTTTTAATAAATTACGTCCGGTTATATTTAGCGACATGATTCGTAACACCTTCGGCAGTGTTCGGGAGAGTCACGTGATACCCAGCGACGTTCGGCGCGTGCATGGCTTGTTTTGAGTATTAGTGGGTAATTGATAGTTTAAGGTCATGCATTTTTCATTAGTTATTTATGAAAAATATGACATATCAACGTCGTCGTAAAGCATTTACGATTGAAGAGAAAGGTGCAATAATATGAAGATTAGAAAATTGGAGAATCCAACTCATCTCTCGCAAAGGAACAAAACGAAAACAGGAGATTTTTTATTTTCTATAAAATGCTTTGTATGACGTCCGCTTGGTATGACGTGTTTATTATTTCTCTGCGATATCATTATAAACGTATTCCACTGTACTTGTTTAAATTGTGCACGCCCGCACAGTAGCATGACAATATAAATAATATACAGTAGACCATCTTCATACTAGATCGCTTGAATCGGCGCACACACACACACAAGCGTCATTTACACGGCCGCTAACGAAACCTCAAATAGCAGAAGCATGTAGTGTCACACCTCGCGCGGCCAAGACATGTCGCTGCATTGAACGACTAACGAGTTTTAGTTAATTGTGCCTCGACGCTTACGCACTGTCAACGCCTTCTTTCGTCGTACGTTCCATCGTATCGGCCACATTTCATCGTAGGTGAAAATTTCAAGGACCCGGCCGAGTTCCACTACTGTATATTGTGGTAGTATTGACCGTTGAAACTCACTAATATAGTCTCTCTAATGTCAGCCCGTGGCTCGCGGCGGCGCGGCGCGTGTATTCTCTCGTCAATGTGGTCCAAATGATCACCGAGACATTGAAGAAGGGCGCGCCGGCCCAACGCGCCTACGCACCGCAACATCGGCGCGGTCAGTCGCTCCTTAGTACCTTGTGAGAGGTACTCAAATAGGATGCCTTTACCTGAAAAATAAAATCTACATTAATACTTTTATACTATGCCCCTTACTAATTACTTAGGCCTTTTTATCTGTTGTTGGATGATTTATACAGTATTCTCAGTGCGAAGTAATCACTCTTGAAATACTGTAGATGTCTATGTTGTGAGAATGCCGTATGTGCTTGGGCAACAATGCCAAATGCAAATGGGCAAAAAATGCGACATTAAAAAAAATACTGTATATGTATAGTATGTCAATATAGACTGTTCTGTTTATGAGAGAAACACCAATATAATATGAGGTATGACAATTACTTTTCTAGATTATGTGCCTAAATGTTTAGTAGGACACGTTACATAATATTTTTTGTAAATATTTATCATTTGTTTTGTACTATCAGGGAATCTTATTCATAAGCAGGTAAAGTGTTGTCATAATTTGTTTGCAATATAATAACGGCATGCATTCACAATACAATTGTCAATGACATGTCAGTTTCATCTCATAATAATAACATAATACAAACAAAAAATGACAATGGTCAACCTGCTTATGATTAGATTCCCCGATAGTACATCAAAACAAGCTTATAAGGTCCTTAATTCCATAGAAACTTACCAATAGCGATAAAAGATGGCCATGTGCGAGTTATTTTTGTGAGTATTGTAACCATCTTCTCCGCCAGCTGACCATTGCCCAGAATGTTCGACACCATTACTGGAAACAGTCTTTGAAACTGAAAAATAATTTGGTGTTATATTTTTAAACCTCCTGTATAAAACTTTCAAACTATGATAATATGTAAAAGTATTTTTATTTTAACATTTTATTTTTTAGATTAATGCTTTTTAAACTCAGACCAAATATAAAAGTGACGACAGAACTGTTCAAACAAAAACAAAATACGATATATACATAAAAACCGTGACAACCTCGCCTTACAATGTAAGGCGTAGTTTCGTCACATATTCGTGACACTGCAATTTCACGGCGAGGCGTAGTTTGGACCGGCCTCACTGTGTTGGTTGCAGAACTTTGTTTTCGCTTTATTTGATCTGAGTTTTTATATTACAAACATAAATATGTTCGGAAAGCTGGTCAGAAAACAGCCAACTAACAATTTTTCTGACACAAATGGACTACAATGTAATGAATATAAAATACTTACCTGCTGTTGTATATTCGTATCTAAACTACACGGATTTGAGCACAGGGCGTCGACCATATCCAACACATTGGACTGTAGGGGTTTCTTCGCAGGTACATTGAGAGCGTTGAGGTTGTCCTCGTTCAATACGAGGACTGCTAAGTTAAAGAGATTGGGGAATATGGGACCAATTCTTGTGTTTGTTGTGAGATCCGCCACGGCTAGCTGTTTTGGCTTCTTCCTTAAATTTAATATTGCTGTAACAAACAATATTATTGTATACAAAAGGGAACATGTAACTATAGCCCAACTGTGCTAATAATATTATAGCCTATGTTACCAGGCTGATAATTAGAAATCAATTGGCCCCTCATTCATAAAAATTGAATCAGAAGTTTAGTTTAGTAAAACAAACAAACATACATAGACTGTCAAAATCATCACCCAATTCGGCTTCGCTGTAGTCAGTAAAAACATCAAATCAATCTCTAATCTATATGTAAAAAAGTTTCTTCTGACATACTGAGTTTCCATATTATTTGCAATAAGTTGAATAAAACTATTTTGTTTGTACCTCTTGCAACCTTAGTATAATAGTTGTGTAAATATGGACTTATATTGCTATTGCTGCTTAAGCTTCGGTCGTCTGTGATCCATTCAACAGACACAGTGGGTAGCGTTGTATACACATACGTTTGTGGAGTGAGAGAGAGCTCGGATATATTTACAAGTGTTTCCTGTAAACAGATTACAAACATTTATGTTAATATTACTACTATTTTATTATTAACACTGATGATCATTAACATCTTACTTTTTCTTAGAAAAAAATTGACACATGTGATGGCACACACTTTGTTCTAATGATTTTAATTATACTGATATTATAAAGAGAAAAGATTTGATTTTATGTTTTATTGTTTGTCTACTATTCAGTAGGCTCCAAAACTACTGGACAATTGTTGATGAAATTTGGCACAGATATGGACTACACTACAGGGCTTCTTCTTTGGCGACAAAATGTATGAATCCTGCAGGATTTCCGTTTGAGCACACAAAGTCGCAGGCAGCATCTAGTGTTTGTATAAATATTGATATTCTGTATTATTTAAATATTCATTAGCTGCAGTTTTTATAGCCATTATATTCAGTAAATAATGCATGTTAAAGTGCAAAGTGTTATCAATGTACAAAACTGTTATCTTCAATCATTTTATCCACTTGTTATCCAGTGATTGATTATAGTAAAAGAATGTTACAAATAAACTTTCAACTTACCACTTCACAGCATAATTTTTCATCGCCTAAAGATACATATTGTGAGCTGCAAGCACCAACTACGGGGCTTGTGTCGGACAGGGTTAGCACAGTATTGACATCCCAACTGTCAATACTGGACTTTTTCATCAGCTCACTGTGGAGTGCAATAGTCTGGAAAATATAATCATATTAATGAGTAGTTTTACAGACCAATACATTGCTTGTTTAAGCTTTGTTTAAGATCATCAACTTATAAAAGATAGACTATATCATGCTAGTAAAACTACATACACTGATTGTTTGACGTAATTTATAGCTGATGTCTTCAGCGAGATTTGTAGCTGCCTCTGAATTAAGTTCAACTCCAATTTGCTCTGCCATGCACAGAATCGAATCTGCTCCGATACCGGCAAATTTACCTTGTGCTCCATCCTAAAATAATAAAACATAATATTAGAAGCTTATTAAAAATAACGAATGCAAATTAGTACCTAATTTGTAAAAAAAAACAAATTTGAATATTCATGAGTATTCACAATAACATGAAAACGATAGTGCAACTTGTTATAATAGGTATAGACTAAAATAAAATTAAATCGTTCTGTACAACTTTGTTTTGTATGAACCTGACCTTTTCTAATAATGGCGGTGTATCACACTGACTGGAACCACCTGACTCGGTCGCTAATGATTTATTTTTATCCCTCTCACGACTGCTATTTACTTTCTTTGAATGTATTTTAGAACTTGACGAAGATGCGTTAGACATACTCAAAACTTAGCACTTGTACACATTGGCATGGCAGTTATTTACAAATAAAAAAAATACACCGTGTATAATTGTAGATATAAATACTTTCGACACTTTAGTGACTGTGTTCTCTTTTATTGTTTTTAAAATAACTTAAATCAGACGAAATAAATTACACAAAAACAGTAGTAAAAGTAGACCCACAAGCTACAAACAACTATCGTGAAACGTCAATTTGACATTGACTGTCATATGACATTGACAACTAGTATTTTTAAATAAATAAATAGAGGCCGAGGCGCTAATGCTATGGCGGCTTATTTTTATTTTTTATTAAATAATAAAATATTTTCATTTAAATGAAAAGCAAAAAGTTAAAAGTTTTAACAATCAATGAAATTCTCTTCGTACTTCACACTGCAAATATTGCAAATAAGGTATTATTTTCTTACGATCTCACGATCGCTAGTTGCGATAATTTGGACTTTAAACCCAGGGTGGGTTTGAAGTCCAAATTGTGTGTAACTCGCAGTTTATAACTATATTTAAAACTCTTCTTGCAAGGTGTAACTCGAAATCATGCGAAAGTCGTTTACCGTATGAGACAGATATGTTATACATGGATAAACTATATGTAGGTATATTAACCTCCTTCCGTGATACTTTAAAATGTTTCCACTCTTAAGCGCCTATTCACGGTCCACACATAATATATGCTCTGGTATCCGGAATGTTCCGCAGAGTTCTATAATAAGTAGATATGTTATTGCTTTGAGATTTTCAATGCTCAGAATTTTCTACGGCCTTCCGGATTCCGGATATTATTATAGTCCTAGCCTTAGAGCGTCGCAGACGGCGAAGAATGACGTTGCTATAAAATTGTATCTTAAGATGCCTGGATAGTGGATAAATTTCATATTACAGTGCGCATACGGGCAATAGGCATGTTGCCTAAATTTTTTTTTCGTCTATTCGATGTTAGACAACATGTTTTAATAAACAATCTAGAACTCATTTTCGTATATCTTAAAAAATAACGAAGATACAAACAATTTAAATTTACATTCAGAAAGAGCGATATATCGGCCTGTGACGTCACGAGTTGCACCCGCCATACATTTGTCTTTACAAAATGTATGGTGGTAGAAACATATGACGTAAAAAATGGTTTTGCCAGAAAGAGATGGGCAATATTTTTGATAATAATTTTTAATCGCGTCAACCTATTTCTTTAAGATTTATGTATCTTTAATCGACAATTTTAAAATTTAATTCATAAAAATTTTCACATTCCACACTAGGCAAAATCCCTATTTTATGGCTAATAATCGCACGACAAATGACAATATGGATTGATCAATCTGGAGCAATAAGTGGAGCGATGTGGAGCAATTTCAAAAATATTCGGCAATTATTACGACAATATTTCTTCTAGTTCTCCATAGCCATATTCCATGTTGCTTAATGACTCTGATACGAATTTCCGATTTTTTTTGAACTGAATTGCTCGTGTAAGTATTGTCTAGTTTCTTTGAGTTGCTCCTTATGGAAGTTATAGCTCTTAGCTAGCTAGTTATATTTTGTGGGGTATGCAGACTTATGGCGACAAAAAAACAGTAAATACTGTGAAGAAATTATTTAAATCGGACCAAAAATTACGATACAGCAATTTTAGTGCATTAGTTCCAAAAACGCGCCCGAAAATGAAGCGCGTCGCTGTGACGTCATCTGTCGTCGCCACCCGTCGTTGCAAAACAATTTCCCAAATTGATTTGCCGTTGCCATAAATTGCTTGATATTTACACGTCGCAATCGACCATAATTGCTAATAATTGATAAATTTTTGTTGCCCGTGTTTATTTATTATAGTTTATTAATTACTTAAAAACCTGTAATATGAAAATATCTCAGGAAAATTAAAATTAACAGCAAGAGATATATTTTTCTCTTAACAAAAAATAATAATATAGTAGGTACCTATCTTCGCTGTCTGTGATGCTCCTTATAGGTTTTTTAATGTACACAAACAGAGACACTGAATAAATATATATTTATTCAGTGTCTTTGTTATTATGAGATATCCTTGACGGGATTCGAACCCGTGACTTTATTCAATTTAATCATAAACATTAAAATAAAACAAAATAAGTCCATTTGTATAGTAAATATAATAATTTATTGCATATTTATGACCTAAGGTTATGTATAATGTAAGCCTGGTGAGACCAAACACTATAAACTTACCACTAATTCTTTAAAAAATTGGCATAAAATAAGAACTATTTCATTTAATTCAGGCACGTTATATTTCAAAGTGTTTCTATGATATCAAAATCTATCTAAAATCACAACCATTCGTGTCGTTTATAACTAATAAAATTTTGTTTAAATATTATTATCATCTCAGAGCGTTTTCCCACTATCCGATCTGATATAGTCATCGGACGCCGATATCCGATTGCCAGCGGCAAGTAAAATGTAAAAACATGTATTTCGCATTATCGGTGTCGGATACCAATACCGGATTGGATAACGTAAAAACGCTCTTAGAAAAGGACTTCACACTTAGTACATTCCATTTATATGCTTAAGCCCTCGTTCGCGAGCATAAAATATTATAACAGCACTGAAAATAGAACTTTGTGAATATTTTATTGAATAGAGCTAAAAATGTAACACGCGAGCGTCGCATTTTTAAATCACAGCCGAGTGTTCGATTTTCAGCTCTATTCTATTAGCGCAGAGATCCATTTTCAGATCTGTTATTTTTCCGCGCAGAAAAAAACCTCTCGTGCGAACGGCGACTAAGGATAAGCCTCCCCGGGCAACAAAATATTATATCACAGTCCGCGCGACTTTTCTCTCTCTTCAATCTATATAGACTTGACATTACAAGGAGAACAAAACAAGCCTGTTTTATCGTTCTGATCAAGTCTGTGATTTACACAATCACAAACTTGATCAGAAGATTATTACAGACAAAAATCCGCAGCGATATATTTTGTGCTCACAGGTGTCTAGCCTAGCCTTAGTGCCGTTGCACACGTCCCGGTTGCCGGGTAGTCGGTGCCGACTGTCCGGTATCGGTCCGGGATAAATTCAGCTTTCACTCGGCCCGGTTTTGTTTCCGCCTTTCCTCCACCGTCGTTATCAACAGTTCAATATCTATTTTCATTATTGACCTAATCTTTATCATAGACTATAAATTAGTACAAGTGAACGCAATATTAGTATGTGCAAACAAAACGACGTGCGCGTGCACTCATGCGCACGTCTTTTTGTTGAGCGTGCTACGTGTTCCATACAGTACTGTGAGTCCGGCCGCCGGCTAACCGATACCCGGCAATCGGACGCACAGCGGGGGACCCGGACCGGCCGGATAATTATGCCGGTACGTGTGAAAGCTAACGTACATGGCCATACACTTCGCGACCGACTACCCGGCAACCGTTCTTAACCGTAAGTCTTCTCTTTCTATGGTAGCAATAATGAATGCAGACCAATATATACCTATTAATAAACATACTGTTTTTTGTTTTTTTTTGAAATAGAACCTCCCATTTCAAATAAAAAATAAACTTATGAAATTAAAAAACAACTTAAAATAATTTGAAGCCGGCTAGATTACAAATAGTAATGATTTTAGAATTAAATTTTATATCACTTTATACAGTATGCTGCATACATGACTTTATATTCACAACCAACTCGCAATAGTCGTTACGTTAGGTATTAAAAATGCAAGAGATTTACCTATCAGCATTTAACACAAAATTATTTATGAGGAGGTATATGATTATACACATGTATAATATTATTATAAAAAACAAAGCAAAAACAGTATGAGCAACCAGGCAATTTTAAAGTAATAACATTTGCATTAATCTCCAACAAAGTATAGTCAGTGTCCAGAATATCAATTTAGGACCATCGCATTATTATTATCGCCCATATAGCCCATATATCAGAAGATAAACAAATCATATCACTATAATATAGATTTAACCTAAATCTTAATGAGTTTGGACCTAAATTGATCTGAACGGACCCAAAATGCACGAATAGAAGTCCGAATAGAGGGGTATGTTCGAAAAATACTCGTTTGTCACTGCCGAGTAGGTTTTAAAACATTTATTAAAAAAATATCAAATATCGCTTCCATAAAGCTATTGGAGTCTTATTTCGAAAATCTGTAAAAAAAAAACAAATTCAACATTTGTTTTGCGACATAATATTATATGAAATTCACAGTTCATATCAATACAAATAATGAAGTGTCCGTTTGTAATTTTAAATTAACAGCTTTACACTCAATGCATATGAAAGTATTACGGTACTTAAAATAAAAAATCAATTTTTTAAATATTGTCTGTCTGTCTGTTTGTTCCGGCTAATCTCTGAAACGCATGGACCGATTTTCACGGACCTTTCACTGGCAGTGGTGGGCGTCAGCTAGTTATGTTGTATGAACTTAAGGTATAATACGGGACAAACTAAGTAAGATATAAAACGAATTGATTAACTAACCTTATAGGAAAATTCCGTCAGCTGCCAATAGGCTAGTTTCATCTATCAAAATCAAATTATCGTTTTGGCGCAAACATTTAAAACATAAAAATACTAGTTCACTATCGAATCGATACGAACATTTTAAAATATATTTGAAAAAAATGTAGAATAGCCTTATTAATACCCTGATATAACTTGTAAGTTGTATGTAGTATTTTCGATGTTACCCCTCTACTCGTATTCAATCATGTACCAGTCTGGTCCCCAGTCAGCGATTGTGCAGCTTCAAGTTCCTAAAGCTGGAGAGCGGGTCCGGCGGTCAGTCGGAGTCGGAGCCAGACTCCGAGAGACACAGGTCGTCGTTGAGCACGTCCGTAGGTAGAGATGCGATGTTCGTGGTCCCTGAAATATCAATATTGATTTATTTTTTATTACAACTTTTTATTGTTTATAAAGAGTAATTACGAATATTGGCGAGAATATTTTAATGAACAATCGAAATTTAAAGGTATTTGGTACAAAACAATGCAATCGGAACCTCCTCGTATACCATGATCGAACTCCGATCCAACTCCCGCTTTACCGTTTGTAAAGCGGGAGTTGGATCGGAATATAGTTAAATTTGCGATTAGACTCCGATCAGGACACATCCCATAAGAAAGTTTGCTTTTTTGATGAAAAAGGGAAACTCACCTAATTGTGAGACGTGTGATCGGATCGAAGATGTACAGCATATTTTGATGGAATGTGTCAAGTATCGGAGTAAAAGTCAACAACCGTTCGAAAAATTGAATTGTGATCTGTATGAAGTTTTAGAATTCATATAGGTACAGATAATCCTTGTCGACCCAGCTTCGGAACCCAAAAGCTTTTATTATATATATATGAAATAAGATTTTCTACTAATTTGTAATTTTACATATCCAATTACACATTTTATAAATTTATGTCACGTCCCACGGCAACGGAATAAAAGTATCCTAAGTAAAAAGTCTTCTGGTTTGGTTCTAAGCTACCTCCCCACCAATTTTCAGTTTCAATTTATATAATATATACCTATATAGATTATTATTTCATCGTTTTACTAAAACTCTTGAGCTTTGCTCGGTCTCCCAGGTAATATGTAGATAATTAGATATCAAACCATTGGTGGCTGAGTGTTGCACGCTGGAGTCGTTGTCGTCGCTGTCGCTCCCGCTATCGCTCCCGCTACCGCTATCGCTGTCGCTCGACGAACTGGACGAGCTGTCGTCCTGTTGAGGAGCCTACGAAATATGATAATAGGGAATATGCATTGTTTTAAATCAGCAAAAGTCGTATATTGTAATTAGTTGCTAAATTAAAAAAAAATAACTAAAAAGGACTAAAATACTACAATATTTTTTTGCTATAATTGATAAACACAAATTACCATTCAAATCCTTATGTTATTTGTGACATTGTTTCTTATAACAATCATAATAATTTGCATGCGTAATACAAAAATTGCATTTTTTTGTATAGGGCGTTTTTAATGACCTCACTTTTTTTACTGTATTTCGTCAACGATTGATCGTAGATCCAATATGACAAACTTGTTTAATCTCAATACTGTATTTTGCCTTAAGCATACAATTTATATATATAGAAAACAGATGTTACAAAAGTGATTCCAGAAATAACTATTAATCACTTCAATTATTTAAAATGTGAAAAACTTACCGTAGCTGCAGGCGCGGGTGGGGCAACCGGTGCGCTCGCGGGGTACCGCACGGGCGCGTGTGCGTTTACGTGCGCCGGTGCGTGCACGAGAGCGTGTGCATTTGAATGCGCATTTGAGTGGGCGTTTGCGTGCGCATTTGAGTGCGCATTTACGTGTGCATTTGAGTGCACAGGGTGTGGGAGCGGGGGCGCGGGAGCGGGCGGCGATCGGGACGGACCGTCGTCAAAGCCGATCATAGGGAGCGACGCTAGTGTGCTGTTCCCGCCGGCTGACCAACTGTAAAAACCAGAAACAAACATTGTTTATATTATATTGGGTGATTTCGTCAATAAGCTACTTGACCTTGTTTTTATTTATGTCCTAAACGCTTCATATTTGTTTCATTACAAAAAAAATTTACATTATTTTGAACCAGCTGACCAACTGTAAAAACCAGAAACAAACAAACATTGGGTGATTTCGTCAATAATCAAATAAAAACATGGTCAAGTACCTTCTTTTTATTTGTCCTAAGCGCTTCATAATTGTTTCATTACACAAAAAAGATATTACATTATTTTGAAACCTTAAAACTTAAAAAAAATGTTATAAAAATACACATTTTAAAAACCGCCGAAAACACTAGTCATGTTGGTTGATAGATTATCTGTACTCTACTACTATACTATACTGTATTAAAGTCCGCTCAGACAAAATGGCGGTGTGACGTTCCATTTGACGTTTCGACATAAATAACTTTATATGATTTCATGAACTATTTATTTACAGAAAACACGTTCCGTTACACTACTACGTATGTGTTTAGTGCGTTTGTGTCATCACATCCTTGCCGTAAGTTACTTCGAGGTTTTTTCATCAGTAGAAATCAAAAAACATAAATACATACTTTTAAATTAACTGTATTTATCAATCTTAAGTTTTCAATTTATAATATCGCTAGAATACGTTTTCCTACGCTAAGTACTAAAGGAAATACTCCTTCGATGTATGAAATTAAATATGAGTCAAGTAGCCTATTGATTCAGGGGGGTAATCGTGAATTCAGGTCACCCTACTGCGGGGGTTACTGGGCGTCGCCTCACACGTCGCGCGCCGATACGCCCTAATCACTAATCACTCGCAATGTCATGTGTCATCTTGTTTCTGTGTCTTCTTGTGTCAGGTTTTGAAATGTATAAATTGGTAAATAGTTATTTTAAATTAGTAGTGCGATGTTGTATAATAAATTTTCTCCAAGACCAAGTATGACATAGTATTTCATGTACCTTATTCTCTCAAAACTAATTAAAAATTCAGCCAGTATATTTTGTAACAAAGTTATATGAGCCGTTTAGACAGAAAAATTATAAGAATAAACTGGTGTCATTATAAGTTTTTTTGCACCAAAATTTAGTTTTCACGTCAAAACGGCTCAACTGGCTTTGAGCTGCACATATTTTCATACATAAAATTGTATGGCTTCAGAATGTGCGGTGTGGAAATAATAACATAGTACCTGGGTAACTCTAGTAGATTAAAAAAAAAGGATAACAAAATTTTTTTGCGGGGTTCGAAGCCACATTTCTAATTTTCGAACGCAAAAAAATAACCAAAATGACGAAATGGGCTGACATTATTAGTGTTGAAATTGAAAACACGACGAAAAAAAACGTATTAATATTATATAACTTAAAAATGCGCAGTTCTCCAGGGGTAAATCGATTTTTCTCCTTCAAAACTCCCTGCATACTGAATTGCATGTAAATACTTCCATCCGTTTACGAGATTACGATTATATATATATATACAAGATTAACTCGTTTAAAATATAAGATTTTAAGTCGATATAGATGACGTATAAACTCACGGCGCCTGCGGCGGCGAGGTCTTGACTCTGGCGGGAGACCGCACCATGTTCTGCGACGGCTTCTGAGTATTGCTAAACCGGTTGTGATTGTTGACTGGTCCTGTAATACGAGGGTTAGTGGTCACTGTTTAACTCCAGAGTATATATATATATATATATATATATATATATATATATATATATATATATATATATATATATATATATATATATATATATATATATATATATATATATTATTTAACCCTTTAAGGCTACAAATTTGAAATTTTGCACACCATCTTTCCACCATCACTTTTGTATCCACTAAGGAGTGATTTTTCAAAATTCAACCCCCAATGTGTGATAATAAAATAGGTGATAAAAGTTTGTATGAAACTTTTTATTCCTTAGACATATTTACATGATATTTGGGATGAATTGAGTACGGAAAAAATAATGAATTACGTATTTCAGCGTTTTCTAAAATTCAGTCCCTAGGTGGGTAAAATAGGGGATGAAAGTTTTTAACCTACTTTCACGCGGACGAAGTCGCGGGCAATTATAAAGTATGCTAGTCAAATATAAAAATGGATTGCAATTTTCCCGCTAAAACTCGATAAGGGCTGGACCGATTTGGCTAATTTTGGTCTTAAAATAATCGTACCAGTTCAGGGATGGTTCAAAGGGAGAGAAATTTCTAAAAAAGTTAAGACAAAACGACGTGTGTCCGGACAACTAGTATTGTAAAAAATCTCTGATTTATCAAAATACTCTTTGACATGGTGATTTACCTAAACGGTGGAGAACGATAGCTCGGAACAAATAAGGTGGAAGAAACTAGGGGAGGCCTATGTCAAGGGACAACCTGACCAATAAAATGGTTGCTGATTTAATTATGTATTTATGAAGTTTTAGTTGTTGAGTAAAACAACAGTGTTTATTTTAGAAGCAATATTATGTTAAAGTGAAAAAATTATATTATTATTATTTATTTTGACATGGCAGTCAATACTAGGCAACTTTATCAATTGCGGGCTAGTCAAGTCTCCAAATTATTTAGTATATATTAAGGCACATAAATAATGCTACTATCCATCTTGGATAGTAGCATTGATCGCAATGATCCTCATAGTGACATATTGTAAATCTTATCGTCATTGTATAACGACGCACGCGCAAAGGTACGATTATGTACGATCTTCATTCCTAATATCAAACTCACCCGTGTTATTAGCGCGCCTATTTGTAGTGACGCGCGTGCGCGACGTAGACCGCTGCGTGGTGTTGGTGAGTTCAGTGGTCACTGGTGTGTGCGGCCGCGGCTTCTGCGACGACTCTTGTCTGAAAGTTCATTATAATGGACTGAATGTAATTCATCTGAGACTCTTTGTCTAAAAGTTCATTACACAGTGGCATAGTCACAGAGGCGACACTCTCTACAAATGACAGCTCGAGCACCGGCGAATGTCAGACATGTTGACGTAAGCCTAAGGTTGACACCGATATAATAATTTTAAACGCCGCGTCAGACAAATCTATCATAAATATTATGAAATTATGTTGTTAATTATGTCAAAGCACGAAACGACCAGCGGCCAGCCATGCGAACGAAAGTCCTGGCTGGAAAAAAGTAACACCTCGCTCGCGGCGCCCCGGCATACGTCTAGCTACGCACACATAGCTGCGAGCTGTAAATCGTGAATGAATTCGATACCAAAAACCGTCATTCGATTATAACGAATGACGGTTTTTTACGTTAGCAATATATATTCTTTGGCATAGTTCCGTGCAAAACATGTCAGAATGTAAAGTCTCGATAGCCAGGTTGTTGCTTTTATTTTTATTTAATTATTTAAAGGCTCTTCATCATATGATTATGTCAGCCTTAATTTAACAATGGTAACAATTAACTTAAATCTCATTCCCTTTTAAATAACGAATGAATTACGTAACTTAGAAATATATCACTAAATTCTATTTTAAAATTTGACGATGTAACGTTATATACGAAAAAATATGTTCCTCTCGCATTCCATAAGCACGTGATACAGGTCCTCGTATCGGTCACAAACGATACAATTGGGATTATCTCTTTTGCCCATGAGGAACGAAAAATTATTTAACGGAATGTGATTGGAACGGATACGGAAGCAGAGTGTTAAATCTCTCTTACTGAGGTTGGCGTCAGCCAACCAAGGACGTTTTGGTGGTTTGTCTACGAAAGTCCAATACCAAATACCCGAGTTAGTTTACAGATTTTTATTAAAAATACTGATCCCACATAACACAACAATTTTTTTCTAATGTATTCTAAATAATCAGAAAAATAAGGAGTTACATTAAATAGCCTGTACCTACAGATCATGCTGCACATGCCAAAGTGTCAACAGTCTCATTGCCTGCAATACCTACATGAAAAGGCACCCACTGTAGGCGAACGTAACCCCATTACGTATTAAAGCCAGGTTGTTTTTAAAGTAGCACTTGCCTACTGCTATAACGAAGCCACATTTTACAACATTATGTAAAATATAATTGAGCCATACTGCAATAATTTTATTGCAGTTTTAAACTACTAATTAGCCTAAAAAGATTAAAAGTAATCTCTTCATGAAGAATCTCTTACCGTGTTTTCTTAACAGTAATATTGCTTGACAATTTTTCTAATGTTATCTCCCCAGTCACTTTATCAATTATCAACACACATTCTTTTGTGTATGGACGTTGATTCCCTTTGAAAACGGTCTGAGGGATGCCGGCACCATCTGAAAACATATTATGACCTTTTTTTTTTAAGAAACCTACAATAAAGATTAAGGATCAAAGAAATATTTGTAACTTTTAAATTTTGAAGAGACTCAAAGACAAGCCTTTCGAGTTCTGATTTGGGTGCAGACTTGGGTTTGAGCTACTGAAAACTCTCTCCAACATAGCATAGTCAGTTATCAACCAATCAATCAATCAAGCCTTTTTATTCAAGCACAATGTTACATAAATTCTTCTAATTTTTTTTTTATTGTTTTTTTTTTTATTCCAGCTGTTGTGCTTGTTTCTTTGGAGACAAAAAGCTTTCCATTGTACCCTGCTCCTCCCCAATGTAGTCCAAGTAGTCCATGGTACTGATTTTATCCCATTCAACCCCTAATCAGTTATTATATGGTATTTCGAATGTAATCTTCTGCTATTAGATTGTTATTCTGAGTCTCATAGATTGAGTTGAAGCTTAATTCTCACCTAAATGTGGTACTGTAACTGTGACTTGGTTATTTAATTCCACATCCAAAGTTGCCATCTTGTTGACATCCACTGATGCTGGCTTGAAATCATCTGAAAAGGGAAAAATGCTACATATAAAACATAAAAGGAGTTTTTTTGTCTACTACAATTACTGCATCAGACAATTTCCGTTGGGGCTCTTGTCGAGTCTGGATAAGGCCAGTACGTCTCATAATTCTACGAATGCATTAAGCTATTTAAAAAATGGTCATTCAAAAACAAACACGAAAATGTTACAAACAAGTAAAAATTATAACTGTTTATACATCGTGAGAAACTGGAGTTTAATTACCCTCTATTTATTTTGTGTCCGACACCTCATATATAGTATTATGTAAATATAAAATTAAGTGATACTAAGGTCAAAGATGAGAAGCATGTAACCATGTAATCAATATTTTATACTTTTTCAGCTTTCATTTTATTAAAGGTTTATATTACACTAGATGTTGCCTGCGACTTCATGCACACAAAAGAAAACACCGCGAAAACCGTATATTTTGCCACAATAAAAAGTAGCCTATGTCCATATTTCCCATGGCCTATTTTACACACACCGGCATATTTAGCGGAACATAAAATAAAGACCGTTATGCGTGAACTGACCTAAACCTAAAATATATCTAAAATGAGCGTACGCTTGAAATGTACAAAATGCTGATGATGCTCTGTACGGTTGTTGCGCCATACAGTTTGATATCAGTATCATATAAGGTTGCTGGCTGGTTTATACGTCATTTAATTTAAAAAGAAATATTTTCAAATTAAGAAAACAACTGAATATCACATTTTATGCAATTGTTTTAATTTTATTCAAATACACCTTATCTGGAACGAACTTCGAGTATATCTTCCTTCTGAATTTGATTTAAAATTTCATTGAAATACTGTTTTTTGTTAGTTTTTGAATGTGGACTGAATTATGCCCGACTTAGCCCCAACGGTGATTGCCAGGGCACTCGAAATGCGATGAAATGGTCATACAGAGTAATATCCAGAGATCTTCGTCGACCAGTTTCAACGATCCATCGCAGTATCCAACGGTTCAGGGAGACCGGTACTTATGTGAGAAGAGCAGGACAAGGCAGAAAAAGACGCACTTCGAGTAGGGATGATCGTTTCATTCGGCTTCGTGTACGTAGGAACCCCCGATTGACGACCATCCAAGCCCGACATGAGTTAGAAGCAGTGCGGGGTGTAACCGTAAGTGAGCGTACGGTACGAAGAAGGTTCGAAGAAGCTGGTTTGGGTTCATTTGTGCCCGCCAAGGCTCGAGGTAAATCATCGTAGAAATAGGTTAACTTTTGCTCAGGAACATCGACTTGGGAACGCGGACCAATGGAGTAAGGTATTGTTTAGTGATGAGTGTAGAATTATCTTAAATCAAATTGACGGCAGGCAAAGAATATACAGACGCAAAGGAGAGTGATACATTCAGACAAATTTTGAAACTACAGTCGCATACGGTGGTGGATCAATAATGGTTTGGGCGGGCATTTGTTTGGGAGCTCGCACAGACTTGGTAGTGATTAACAGAGGGAGTCTGACTGCAGACCGCTATATCAGAGAAGTTTTAGAAGAAAATGTCGTACCGTTTGCCCCATATATCGGTGATGATTTTGTTTTTATGCAGGATAATGCTCGGCCGCATACCGCTTGGGTAACTCAAGCTTATCTTAATTATATGAATATCACTGTTATGGAGTGGCCGGCTAGACAACCGGATATGAACCCAATAGAGCATGTTTGGGACTTGCTGAAAAGAAAATTAAGTCCAGAATTCCAGCTTCTGCCAACGTGGGTGAACTGCGAATCGCCGTAGTTGAGGAATGGCGGAGACTATCCCAGGAGACCATCGATAACATCATTCTCAGTTTGCCTAGACGGGTAGAAACTTTAATAAGAGCACGTGGAGGAAATACGCGATATTAGTCACCATTTTTCTAATTTAATTAATTGTTATTTTAATATTAATTTTCACTTTTCCCGGTTACATGAAAAGTTCAAAAATGTACAATTTTTCACAAATATCCTTTACTCGCAAAATCTGTTCTTAATGTGATCTCATTTTAAGTAGAACAAATGAAACTTTAAATAACAAAAGAAGTGTAGTAAGTAGATTTTGAAATAAAACCATATTTTTTTAATTATGGACTTTTTTTTGTGTTCCGCTAAATATATGCCGATGTGTTTATATATATATGCCAAATTTCATCAAAATTGGTCCAGTAGTATTTAATGCAAACAAATATTTCCTCCTTATTATATTAGTAAGTATAGACATACAGTCAAGGAGATTTAATTTTTAGATGGTAAAAATCTCTTGAATATTTGAATAGATGAATTTTTAATCTCTTGATTAAGAATTCATATTTAACACCAATTAAAGATGAATTATTGAAGCCTTTCCGAAATGTGATTCAACTTGCTCTTGGCCACTTTAATTTTTACTATTTATTGTGAAATACAGAGCTGCTTGTTACTATATTCAACTTACATTTAATAGTGTGGTACTGAGAGCTATTAGTTGTGAAAGAGGCTCCCAGTCTAAGCTCCCTTACGTCATAGTTTAAGCTGTGTTTATCTGCCATTTTAACTTACGCCATATATCTGTAAAACAGTAATAAAAATTTCATACACAAGTACAATATGTACAGGTCTTTACACATGTCGCATCGGTGGCACCACTCAGTTTTGTATAGACACCGTATGAGCTGCGGTGCTTCTACACCAGCTCTGCAGCACAAAATCCATACAAATCCTAGTGTTGCGGTGCAGGAGCTGTGGTAAGTTTGTAAATGCTCTTTCCCCAAATAAAGGTTTAATGATTAAACCTTAATTGTTTAAGTAAGCCCTTTATCTTGTGGTTAGGGCCCAGTAAAACCAAATTTGTGAAAAAGTTTTCTTATCCTTGTATCCTAAAATGTTCTACATTCTACATATTTTTCTATATAATAAATGTACAGAAAATAATGTTTAATCAGTTGTATAGGCTGGTCATACAATATTAAAGAACTAATAAGAAAATTTGATTAGTATTAGGTTTGGGTTTTTTTTGTTGGGTTTGGGTTTTATATAGGTTTGTGTTATAAACCCAAAACTTATGAATAGTAATAATTTGTTCATTAAATTAGTTAAGTTTCAGCTTGAATCATGGCATTACTACAAACTTATAGCTAATTTGAAAATGATTCATTATACACTAATGTTTAAGTTTTAACACCAAATGATTTTGGCAAAATTTACACAGTATTACAAGATTTAACTTTTAATTTTGATAAGTCTCATAATCTTGAAAATAACAAACAACCAATGTTGTATGGATGTTCAATGGGCAATTCTTTTTTTAAATTATTATTATGCCTTTTTAATGTGCTACATATTTCAGTCACACAGAAGTTCTTGAACCAGTCCATACTCTTAACATAAAAAGAACTTGGTAGTTTACTAGTATATTTTTTATGACAAGAATCAGTTCACTAATAATGTAATTATAAAAATAAAAACTTTTTAACGGCTAAGTCCATTCGGATTTCGTGTGATCAGTATTATGCATACGTATTACATTCACTTGCTACAGCTGACTTTCATTTATTTATATCGTAACCAATATAACTAGTAAATCAAAAGTAGCTGACCAGTTTTATCAAATATTCCACACCAACTATCGTTTCGCAAAACATATTTTACTTTCTAAATCTTTTTAACACACTCAAATGGACAAAATATGGCAAAAAGAAATATTTTTTATCATACTTTACCTTTGACTCTTTTAACTAGGTTGTCACATAAATGCTAATATACTTCGAGAATCATAGTTTTTTAGTGAATTTATTGTACTCCAGGGTGTTCTTTAATTTATTTTGTTCTAATTATTCCCAAAACTAGATAACTTGAATGTTCTTTCGAGTTACGACCTAGTTCTCATGACCAATGACGGACACGACGATTGACAGCTTAAGGGGTGACTGTGACATTTGTAATAAAATAAAAATTCATATGATTTTTGCTGCTTTGGTATTTTGGTATATTTTGCATACGTATGTAAAAAAAATCCAATTGAATAGAAAATTTATCATTTATTCAATCACCAATTTAGAAATGTATGAAATAATTTACATACCGTGACTTAGAGCCAGTAACTCAATCTGACATTTGTACTATATTCATTGCTCACTGGAACTCTTTTCAAAAAAGTCTTGATTGCATAACTAAGCAATGTATGGTTAAAAAATGTCAAGTAATTTATTTTTATATAAATAAATATAGCATCGGAGTTTTGCCGGGAAGTTCAATGGGTGACGTTGTGGAATTTGTATATTTCATAAATTTGTGATAATTCGGTTGTTAATGTGTAATATTGATAGAATATTAAGCATTAAATATTCGTTAACAATACCGTTCGTTTCGTGTACAAGTCTGGGCAAGTGGTACAACTTCTAAAAACATGCTATTTTGTGTAACCGCCAAAACTCCCTAGGAACTTTCAGTAAAGCTTCTACCACTTTACTGAATCGACTGACATGACTCATTGACTGTACTGACTATATATTTGGACTATATATTATAGACGTTAGACTAATTGACGATATAGGAATACGGTGTTGAAAATTGAAACGAAAGTTTCCCGCTTTTTAAGTTTTTGTTTAAGTTTCCGGAAAGTAATTTCTCGCCTTTTCAACTTGACACTGGCAAATGATTTTAAGCCGACGCCATATATTTAAATAAAAATAAAATAACTACTATGTCAGTTAAAGTAATCATCATCACCATCACCACCATCATCACACCATAAATCATGACATATTGTTGATATAATAGGTATTTCTCATAGTATTTTACACCGAAACGGATATCTTTGAACATTAACAACAACTCTGCCGTTTATGAACCGATTTCCAACATTTTTTTTAATGTACCGGGTATAATCCGAAATTGCTCTCGTTGTCACCAAAGCGGTGACCTGATGATGGCATCCATGAGGATTCGAGGGAAATCCTCGAAATTTATATGGACACATATAGTGATTTTATGTTTTTCAGAATTAACCCAAGCATATGCTACCAACAAAGAAAGATTCTGCACCAAGGTATACCCTGGGTAGGTTCTGTACTGAACAGAACTCCTGTCTATAAATATACGCGTTTGGAAATTTCAACATTGTTTAAAAAACTGCTAGCATAGGCCATAAGCCATTATATAACTTACAGTCATCATCATCATCTTATATACAATACCTAATGGAAGCTTGGCGCGTATACAATTATTATACATTCTATCAATTATTTTAAATGTTCTTAAAATGTATTTATTATAATTTAACAAATATCATTAAGAAGGGAAAAATTATTATTATTTTTGAACAAAAAATTAAACCGGCTTCCAAAGTAATAATGCACAAAAAAGTATGAAGTAAAACTTATTTTATTAATAATTCTCCTTTAAAATTTGGCTAAAATTTTAACTATTTCTCTACTCAATCTTCAACATTTTGAAGTCGGTAGGTACCAGCCAACTTGAACGTGAGTTCTATTTTAAATATTGTTTTATCAGGATGTTGTTCGGGCTGGTACCGACATCAAAAATTTGAAGATTGAGTAGAGAAATAGTTAAAATTTTAGTCAAATTTAAAAGGGGAATTACTTAGAAAAGTAAGTTTTATTTCATACTTTTTTGTGCGTTTTTATTTAATCAAAGGATAAATCTGTTTTTGTTGTTGTTTTAATACTGACGCAAAATGTGTTTGAAACAGATATTTAATTTTATGTGTTGAATACCATTCATGTATAAGGGATACTTCTATCACGATAGAATTATATTTTAATCCGGTGCTTATACTGGTTTCTACGGCTACCATACCAAGTTTCATCAAAATCCGTTCAGGAGTTTATGGCCGTGCTAATCTGATTTTTAAGATAAGACATGTGTGTGACCAGACGTGGTGTCTGAATATTGTCTATGGATTAAGATTCTTAAATAATTCAGGAAGGAATTCAGCACGTATGTGGCCAGCTTAAGAGTTGTAGATCATAATCACAGACTACTGAGGGGATACTACGTATATCTTGAAGTTTTGCCGGGAAATTCAATGGGTGACGTTGTGGATTTTGTAAGATTTTCATAAATTTGTGTTATTTCGGTTCGTAATGTGTAATATTGGTAGAACTTGATGACTTGACTTGATGATTTAGGAATACGGTGTTGAAAATTGAAGCAAATATTCGATTTCCCGCCTTTTTAACTTGACACTGGCAAATAGTTTAATAAATTAAATACAAAAAAATACGTATATCTTAATATATGAAAAGGAAGAAGAAGATCTATTATTTGTCTGTCGTTGTATACTTATTACTTTTTGCATTCTATAAAAATCTAAAGAAAAGAACGTCCATTTAATTTATAATTTAATTAATTTATACGGATAACAAGGCTTCAATTGAAACAACAAAATGACAAAAAAATCAATCACTCTCGAAGTGGATCCGTCAATTATGGAAAAGAATATGAGGATTATTACGGTACATATTTTACTTACTTTGAATAAGGCAAAAGTACCTATATACCCTATATTATTTTCTATTTAAATGTTATTTCATAATAGGAGGATCCTATAGAAGAAGAATTCAACAAATTGGTGTCAGCAGTTGATCCCCATCCATACAAAGTCGTTAAACCAAGACCAGGTACGATAATAAAGTTCTGTAATCATAAAAAAGTAATAACTGTAATTAATATAGGTACTTACCTATTAAATACATGCATTTTAAATATTTCGTAATCTTTATAGGTTTCTGTGTCAAAACATTTACAAAACCTGATGCCAAAAAGGTATTCGTTAATGTTTGCTTAACGGAAGCTATCCCATGTCCTAGGGATATAAGCAATGAAGAACTGATGCAAATTTTAAATTCCGAGGACCCATCAAGCTACAGAGTGCCTATGAGCATTGGTGAGGGACGCACTGAAGCAGACAAATCTGGAGCACCAGCCTCTGTTTATGATGTTGCCATAAACGCAGACTTCTTCTCTAAAATAGAAAAGGATGACCTCTTCCAAACATTCTTTTTGACAGTGGTCTTTGAAGGTTTACAGGATAAGTATCAATTTGAAATTGATATGCAGAAGTTTACTATACTAAAGCATAGGAAATCCATGGGTACTTTACAGACCCATCGAGTTCAGATAAGAGATGTAAAACAATACACTGAAACCACTAAACCATTGATTGAAGAAATTCCGATAACCCCAGCAGTAGTGGCCAAACTCCCAAAAGAGATAGCCTATAGGTTGAGACGGGAACCACCTACTGGCGAAATTGAATATTTGCTGGCAGAATTTAAAATACCAAGTTCTGTAAGTATGATATGAAGAATTCCATATTAAAGTAATAACTTGTTTTCTTTAGATAGCTCTAGAACTAATCTATACTAATTAGGGTGTCCGTTATATTTCAAGCTTTATATTTTTTACGCATACCCTTTTCAAATGTATTGACCCAATATAGCCAATAAAAAATATTAGCGCAATTGATAAACGATAACCTGTGCCGATTTGCAATTTTTATTTTCCTATACATGAGGACAACCCTATGACCTGTAATTAAATGTTTAATTTGTCGTTTCATACGTTTTTTTTTGTTGAGATTTCTTGTGTGCAATTGTTTATTGCGTGCCTAAAGATGTCTGTAAAATTCATGAATGGTAAAAAAATACTGCCTAACCATCGTCTAGCTAGCGCAAGTATGTATTGACGAGTTGAAAAGAAGAAAATTTGCCAATTATTGCTACATTTGACGATAGAGAACAGCTCCTTGGACTTAAAAACCAGGGAGCTTATCGAGAAAGATCAACCTAAAGACATGTTAACTGCACTCTTTGAATGGAATCTTCATAAAAAATTATGTAAATCACAGCTAAAAAAATAAAATGAAGGTTGTTGTGTCGTCAACATAGAAAGTTGTATCAAGCCAGTAAAAACTGACCTAAAGAGAAGTTAACCAAACTGAGTTATTATTTTATGAGTTTAAATAAGTATTCATGTCAGCCTAGTTTTATTTTGATCCTAATTTACCTAATTTTTGTACATATATTGGTTTTGCAGCAGAACAAAACATTAGTACCGAACACGATTTTTCGTAAACTTTGCGGCTCAGTTGACGGGGTTTTTTTCAGACGGGTTGCAATCATCGTATAAATATAAAAATTCATATTTAGATTTGCTTTAGCTTTTATGAAAATGTGGAGGGTATGCGTTTCAGTTTTCCAAAAAAAATTTTTTTGTTTGTATTTAAATGGTAATATTTCATATGGGGAATATTTTTGCTTTGAATAGGCTCTGAAACTACTGGGCTGATTTTCATGAAATTTGCCACAGATATAGAGTAGACCACATACTACTTTTTACTCTGAAAAAATACAATGTTCCCGTGGGATACTGCATTTACACAAGTGTAGACGTGAGCAACATTATAAAGATACAAGCATAAAGTATATATGTTTGCTCTTACTAAAGACTAGCTTTTGCTCGCGGCTCTGGCCGTGTAAATACAAGTATCCTTTAAGAAACATTGTACTTTTTTGGGATAAAATGTATTGCCTAATAATATGCCTTTGTTTTAATCCAATGACTGAACTTCATGCCAGATTCCATCAAAATCTGTTCAGTACTTTTTGGCTGTAAGAGTCGCAAACATCTAGCCATTCATCTATCTGTCTATCCTCACAAACCTTCACATATTTTTTTATAAACTATTATATATCCTATGTAGTATAAGTAGGATTTTGTACAATTTACAATAAGATTTTTTAATTTCTTTCAGGTTGAACTCAAAGATTTAAATTTAGAAATAGGTGAAGACAGACTAGTGTTGGACTCAAAAGGGCTGTTTGGTATTGTAGATTTCTTCCTGCCCTGCAATGTGGACCAAGATATTATTGATGCTCAGTTAAATAGGAACAAGGATGTAAGTATAAACATGGTACATTTTTAAATATTGGCATATTGCTTTCAAATAGTGATTACTGTCTGTAAAAAAATCTACAACAGATTTAGATTAACCAAGTACAGCTGAAGATATATGAGAGGGTCAATTCTGCTTAATAAATCCTGCAATAATACAATTACAATCAAGTCTCGATACGCTAAAACTGTCAAACCGGTATTCTCGTAAACGTTAAACCAGCGTCAAACGCATTTTGATTGGTCCAAACTTCACAAAATCAGTTTATGATAACAAGTAGCTTCACTTATAATATGATCAAAGTAAAATGAAAATCTTCTTTACATACGAGAATTGAGGTTCTGCTACACTTTTCTATATTATTACTCAGCAATTAGGTATAGTAGTTAATTCTTGTGAATATATTATAATCAGAATCTCGGAAAAGTGATTAAGTTATATATGTTTTTTCTTTCTTAGTGCAGCAATATATCAATAGTTTCGAATATTAATGGCAGTTCCAATAGTAGAAAGCGTGCATATAATTTTTGAAAATTGGTGTCTCGGGTTCGAATCCCGGTCAGATGAATATTTTTGTGATTTTATTTTTTGGTACCTACTGCAATCCAATAATATTTTTTTTATTACTAGAACTCCGAGCAAAGCCCGCCATCCAGATACTTTTTATATAAGGTTAAATGATAATCTATAAATAGGCATTTAATTTATGTGGCTTCATTCTTGTTACTATAAATAGGATATTTTTTGCCCAGTATTATCATATATGTATGTAAGTACATACATAGTATAGGAATTGAGGGAACTCAAGCCTAACATATGATCTATTTATATTCTAACTGAAACGTGAAAGAATAACAAACATCCTCACAAACTTTCACTTTTATAATATTAGTAGGAGGTAATCCTAGTGGGTAATAATATAATTTTTCTTATTTCAGCTGCTGTCTGTGAAAATGCCAGTCATTCATTAGGAGAGAAATAAAATTACAATTTTAAAAAGTTGATTTATTTAATACCAGGCAATTTGGTTGTGTATAATTTAGTATCTTTATATATTATATTATACAAAAGCTAGAAAATATAAAAATTGTCTCATCTTGCAATGATTACATTATTGCGATGTTTACTAGTTTTGTGAGTAAAATTGTACTTTATTGTATTCAATATTCATACTTGGCAACAAGCCCACATCAGAACCTAAAGAACCTACTTTTTGCTTTCATAGGGTATATGCATGTATTTTTTTTCACATCACATCCAAAATATTATCCATTAGGCTGTAAAAAATGCTTTAAAATCACAATAATTTTTGGCCGATTTAAACACGCCATTTTCGCGCGCTTGAGTTGTGACGTCATCGCACTTAAATAGACATTTGACAGTTCAAATCATCGTTTGACTTGTACACACAGTCATACACGAGTTCGATGTAAACAAACAACGACGTGATTACTTCACAAAGTTATAAAAATAAGTGACAAAATCAACTTATTAGCATGGAAAAGCACAGCAACCCATGTTATAAATATTGTGTCGTCCCTATCATGTGCGAAATTAACACAAAAACTTCACTGATAAAGTTTATTTTCATATACCGAAAGGTGCAAGTATTAGGAAAAAGTGGTGGAGCATACAGGCCCAGCCTTAGATTTATTACGATGGGACTATATCATCCGGAATCCGCCTGGCCCTGGAAAATTCAGAGCACTGACATTAGAGTTGAAAATCGAAGTATTAAGTGTCGAGCTGTCATATATGACATTGACATTTGTCTCGTGCAAGTATTAGGAAAAAGTGGTGGAGCATACAGGCCCAGCCTTAGATTTATTACGATGGGACTATATCATCCGGAATCCGCCTGGCCCTGTAAAATTCAGAGCACTGACATTAGAGTTGAAAATCGAAGTATTAAGTGTCGAGCTGTCATATATGACATTGACATTTGTCTCGACACTCATGTGTTTGATTTTCAACTCTATTGTATTAGCGTAGAGTTCTATTTTCAATGCTCAGAATTTTCTTTGGCCTTCCGGATTCCAGATCATAATATAGTCCCAGCCTTATACGAAAATTCTGTTTCACTTGACACAATGAAAATTTACACTGGCAATGGTTTAATACCTTCCACCTTAAATATATATAAAAAAGGAGTTTTGAAAGTTGCTACACGTTCGTCTGTACGATGACGTCACGTTTAGTTCCGCCAGTAAATATGCGTTTTTGCAATTGCGCGGAATTTAAAAAAAATCCACTTTTTGATGATTAAATTTCACTATTAATTTACGATACATTTTAAAAATAATTGCACATGTATTGTTTTTTTAGCGATAAATATTACAAATAAAATATTTCATCCATTTTGGTGCCACATGCATATTCCCTATTCATATTACTGTCCTATGCCAGATTTCTGATCACCTCAGACATTGGACATTAGATATCTATTCAATAGTGCTTTTGATTGGCGCCACACGCCAAAAGCTCGAATAACAAAGTCACTAAATAAATATTATAGTATATTAGTAATGTCTGTTTAAGTTTAAGAAATTAGTATTATTTTATGTATTTTCTATCAGAAAAGTGGAATGTTAAAGGTAGGCAGACAACAGGGAATAAAAATGTTACAAGTATTTTGCTCTTTTATTAAGAGGTATTTCAGCTTGATAAATCTTAAAATCACTCCGTATAAAATAAATCCATATAACACAAGGAAAAATAAAATGAAATTATTATGTTTAGTTTGTACTTATAAGTAGGCTTAAAATTATATCACATTTGGATTATATAAATTATTGCATCAACAAATAAATGCATTTTTCTACTTAATACTTATTATCTAGTAATTTTTTTAAAAATCTCCCAATTTGAGTTAATATCAACCATACAAATATTTTAAAATAGATTTGAACTACAAGATAGATATATTTGTGGGGATTTCTTGTATTTTGCAGATCATACTTATCATCGTTTATACTTACCTCCTTTTATTATTTTAGTCTATGAATAAAGAACAAGCAAAAGTTTATATTAGTAAAACATTGAGAATAATTTTAGGTAAAGTATTTTATACAATATTTTTAAACTGCTTAGTTATACTTCGTCGTCATCAATACGTCAGCTGTATAGCTACAGGTATACTGCTATAAGCATGTCGGTGACGCGAGCTCACGAGATTTCACCCATCCAAAAAGCGTCGAACGCGCACAGCAGACGGCCACTGCGCATGCGCCAGTCTTGAGCGTAACCCATAAGATTTTCCCCCTATCAAAAGTGTCCAACGCGGCTTAAGAAATTTCACTTCAAAAATATTTTCAACTATATCTCCATAAGGAAGAGTATTTTTCAATACTTCGGTTGTTGAATTAGTCGAACAAAAAAAAAGTAAGCACTATTATTATTTGATGATTGTTTGCTAATACCTACAACTCATCACGTATATGACTCCTGATAGCCATGTCTAAGTTTACCAACAAATTACTGTCGAACCTAGCTAGGTGTGGTTTGATGTCTTGTATGATTTCGGTGAAATCTCTCACCGATATAGATCTAACGGCCGCCATATCGCCGCCTCGTCGTGGTAGGTACAGGCGCAGCGATGGATAGCTGTTTATGTTCTCGTTGTGGCATAAACTGCGCTCCGATACGCAGTTCACTTTGCCATAGAGCATACTGTCTTTGAGTAACTGAAAATATATAAACCATAATATAATATAACCATATTAACATAATAATAAATTTAAACTGAAAAGTGATTGAGAAGTTATTAAGTATGTGCTAAGGTGTTCAGTTCTAATTGTAGGTTATGAGGCGTTAAGGTTAAAATATATAGAAGTTTGGATTCAGATTGAGTAGAATAATATTTTCAACTGTATTTATGTAATTCTAATTTTCGAGACAACTTCATGATATTAGTATATTGATCATATAAGGGTAAAAGGTAAAGGGATAATAAACGTTACGCGACATGGCGTTACATTTTAAGATAGATTTTCAAAACTTTAAGATAGCTATTCAAAATTGAACTTTATTCATTTAACACAAGATACACGTTGAAACAATTGTAACATTTCTCATGTCAGGTTGCACCGCGCAGCATGTGCATTGAGCCAGTGACTGATATCATATGAAACATTTAACATTTTATATGAAAGAGAGCGATATATCGGCCTGTGACGTCACCAGTTGCACCCGCCATACATTCGTCATCACAAAATGTATGTCGGGAGCAACTTGTGACGTAACAAATCGTTTTGCGAGAAAGATATGAGCAATATTTTTTATTTGCTTATAACGTTTAATCGCGTCAATCTAAATATCTGTTTCTTTTAGATTTATGTGTCTTTAATCAACAATTTTATAATTTAATTTATATTAGTGTCATATACCCACACTAGGCAACATTCCTATAGCTATCTCAAAAATGCAGCGTCGCTATGTGAACCGACTTTGTACATAGGTCGACGCTGTAATGGAACAAATTAAATGTTGCTGCTAATAATATTCGACACTCACAATTGACACAGTGGCAAACTCTGGGAACATTTCGTAGCAGCGGTAACAGCGCGGCGAATGAAAGTAAACTAACCATGGCTTCTTATTCCTGTAAATAAAGATTTTCGCTTAGTAATAGATAATTCGTCGTGGTGTGGGCTGACCCTAAGAGATTATAGCTCCAACAATGCGGGACGTAAGTGGACAGTTATCACTCTACGTTGACGTTGATGAATACAATACCTAATGAATACAATGACGTCTGGCAAACGCGTAACATAGAAATTGCTTTACACAAATAATTTGTTCTATTGTGTATTGTAATGTGTTATATCGGCACATGTTAAGTACATTTTGCCGACGATATCTCTATCGTTATCCCCGACGATAAAAAAAATATACTTATTCCTAAAACATATCTTGAGATGGCTAAAAATTAATAACCTAAGCGTAAACATAACTAAAACAAAATTTATAACTATTGAAAATTATAAAACTATATACAAAAATATAAATGTAGTGTAATAAGCAAAAAATATAAAATAATGAGACGATTAAATTCTTGAGAATAACACTAGATCTGACAACTGGGAAAAACAAATCGATAATACGTGTAAAAAAAATTATAGATTTGACTATGCGATCAGAACACTGCGATACACAGCTGGAGATTCCATAGCCCCCAACAGCTTACTACGGATATGTTGAGACGCACTAAGAAGACCGAAACAAGATTGAGAAAACAGACTACACTGAGCTTAAAGCCTAACCCCCTTATTAATAAAAACGTTTACACAGCGGATAACTTAAACAACGTTGCTGTCTTTGTCTGTAAAGTGACTTTTCCAACGTATCAGATAAGGACAGCAACATTGTATTGGTTATCCGTTCTATAAATATTTGTATTAGTAAGGAGGTAAGTGAATTAATTAGCGTTGGCATTGGGGATGTAGCGGATAACTGTAGCTGGACTCTTTGGAGGGTATATTGGTGTTGAAGTAAAATAATAAAGAAGTGATTATCGTATTGTACTACGCCCCCATATAATGGGCCACAGTACCAATATTTAATGGGAAAAAAAATCTAAATGCTAATGCAAGAAATGCACATAAAATGCGTCAAATGTTGCTTATAGCAGGAAAATTAGACGTAGTAGATAAATTCTGTTTGCATATTTGGATTTGGCTCAATATGTATCAATTCCACACATATATCGTTTTGCTGCAATTTTTATGCCGACTAGTGTTATTATATTTTAGGTTAGAGTCTACTTATACAGGGTCTGTCGTAAATAATGGATAACCCGTAAACTGGAGTTGGTCCGGATGTGAAACTGTAAGAAAATCGTATTTTCTTGCCAGGGTTTCTAACCATATGAAAATGGCGTAGCATTTTATACTTTTTTATAAATTTCGCTACTTTTTTCGTTTATTCCGTTGCCATTTCATCAAATTTAGGTATTTATGTGTGATTTTTTTAGTATTAGGTATACTCCTGAAGACGTGTATTATTTAATTTTCATACAATTTTAGGTGTTTTTAACGTAAACAATTTTCAAAATCATCTTTTTATGCTTTTTTTAAACTATTTTTGTCTTAATGTCAACTTTGATCATTTACTGTGAAAAAAAAAAGTATGGCGCTATAGCTGCCCATTATCTTAATAAATTGTCTAGTATGTGTAGTTTCTAAAAAGGTATTACAATGTGTACTTTACTAGCAATATTGTTACAGAAGCGAGATCAATATCAAGGTCAGAATTCAAAATTTTTAAGTATTGTTATAAAAGGTTATAAAACTTTGTCATAATGATTTTATTCTACCAAAATTCTTTACACAAACGTTATTGGGCCACTAATAAGGATTTTTAGAAGAAAAACAGGTTGTTTTTAGTAAAAAAAATATCATAACTCCATGGTAATAAAAGTGTTCAAATTTAAAATTGTTGTGCTCTAAATGTTTCATGCGATAAACATGTTGCGACAAGTTTATTCGTAAAAAGGATCATCAGGTAAAAAACTAACAAAGACAGCAATACAATGGGCCTCTATGCGTGAAAAGGACGATTGATGGTCATTGTTACTAGGCAGATGCACACTGTCCCTTTCAAACTCACGGTGTGTGAAAAGGTTAGCATGTTTTTGCCTTTAGGGCGCGCTCCTGATTGTAGAGTGTACACATCTCAGTGTGATTTTGACTATCGCATGTGCTCTTGTTTTCTTCTTCTTGTTACTTTCGTCAATTTGTTAGAATAAGATTTTATGACGAAGTTTTATAACCTTTTATAACAATACTTAAATTTTTTTAATTTTGACCTTGATATTGATCTCGCTCCTGTAACTTAATATTGCTAGTAAAGTACACATTGTAATACCTTTTTAGAAACTACACATACTAGACAATTTATTAAGATAATGGGCAGCTATAGCGCCATACTTTTTTTTTTCACAGTAAATGATCAAAATTGACATTAAGAAAAAAATAGTTTAAAAAAAAGCATACAAAGATGATTTTGAAAATTGTTTACGTTAAAAACACCTAAAACTGTATGAAAATTAAATAATACACGTCTTCAGGAGTATACCTAATACTAAAAAAATCACACATAAATACCTAAATTTGATGAAATGGCAACGGAATGAACGAAAAAAGTAGCGAAATTTATAAAAAAGTATAAAATGCTACGCCATTTTCATATGGTTAGAAACCCTGGCAAGAAAATACGATTTTCTTACAGTTTCACATCCGGACCAACTCCAGTTTACGGGTTATCCATTATTTACGACAGACCCTGTATATAAGACAAATATTGTTGACATGGAAATATGTAATAAGCAATTTGTTATAAATTAGTGCAATTTATAGAAAATTATGTAAATGATTACTATAATGAGTTAAAACATTTAACTAATAAAAATGTTTACACAACGGATAAATTAAACAATGTTGCTGTCTTTGTCTGTCAAGTGACTTTTCCAACGTATCAGACAAAGATAGCAACGTTGTATTAGTTATCCGTTGTATAAACATTTTTATTAGTAAGGGGGTTAGTTTTCAAGTCAGTAAATAATGGTATGAAAAATCACACGCCATTGTATGGCAGAATGTTAACCACATGTATTTAATGTTTTATCGTAATTGTTATTACTACATTCTTGGTGATGAAATAAATGATTGATTGATCGATAAAACACATTATTTGATATACATACGAGCTAGGATTGAGTTCCTCGGCGATGATGGACTTGGAGAACATCTGCCAATTGAGTTTGGTTATGGAGTCGGCAAGCAGGTCGAAAATCCACTCCAGCATGTACGGAGCTTGCGATAGTTGCTGTAGGGTTACACTGAAAATTAAAAACAAAACTACTAAAGATTCTGTTGTACCAAAGGTTTCAAAACTAAAGATAGGCTATTACGTAAATTTGACAGTACAAATCTTCATACAAGAAAAATCTTGATTTCACCATACCTCAAAATATGTTAAAATGGCCCCAAACAACCCCAAAAGTGGGGCCATTTAAGTGGAGACAGTTTTTGCCTCGACATGCCTCGTCTAATATATACGTGTTGTGTATGTGTTGTACGATACTAGATATCGTACTAGTAGATGTAATAGAGAAAATAAATTGGTGTTCTCAGATCAAATCCAATTTAAAAACTAAACGCTAAACGATTTCAAAAATATTAAATTCAACCATTTTAATGTGTCATTGTATTACCTCATTTCACGGCAAATACATTTAAATTAAGTAATAGTTATGGTCGCATCACACCACAATCTGTCTCTGTGCTAAGTATCCGAAGAACTTGTGTTACAGGTACTAGACAAGTGGAATTATATTTAATACTTTTATACTAAACACATATTTACTACACATCCACAACCCAGGAAGATATTATAAACGTTTTGTTCCCTCGGCGGGATTCAAACCCGTGACCTCCAGACTTGAGCGCCAACGCGCTAACCACTGAGCCACAAAGGTCGCTCTTTATGGTAGTAATATGTGTTCTATTGTTGTCTTGGTTTAGATTTAAATTGAATTTTAATCTGAATTGCGTATAGTAAACGTACGCGTAATGCTCCCTCCGCGCCGTAGGGTACAGGCGCGCGGTGGCGGCGCGCACATTGCCGCATAGCGGACCGCGCGCCACCGCGCACCGCACCGCGCCGACACGCAGGCCACCCGGTGCGTTGTGCAGCGGACGTACCTGTATACAGAGTGTTTTTTTAACCGAATGTAATATTTAACCCAACATTAGGCTACAATATTACATAAGTAAAGATAGCATTTATAACTAAAAATTGATTTACAGAAAAATAACATGCAGATTAACATTTTCTGATAACTAGAACTACGCATGGACACCCTCACCCGGCTTTGAAGGTCACGCGCCTGCCGCGCAGTATCAGCCGCGCTAATTTTTAAAATAAAATTTAAGTATTTAATAGGATAATTTTGAAATATGATAATTTTGTAAGATAATTTTGTATAATTATAAGGATATTTTTGTAATAAGAATCGAATACTGATTACGCTCGTCTATATATTTTTGTTTTTAAGATATCCTGTATAAATATAATAAATCATATATTTATTACAATGGTGATGAATTAATACAGAAAAGAAAAAAATCTATAAATTCTCGACACTGGCAGAATGGTGCAATGGTGGCCCTTTGAAACCGCCATTGCCATAAATAAAAGAAGAAGTTAATTCATGTTTTTTATGGTTTGTTGTTTTTAAAATATGAATATTTATTGATTAGTTTTATTAAGTACTTATCACTAGGATATTACATAAAAATGAATGATTTAAATATGTTTACGAACTTTTCGTTAACTAGGTTGTTTTCGTCGAGGTTTGTAAATAAAAGAAGTATGCGTAGGAAATCTATTTCAATGTACTGATCTTCACAACTGAACTCAAGCGAGTGCGCGAAAATGGCGTGTTTAAATCTCCCAAAAATTATTGTGATTTTAAAACATTTGTTCCAGCCTAATGGATAAAATTTTTGATGTGTTATATATATATTAAATTTTGCCGTGGGAGAGCCATGCTTCGGCACGAATGGACCGGCTCGACCGGAGAAATACCACGCGCTCACAGAAAATCGGCGTGAAACAGCGCTGGCGCTGTGTTTCGCCGAGTGAGTGAGTTTACCGGAGGCCCAATCCCCTACCCCCCTAGAAATGCCGCAGTTGAAAAGCAATTTGTTACCCCAGGAGGGTACCAACTGCGTTGGAGAATCCCTCTCTGGACGTCCATGCTCAGGAACCCCTGGAACTGAACGTGGACGTCCAGGCTGCCCCTCGTATTCTGGGGAGGGCAAAACTGCGCTCCAATCTGCTCGGGGCAAGAGCAAACGCACAAAGGCGCCCCCCTCGATATTAAACATGGACTTTTGTAATATCAGGGGATTACACTCCAACCTTAATGCCGTCCATTACCACCTTGAGACGGCAAAGCCGGCTTTGCTCTTTTTAACCGAGACGCAGATATCATCTCCGAGTGACACATCATACCTTTCCCACCCAGGGTATTCTCTCGAGCACTCCTTTCTGCCCAAAGCTGGAGTGTGTGTGTATATCAGAGATGATATCAGCTCTCGCCGCCTCAGCAATCTTGAGGACAGGGACCTGTCAACGTTATGGCTCTGCATAGATTGCGACGACCACCCTCGCGTCTATGCGTGCCTATATAGGTCCCATAGTGGTGACCCCGAGACGGACCGACTCTTGGAACACCTGCAAGCTGCTTCAGATTTGTGCAGCGGCAGATCCCATCCGCAGAGATCATAATATTTGGTGACTTTAATGCCCACCACGCCGACCTCAATTCCAGTAAAACTGATCATGCGGGGAGATCTGTCTGCAACTTTGCCCTTGCGAACGACTTGACACAACTGGTTACTACGCCTACGCGAATCCCAGATGTGGATGGTCAGAATCCTTCCTTGTTGGACCTTCTGCTGACTTCAAATCCTGACGGCTACCAAATATCCGTAATCGCACCACTTGGTTCATCGGATCATTGCCTTGTTAGGAGTTCTGTGCCACTTACGACGGTGTTACGACAGCGTGCTGTTAAATACCGTCGTGTGTGGCACTACAAGTCGGCAGACTGGGATGGGATGCGGTCGTTTTTTGCATCCTATCCTTGGGGGAACGTGTGCTTCTCGCCGGATGATCCCGACAACACTGCCAACTCTGTTGCCGATGTGGTGATGGAAGGGATGGAACTTTTCATTCCGTCCTCTGTAGTGCCAACTGGCGGCAGATTTCGTCCCTGGTTTGGTTCATCCCCCAAAAAAGCTTTTCGCCGGAAGCAGGAGGCTTTCCAATCCTGGGCCAATGCAGTGTCTGCTCGGGATTGAAATACCAGCACATATAAAAAGGAGTACAACCTTGTCTCTAGGTCCCTCAAGAAAGAGATCACTCGGGCAAAGAAACAGCACGTCAATAGAATTGGTAAGAGACTTGAGCGCCTCCCCTCGGGAACCCGTGCATTCTGGTCTCTGGCCAAAGCTATTGAAGGAAATTTCTGCAAGCCAACCCTACCATCCTTACGCGTAGGAAATGGATCGTTGGCCCAGGACGCAAAGGACAAAGACGATCTTCTGGGCAAGCTTTTTGCGTCAAACTCGACCCTAGATGATGGGGGGGCAGAAACCGCCGACCATACCGCGATGCACGAGCATTATGTCGGATATTCGGTTTTATCAGCGCTCAGTGCGAAAAGCCCTCCGTTCCCTTGATATCCAAAAGTCGAGTGGGCCTGACGGAATCCCTCCTATTGTGTTGAAAAAGTGTGCTCCAGAGTTGGCTCCGGTCTTGACGCGTCTTTTTCGGTTCTCCTACTCTTCTGGCATCGTCCCGGCTTCTTGGAAGACAGCCTTGGTGCACCCGATCCCCAAAAAAGGTGATCGCTCAAATCCTTCCAACTACAGACCAATCGCTATAACCTCTCTCTTCTCGAAGATAATGGAATCCATTATCAATAGCCAGCTTCTTCGATACTTGGACGGCCAGGGATTACTAAGCGACAAAAAATACGGGTTCCGTAAGGGTCGCTCGGCTGGTGATCTCTTGGCGTACCTAACTCATCGTTGGGCTCAGGCAATTGAGTCGAAGGGAGAGGCATTGGCTGTTAGTTTGGACATTGCGAAGGCCTTTGATCGGGTTTGGCATAAAGCGCTGCTATCAAAGCTTTCATCATACGGGCTGCCCGAGAAATTATGTAAGTGGGTCACTACTCACTAGTTTCTTAGCAGATAGAAGCATAAACGTCGTAGTTGACGGCGAATGCTCGGAAACTCAGTCTGTTGATGCTGGTGTCCCTCAGGGCTGTGTGCTATCGCCTACCCTATTCATACTGAATATCAATGACATGTTACAGACCAACGGCATTCTTTGCTATGCGGATGATAGTACAGGTGATGCTGTATATACCGGCTCCCCCAATATTTCTCGGCTAAATGTCATTGAGAGTCGAAACGAACTTGTGTCTAAAATAGAGAATTCATTGGAGAAAGTATCTGAATGGGGTAGACGTAACTTAGTCCAATTCAACCCCGCCAAGACACAAGTCTGCGCGTTCACCACTAAAAAGTCACCAATGGTCGTATATCCTCGTTTCGAGGGCACATCTTTAACCATCTCCCCTAGCATTGAGATACTTGGCGTCAGCATATCGAGCGAAGTCCGAAGTTCCGATATCATCTAGAGGGTAAGGCCAAGTTAGCCTCGAAGAAGCTTGGTGTTCTTAACAGAGCAAGACAGTACTTCAGTCCGGACCAACGCCTACAACTCTACAAGGCGCAGGTTCGGCCTCATATGGAATATTGTTCTCATCTCTGGGCAGGGGCGCCAAAATACCAACAGCTCCCTCTGGATCGTATCCAACGAAGGGCCGCTCGAATTGTTGACTGCCATAGTGTTTCAAACAGCTTGGACCCCTTGGAATTACGCCGAGATGTAGCTTCACTCTGCATCCTCTATCGGTTGTATCACGGGAAGTGCTCTGAGGAATTGTTCGGAATCATACCACCTGCAACTTTTCGCCATCGTCCCACGCGAAAAACATACCATCCTCATCACCTTGATGAGTGGCAGTAGGGCATCGAGCCCGGGTTTACCCGGACCGAAAAAACCCGAGTTTTCCCGGTTCTGAGGATTACAAAAAACCCCGGGTTTGATTTTTAAAACTCGGGTTTTTCGGGTTTTTTTAATACTTTTGTTTTTGTTATTTATTAAGTTTAAGCCATCTTGAATGCAATAATAAGTAAATGGAATAAAAACACGCTTTGATAAATTATTATTTACTACGTAAAAAGAAGCTTCGTTGCTACGTTCCTACCAATACAACAAGCCATGCAAGTTAAATGGAACGCGCGCGTCCATCTCAGGACATGAACGGGGTGAAATGTGGAGCAGTGGAGAGGGTGTAGCGAAGCTCGTCGCGCGTTGCGCGGGTGATGAATACCTCCGCTATTTTGTTTAGTCAGTCTGCCATAAGTATTCGACGCGCCAGCACGGTCGGCGTGAACGTGAGGAGTGTTATATGTAGTGTTTGGCGAATCTCTTTATAGGTGAGTATATACTAAATTAATTTTGTTATTCAATAAAACGTAACTTACAGTTTTAGCTTGTTGTTCTAGGATTCTAATGTATTATGTAACTAATCCAATTATTTGATATATTGACGTGATGTCGTCCGCCACTCGTCGCGCTATTTTTATGGTGTTTTTTTAGGTGTATTTGAACTTTTTTTTGGTATTTATATCCGATTTTTATTGCTAATATTTTAATGTAATACTAGCACTAACTAACCATGAATAGGTACGGCCTCGCAGCCGTTGCCTGCAAGCATTACATCGTGAAAAAATACGATTGCTATTATTATAATAAAACTAAGTTTCCTTTCAGATGAATCCCCTTCGTTGACCATAAATCAATGAGATGGATTTTGGAGTAGTAACTAGTAAGGAAGGAGACAACACATCTGTTTGGCACTATTTTCTCAGAAACAAAAACAAAAATGAAGCTAAATGTAAAACATGCCAAAAAGTATTGAAATCAGCCGGTGGTAGTACTAGCAGTCTACTAAGACATTTAAAGAATATTCACACGGTTGATATAGAGGCTGCAAGGCATTCAACAATCGTAACAACAGCTCAAGGTAGTGCATCTTCTTCAAAAGAAATTCCCGAAGCGCCAAAAAAGAAAACTAAGTTGACACACTATTTTGAGACTGATGCAAACCCAAGTATGCAGGTTATGGTGTCTCGTATGGCTGCAGTTGATGGAATTTCTCTTAGAACGTTCTCAAAATCTCAAGATTTAAAGTACCTTTTTGAAAAGACCGGCAACAAGTTACCCACTACTGCTGATACCGTTCGCAACATAATTCTCAAAGACTAATAAAAGGAAGCTAGAAATAATCAACGAGATAAAAATTATACTGTCAGATGAAAAGAAGTTTTCGATATCATTCGATGAATGGACATCCAATAAAAATAGAAGATATATAGGGCTCACTTTACATTCACCAAATTTTGCAAGGGATAGCAGTTTTCGAAATCTAGGTCTCATACGCATTCACGGGTCCATGAATGCAGCCTCATGCGTACAATTGATTGAGGCCAAGTTGGACGAATATGGGGTATCTCTAACAAATGACATCGTCGCTCAAACCACAGACGGTTGCAGCCTAATGGTTGCATTAGGGAAGTCCCTTAAGTCATACCATCAGCTATGTATCGCTCATGCCGTTCAGCTGGCAATTGTGGACGTAATGTACAAACGAAATGCGGGCTTCGAAGAAAACGTCGCTCAGCTTGCCAAACTTGACGAGGATGAAGATTTGCCTTTATCGGTGTTGGCTCAAAGACTGCGAACTGTAGAATTTAACGACGACACGAATTCTACAGACAATGACGAAGATGGTGTTGAATTTAATAATGAATCCTCGTTTATGGAATCTTTCAGTTCACAGTCTTTTAGATACAACGATCTGCTATCAAAAGTACGAAAAGTGGTAAAAATCTTCAAGAACTCTCCGATAAAAAACGATGACATCCTTCAAAAACATGTCAGAGCTGATTTTGGACAGGAGTACTCCCTGCTGTTAGATGGGAAAACGCGCTGGAGTAGCATTTCTACCATGTTAGGTCGGTTTCTGAAATTGAAAATATCTATTACAAAAGCTTTAATTGATTTAAAAACAGAAATTGCATTTACTGATGATGACTGGAAAAATATATAGATGAGATCCATAAAATATTGGATGTTATTAAAACTGTCGTCGAGGCGCTATGTCGACGCGATGCAACATTACTTACAGCTGATGTTTCCCTAAAATTTGCACTGAAGAAAATGGATGAAATGAAGACACCACTAAGTAACAAAATGGCAACTGCATTGAGCAAACGATACGCAAAAAGAAGACTAACTCAAGCAGCAACACTACAGTACTTGACTAATCCGGGTAAATATTTTGAGAACATTCAAAATGAAGATAAAACTGTTTTTTATCGGCCTACAGGTGATGAAATGCTAAACGAAATTGTTAATCTGATTAAACGCACAACCAAAAAACAAAATATACCTCTTGAAAATTTGCCAGCGCCAGACCAAGACCTGCGAGAAATTAACATTCAGTTGTCTACTTTGACAAATGAAGAGGAACTGAACAGACAGTTAAGTCAAGCTGTTGCTACTGACAATACTGCTCCTGAAACAGGATCAGCTTGTCCATCAGACGATTTGCTTACTACTGTGAGGGTAGAAATGGCACTCTTCGAGAATGGCGGTACGCGACAGCGAGGGCATTACCTATCGCTGGTATATGAACATTTAAAAACTATTCCACCTACTAGCGTCGAGCCGGAGCGTATATTTTCTTCGGCTGGAATTATTTGCAATAGATTGCGTTCGTCTTTGAGTGACAAAACTTTGGATGCCCTAATTTTTTTACGTTCATTTTACACAAGTAAGAAGAAATTCTAATAATTCAGTTCTGATTTCTGTTATTTTTATGTTACGTTACGATATGTCCAAACTGGTATTAGTTATTATTTTATATGAATATCGCTTTTTTTCTAAAGTGGTCAGATGGTCAGAGGGTATGTCTTAACTATGTTGTTTAAATGTGTCAAATGCATAACTACTTTTTACTTAGTATTTTAGTTAATTAGATAAAGAACTGATTATTAACCAAACGACTGCAATTTAAATTATATTAGAATAGTAGAATAGAAAACTAGAACTATTCGTTACTTAATTGTTAATGCGAAGAAGAGTTTTATTAATGTTAAAATTATTTGTGATACTACAAAAATGTCTTTTGTGTTATGTTTTAGTTAATTAGATAAAGAACTGATTATTAACCAAACGACTGCAATTTAAATTATATTAGAATAGTAGAATAGAAAACTAGAACTATTCGTTACTTAATTGTTAATGCGAAGAAGAGTTTTATTAATGTTAAAATTATTTGTGATACTACAAAAATGTCTTTTGTGTTATGTTTTAGTTAATTAGATAAATAACTGATTGATTATTAACCAAACGACTGCAATTTAAATTATATTAGAATAGTAGAATAGAAGACTAGAACTATTCGTTACTTAATTATTAATGCGAAGAAGAGTTTTATTAATGTTAAAATTATTTGTGATACTACAAAAATGTCTTTTGAAGATATTATTTTTATTAGCTTTTAAATACAATAAGTGAATGTTACCAAAATAATTCATTTAATGTTAAAACTAATCTCTGCAAGTCTGTGATTTAAAAAAGACTAGATTACTTACTAAGTTTTTAGATATTCTGAAGCAAAAATAAATATTTATCACTTTTTTAAACATATAAACTGTTTTTGTAATTTGTAAAGTACTGTTTCATTTATTTAAATTCTTCCTCATCCTTTATATTTTGTATTAAGTGTAGTAAATCGATATATAAACGCAGATTAGTGTATTTTAAAAAATTACAATAAAAAGACCGAAATGCTCGAAAAAACCGGTCTACCCGGGATTTGATTACTCTTAGACCCGAAAACCCGGGTTTTCAAATTTGAACCGAGTTTCGATGCCCTAAGTGGCAGTCTTCCACCGTGCGCTTTTCGCGTAACTTTCTGCCAGGCACTGTAAAACTCTGGAACGAACTGTCACCAGCAGTATTTCCGGACCTATACGACCTGCAAACCTTCAAGAGAGCGTATTCCCTCTTAACAGGCCGGCAACGCACCTGCAGCTCTTCTGATGTTGCGAGTGTCCATGGGCGACGGTAGTTGCTTACCATCAGGTAACCCGTTTGCTCGCTTGCCCCCTTATTTAATAAAAAAAAATATATATATATGGTAATGTTATAACCAGTAGAAACGTTAAAAAAACATGCATATTCCCTTTTACTTATAAAGTTGTTCGGCTCCAATTTAACAGCTTTTTTTTTGTAACAGCTTGTAACGTGGATATCTTTTATCTCAAATTTTTTTTCGTTTGCACTTTGTCGACGTACTAAATATACAAATGTCTATGCAAAGTTTTATCTTTCTAGCACCGTATGGACGGTAAGCCAAAGAGTGACGGACGGACGGACGGACATAACGAAATCATAATGGTTCCGAGACGTGAACTACGGAGCCCTAAAAACGTACCCTCCTGGCCACTTGCCGCCACTCGTGCATGAGCCGGTCGCAGACGCGGCAGTCGGCGGGCATGTACGCCATCACCCAGTTGTGCTCGCGGCCCGCTGCTACGTCTATAGCTTGTTCTTCTGTTAGCTCCAAATCTGATATAAAATTATCAAAAATAAGATAATAATAAGATTGCTTCGGTGAAAAGTAGCAGTTAAAATGGCCGATGTGCAATTCAGATGCGATAGAATTGAAACTTTATCAATAACATCCTTGGTATACTTTATTCCGATTCATTTAGATCCTAACGTTGGGTTTGGGTCCCAAACCCCTTTGGGTTCGGAGACGATCAAGCAGCTTGGTGGCACGCACGTAATTTTTTGCCCATTTAAGCCTATCAAGCGGCTTGACAGGCGTAAATTTTTCCTTATTTCGTACCCGATCGTCCGCCAATCAAATCATCCCCCATTATTGCTACTGAGTTATGCTCGATCAAGCCGACAGCGAACACTGTCAAAACGTCACGTGCCACACGTCAAGCAGTCGCGACAAGCAAAAAATATAAAATCGATGAAGCGTCAAGCTGCTTGATCGTCTCGCCCCTAAGGTCAAATTACTGACTGAAATGAAAAATCCGAGGTTAAATGACAACTATGACAGTTACCAGTAGTATCCCTGAGTAGGTCTATGAACTCCACAATATCGTCTCTCTCTATGCGGCCGTTGTGGTAGTGCCTGGAAGAACCATTTTGGACCACTATCACGGGGTCGTCACGTGTTAGCCGATAGCAGTACTGCGCAGTGCTCGCCGTGCACGCCATTACACCGAACTGAAAATATATTTAAAAGTACTATCAGGGAATATAATTCATAAGCAGGTAGAGCGTACTTATAATCTATTTCTATTATAATGACGGCATGCAGTCACTACACTTGTCAAAGACAGGTCAGCTTGATATTAATATACACACACCGGCATATTTAGCGGAACATAAAATAAAGGTTTGATATCAGTATCATATAAGGTTGCTGGCTGGTTTATACGTCATTTAATTTAAAAAGAAATATTTTCAAATTAAGAAAACAACTGAACATCACATTTTATGCAATTGTTTTAATTTTATTCAAATACACCTTATCTGGAGCGAACTTCGAGTATTTCTTCCTTCTGAGTTTGATTTAAAATTTCATTGAAATACTGTTTTTTTGTTAGTTTTTTTTTAATCGCGTATCTTTTTGGAGTTGAGGACTGAATTATGCCTGACTTAGCCCCAACGGAGATTGCCAGGGCACTTGAAATGCGAAGAAATGGTCAAACCTACAGAGTGATATCCAGAGATCTTCGTCGACCAGTTTCAACGATCCATCGCAGTATCCAACGGTTCAGGGAGACCGGTACTTATGTGAGAAGAGCAGGACAAGGCAGAAAAAGACGCGCTTCGAGTAGGGATGATCGTTTCATTCGGCTTCGTGTACGAAGGAACCCCCGTTTGACGGCCGTCCAAGCCCGACATGAGTTAGAAGCAGTGCGGGGTGTAACCGTAAGTGAGCGTACGGTACGAAGAAGGTTCGAAGAAGCTGGTTTGGGTTCATTTGTGCCCGCCAAGGCTCCAAGGCTCGAGATATATCATCGTAGAAACAGGTTAACTTTTGCTCAGGAACATCGACTTTGGAACGCGGACCAATGAAGTAAGGTATTGTTTAGTGATGAGTGCAGAATTCTCTTAAATCAAATTGACGGCAGGCAAAGAATATACAGACGCAAAGGAGAACGAAACATTCAGACAAATTTTGAAACTACAGTTGCATACGGTGGTGGATCAATAATGGTTTGGGCGGGCATTTGTTTGGGAGCTCGCACAGACTTGGTAGTGATTGACAGAGGGAGTCTGACTGCAGACCGCTATATCAGAGAAGTTTTAGAAGAAAATGTCGTACCGTTTGCCCCATATATCGGTGACGATTTTGTTTTTATGCAGGATAATGCTCGGCCGCATACCGCTCGGGTAACTCAAGCTTATCTTAATGATATGAATATCACTGTTATGGAGTGACCGGCGAGATCACCGGATATGAACCCAATAGAGCACGTTTGGGACTTGCTGAAAAGAAAAGTTAAGTCCAGAATTCCAGCTCCTGCCAACGTGGGTGAACTGCGAATCGCCGTAGTTGAGGAATGGCGGAGACTATCCCAGGAGACCATCGATAACATCATTCTCAGTATGCCTAGACGGGTAGAAACTTTAATAAGAGCACGTGGAGGAAATACGCGATATTAATCACCATTTTTCTAATTTAATTAATTGTTATTTTAATATTAATTTTCACTTTTCTCGGTTACATGAAAAGTTCAAAAATGTACCATTTTCACAAATATCCTTTACTCGCAAAATCTGTTCGTAATGTGATCTCATTTTAAGTAAAACAAATGAAACTTTAAATAACAAAAGAAGTGTAGTAAGTAGATTTTAAAATAAAACCATATTTTTTAATTATGGACCTTTTTTTTGTGTTCCGCTAAATATGCCGGTGTGTTTAATAATTGTGACAATGGTCAATCTGTTTATAAATTAGATTACCTAATAGTACGTTACATACATACTACACTAGTTTTATCTAACTGATATTATACGTCTACCTTCATATCACCAAATTAATTCTACACATAACAGAATAATATTATTATTATATAATATTGTCGCTTGAAAAATAGAGTAAATCTTTTCTAGAGTCACTACTGCCATGAAAATTATTTACGTATTTTTTGGTGTAGACTAACGAGCAAGCGGATCACATGATGTTAAGCATTTACCATAGTGTCGGTTTAAAAGTAAAAAACTGGCCGTGCGAGCTAGACTCGCGCACGAGGGGTTCTGTACAAAACGGCAAAAAAATCACATTTTTTGTACGGCTCCCATATCCCTTAAATATTTATTTTATTCTGTTTTTAGTATTTGTTGTCATAGCGGCAACATAAATAGACCTTCAGTGAAAATATCAACTGTCTAGCTACCAGTGGCGTGCACAGGATTATGACACTGGGTATGCGGCGAAGTACTCGGTCACAAAAACTTTTTCGTTTATAGATTTTTAGCATAGCTACAGCCAAGCGACGGATCTCTAAGTCGAAACCATGCCAACAGAGCAAGTCTTAGATGTACTACTATTCATGTACATCTTCTACGGCAACGCAGACAAAACAGCGATCGATAGTCGCCGCGGAAGAAACTCTAATAAGTAAAATGATAAGCATATTTTAAAATATTATAACTACTCACCAGTCAGTCAGCTTCAATTTTCACATATTCAAGGTTCCGGTTACTTGAGATTACTATGTCCCGATGATAATTACTAAATAATATGCAAGGAAAACAATATAATTTAATCGTGTGTACACAACCACACAGCCAGTTATACGCTTCATAACTTTTAACATGAAATTTTCGAGTTACATTATTTTTTTGCTGGTTTAATTGTTGTAACTCGGGTACACACCTACCTTGAGACAGAATTTGAATCTTTTCACTAAATGACAATTGTGAGAACTTGTTATTTTTAATTTTTAATAAACACATTTTCAACACAAACCTCACAATCAAATAACATTTTAAAAAAAACAACAAACGCACTAATAAAAGCAAATCACTACAATTATTATAGAAACTCAGTAATAAACTGTTAAATGTACACACTTTCAAATGTTAAAATGAAAAATCTTTTAAGAAAACTATAAATAAACTGGAGCGATTAAATTGTAAACAATGCTTATCACATGAAATATGCAATATGGCCCCCGCGAAACACAAAACGTTTCTTCTATTTAAACAAATAAAACCTTACTTAACAAAAATGCATAATGTGTATACGTGATTTATTTGATTTCCGTCTATTATTTTTACTTGGATTATAGGCAACGAATAATTTCCGACAAGCCAGTTCGGCGGTTTTCGTAAGCGTTCGGATAGCCGAGAGCCATCGCCTGTCGCGGGAGTTGGCGCTATATAATCATGTCGATATTCATGGGTGTGTGCGTTTGCGAAGTATGAAAATTACACATACATGCGATGATATGTCCTGCAGAACGCAACGGCATGAGATGAGTTGCTATTTATAAAATATTAGGCGTTTTTAAGTTATTATATTTTTTAAATTAATTTATTTACTATTAATTAAAGTCATCTAAAACGTACGAACGTTTTATTAAAATATCTGTGAATGACAAGTAAAGCACTGCATTTCTACCTATATGGAGCGCACGCCCCTGCTAGCTACCACGGTTAAGGAGATACAGCCTGGTGACAGACAGACGGCGAAGTCTCAGTAATAGGATCCCGTTTTACCCTTTGGGTACGGAACCCAAAAAAATTACAATATACAATTATTACACAATGACTGCATTCGCCGCTCGAGTCGCTGGAGTAGCGTGTCGTCTTCGAAATATCAAATTACATTGTTTTTGTAGGCGGGGGGAGTTAGTTTCCGAATGAAAATTAAATAATTTTGTGAATATTTTGCCATGACCTTAATAATGGAAAATACGAGTTACGGCTCAATGTCTGAGAGAAAAAGACACGGTCTTATCATTCGGAAACTTATGTCCTCCTTTTTTTCCAAACATAACGGGACTGCGACATGCTTGTTTATATTTTTACAGTATAGTTTTAAACTATTAAAAATTATCACGTGCGTAATAAGTTAATGATAAACTTTGACAGCTATGCCTCACTCTGCAGTGGCGACCACTGGCGAGCACGAAAACGGTGGCCCTCACTAGAATGGCCAACACGTACCTAGTTCAGGCGTGTTTATTAACAAACCGAAAATGCTAGATAGAGTTATACTAGGAGTCTTCAAATTTTTTTGTAGCCTCTATATTAAAAAAGTTTTGGGGTATAATAAATGACAGGTAATGGAGCAACTAACGTGGATATCGGTGTCGATCATGTCCAGACTGGCCTGCGTGAAGGGGGCCAGCAGGTGGTCCCATGCCGCGCCGGACGGCGCCACTAGTAGCACCCACATAGACATGTCTGGAACACCACTATGTCATTAATATGTAGACATTACTAATTAAAATCGTACCAATAGATTAAAGGAACTAACGCTACAAGGGAACAAACATACATACATACATAGACTGCAAAAATCATTATCCTTCCTTTTGGCTTCGCCGTAGTTGGGTAAAAATATATTTAGAGCGCGTTTACAAAATGTGTTGTTTGAAAGCGGTCTATTACGAACTGACATTGTTTTAGAAACGTTTTGTTCAATAAATCCAGACAGTGACCAGATATTACGGACTGACATTTCTTTAGAAATGTGTGACCAGATAATATAGGTAAGCCTTATTAGATATTGCTACTCATTATGATTTATGCATAATAGCAAAATACGCTATTACTTATATAATATTTTTAAACGAGTTTTAAGGTGATTATATCCGCTATCTTTGGGTATTTTTAAACAAATAAAGTTAGCTACATAAGAACAGAAAAATGATCATCCTAAACACGACCTCTTGTTGTAAATTTTGGGAAAATTCTTTATCATACTGTAATTTATAATTTTTATTTATTTTTTAAGCCAATTTTAGATAAATAAGTACTTTATGTGTGACAATTGTTAGTTTTGTAGAATTTGGTTTCATATGGTCGCAAAATGGACCGAAAACAGACGTATATTCCAGAAACATTACTGATGCAATAATGTGGCGCGTATCTTTGCTAATGTTTGCGACTATAACCCAAAACATTACCTCTGTACAATCGTCAAACTTACCTCTGTTCAGTTTTACATTGTTATTTATGTTACTGTGTGTGGATGTTGGTATGCTCGAGCAGATTAACTCACCACCGATCAGTATGTTGTTGTAGTCGGACGGTGACAGAGTGTGCAGGCTGAGCGCGCGCCCCGCGTCCGCCACATACGCGGAGGCGGAGCGCCACAAGTACTGGTACGCACCCCCGGGCTTCAGTAACCCGGCAGATGGGGTTTCGGACACTTGCAGCGAATTGCATAGATCTGATAGGGCTTCACAGTCGATTTCACCTGCAAAATTTGAATAGTCAGTTTATTTGGACCACCCCTGTGTCGCGGGTTCGAATCCCGCCGAACCTAATCTAATTCATAAGCGGGTGACCATTGTCATTTACGGACAAATTAGTATTTTAATAGAATAAGGTATAAAACTGACATGTCATTGATAATTGTATTGTGACTGTATGTGGTCATTATAATACAAATAAATTCTTCGAATACTCTACCTGCTTATTAATTAGATTCCCTGATAGTAATATGAATAAGTGAGAAATAAAACTTACCAAAATGCATGTGCGGTAAGTCTGCCTTCAATTGATGTAGCAACATGTAGTCATCACCTTTCTTTGTGAAATACAACAGCCATGCTCTATCGTGGCCGTTACGCAGATCGGTCCTTATTTTCTATATGAAACAAAATAAATTGATGCCATAAAAAATTACAGAACCTTTTTACCCTTTCTTAGAACAAAAAAATTATAGTTTAAAAAAACTAAAAAAAAACACGCTTTTATAGAAAATCTAACTAAAAAATAAAAAATAAAATTTAATAAATTTTGATTAAGAATAGTGTAAATGAAAAATAAATGTTTATTATTGTAAAAAAGCGTGGGGTGCAGTGTCTTCACCCGTACGTTTGTTTGTATGTAACCGACTCAAGTGGATTTGATTTTGATACACTTCAAACGGTCAGATTTCGTTTAAAGTGATTTTTAAGATATTATCAAAGTGAAGATCCTTCTCATATATCTGTCAATAAAATGTTTATAACTATTGATACTATGCACCCCACGTTTTTTTACAATAATAAACATTTATTTTTCATTTACACTATTCTTAATCCAAATTTATTAAATTTTATTTTTTATTTTTTAGTTAGATTTTCTATAAAAGCGTGTTTTTTTTTTAACTATAATTTATTTTCTGCTTTTTAGTACGATTTGCCAAAGAGTAAGCCTGGAACTGCACGCATGATTATTAATTATAATAATTTATAATTTCAATTTTTAAAATTACATTTTTTTTAATTTTTAATAGTAAAATCTTTTTATTAAAAATTAAATCGAATTATTGCATTGTCATCGGTCTTTGACAGGTTTGCAAAGTTTGAATTAAATCTGATCGTTCAAAGTAGGACAAAATCGAGCCCAAAGGAGTTGGTTACAAGCAAGCAAGCAAGCAAGCAAGCAAACATACAGGTGAAACTGATAAAAGCGTTATAAAAAGGGTCATGATTTGGGCAGTCTATGTATATATGTAAATATGTTTGTTCCACCCTAACGCCTAAACTACTAATGAGATTTTAATGAATGAGGTGTCAAAAGATTTGCAATAATGGCCCAGGTAACATGTGCTATATAATTTACGTCGGGTTATAGTTTTTATAAAAAATAGTTTATAAATATAGTATTATTACCTTTAATTTGTCCAATCCAATTTTTTCTATTTTGGGTAAGGCCGCTACAATCTCTGTTACAATAACTTTCTCATCCCTACTGTCAATATCAATCTTTGTACTTTTGTACTTGAACACAACTACAACTTCTGTATTATCAGTTAACTTTTTTCGGACATTCTCTTTAGCAATCACTACTGTCGCTAAGCCTTTCTGAAATATTGGTAGATTACATTATTATTATTTAAGAAACCATACTCGGCACACGAAGGGTTCCAAATTTTTTTCAAATGCCAAAAATCACGTTGGTTGTATTGGATTGTATTGTATTTTCTTGTTTTTAGTATTCGTAGTTATAGCGGCAACAGAAAAATATAATCTGTGAAAATTTCAACTGTCTAGTTATCAGATTTCATGCGATACAGCCTGATGACAAACCAACAGACGGACAGCCTGAGTCTTAGTAATGGGGTTCCGTTTTTACCCTTTGCGTCCAGAACCCTTAAAGGGGTGTGCCATGTGAGTATTTTATCAGCATATACTCGTACATATGCATACGATGCGACAAATTCCATAACTAATTCTTAATCTTTAGCTATCCAGTGTGGCATTAGATATGAAGTTTAAAAAAAATCTGTGGCACTTACGAGTTTGTAAGCAATCCTCGTTACTGCATCACTGTACAAGTTGTCAGTGTCAACAACATAAGCCATGGGTTTGTCAACATTCTGTATCTGTGATATGTGGCCAACATTCACTTTGCTCTTTACATACATGATTACAAACTCCTCAAGGGAATCAAACCTGTGTGCACCACGGTACAGTACAAAGTTGCCATGTTTACCCTGAAATAGATAAATATATCAATGTTGAAAATGTAAAAAATGCATGAAATATGATAAAATGCACTAGCTCATCTTGACATAATTATGTTTACAATCTTTTTTTTTTGATATGAACGTCTCATAAATCAATGAACGCCGGCTGCACGCACGAAAAATTATGCGAGAGCGGCGGAGCAAGCGATAGAGAGGCACGAGTGGCCTACGCGCTCAGCTTGTGATGACGTTATCACGTAAAATTATAGTCCGTAAACTGACTTAGGAGACAACCACTTTTTTAATACTTACATCAGGGTAAAAAAGTAATGATGGATAACTTCCTATTCTCATGTTGTTGTAGCAAAAAGAATTGTAGTATTTACAATTTACAGATGCAACATTTACCTGAAAAAATAGTTTTTTAAATAAGTCAATTAAAATTCATATTAGAGAAAAGTTTATAAAGTTAAAAACAAAATAATTTAATTAGTTGTGATAAGTTGAAAATACGATATCTTAAACTAAAATAAAACTCAACTCACAATGTCTTTATAAACTTCAGCCAATTTTTTCCAATGGTCAGCTAAGCTCTGACAAGGTGGGCAGAATGGTGAATAAAAATTAATAAAATATAATCCATCATTCAAGTATGAGTCTGAAACAAAACATGTTGAATAAATATGAATAAAGCCCTTTTAATTTATTATATAGGTCTACTGCAACACTGAAAGCTGTATCCATTAAGGTAAAATCATTTCATAAAATACAATAAGCCGTCACAGGAGTCCTGGCAGATGTAAAAACCTTAAAATTATTTACTATCTATTCAATGTGTCTTTGTCTGTCAAATGACATATCCAATGCATCAGACAAAGAGACATTAAATAGCTTATCTGTTGAGTAAATATTTTTATAATCAATAAGGGTGCTAAGTCAATAAGTCATTCCATGGCAAAGTAACACAATGTAGGTTACGGACATTACAAATAACTAGCTGTCCTAACACTTCTTGTTCTGTCTTAACTATGTACTGAAATAAATAAATAACAACACCTACAACTGGCAGGGGCGTGCGCTCCTTGTAGGCAGAAATGCAGTGCTTTACTTGTCATTCACAGATATTTTAATAAAACGTTCGTACGTTTTAGATTACTTTATTTAATAGTAAATAATTTAATTAAAAAAATATAATAACTTAAAAACGCCTAATATTTTATAAATAGCAACTCATCTCATGCCGTTGCGTTCTGCAGGACATATCATCGCGTGTATGTGTAATTTTTATACTTCGCAAACGCACACACCCATGAATATCGACATGATTATATAGCGCCAACTCCCGCGGCGGGCGATGGCTATCGGCTATCCGATCGCTTCCGAAAACCGCCGAACTGGCTTGTCGGAAATTATTCGTTGCCTATAATCCGAGTAAAAATAATAGACGAAAATGTAATAAATCACGTATGCACATTATGCATTTTTGTTTAGTAAGGTTTTATTTGTTTAAATAGAAGAAACGTTTTGTGTTTCGCGGGGGGCATATTGCATATTTCATGTGATAAGCATTGTTTACAATTTAATCGCTCCAGTTTATTTATAGTTTTCTTATCTTAAAAGATTTTTCATTTTAATATTTGAAAGTGTGTACATTTAACAGTTTATTACTGAGTTTCTATAATAATTGTAGTGATTTGATTTTACTAGTGCGTTTATTGATTTTTTTTAAATGTTATTTGATTGTGAAGTTTGTGTTGAAAATGTGTGTTTATTAAAAATTAAAAATAACAAGTTCTCACAATTGTCATTCAGTGAAAAGATTCAAATTCTGTCTAAAGGTAGGTGTGTACCCGAGTTACAACAATTCAACCAGCAAAAAAATAATGTAACTCGAAAATTTCATGTTAAAAGTTATGAAACGTATAACTGGCTGTGGTTGTGTACACACGATTAAATTATATTGTTTTCCTTGCATATTATTTAGTAATAATTTATTTATTTATTTATTATACTTTATGCACACAATATGGTACAAAGGCGGGCTTAATGCCTTGTGGCATTTTCTACCAGCCAACCTATGGGTGATGCAGAGACAGTGTGAGGTAGATGCATAGTATTAAAAGAAAACATAGACTTAGACATTTTGAGTATATATACAATATACAGGGTGACCTGAAATTCGATACATTCTTTTGAAAGATAGAAAGTAGACCTCATTTACAGTAATATTTTTCATGGCATCCCCTATCCGAAAGTTGATATTTACAAAGTTATTGAAATTTCAAAATTTTTTTCTTTATTTTCGACTTTTTGACTTTGACATGACGTATTTTTAAAAATGTTTGTCTTTTAGTGATTTTTATAATGTATTTTAACCGTCAATGAGTCAAATAATATTTTTAAGGAATAAATAGGGACAAACTAAGCGAGAATTTTTCATTATGGGACATGAAACAGAATTTTCTTTTAAGAAAAATGCACATTTTTCTTAAAAACAGGTGATTTTCTTTAAAAAGTTGTATGATACAATGCGTACAAATACCTTAAATAACTTTCTTACCTCATAAGCTTCCAAAAAAGGTACAAATATGTACATAAAAATATGAACATGTAATAAACAAAGACAAAACAATCATCAGGTAACGTTATCTCAAGAATTACTCTACCTGAGGCCTTTTTTTTCAATTGTTTCCTTTGTTCAAACTTCGGGATGTTTCGGCTACTGTCGTCGCGGCCCTTTGTCAATGAGTTACCGACTGGCTTAGAGAGCAAATTTAGTAGCTAATATTAGTTTTAAGTCAACTATTGCCGTGTACGGACGTATTGTTGCTTTAAACTACACCCTTACTTCTACTTGTGATTTTTTTGTATCGCGATGGCTGCTTTTGAGTACGATGAATACGCTGACATCTTGTTTTGTTACGGACTTTGTAATGGTAATGCTGCTGCTGCACGAAGAACATACGTTGAACGTTTTCCGAATCGACGAGTGCCAAACGTTAGAGTGTTTTCAACAACATTTCGACGAATTCGGGAAAGCGGCCGTGTTGATAGAAGACGTGGCGATTCAGGCAGACCTCGTTTGTATGCTCCAGAAGAAGAAGAAGAAATTTTAACACTTTTTCAAAATGATCCTTCTATTTCTACAAGAGCAGCAGCTAGAAGACTTGGATTGAGTCAATGGAAGGTGTGGTTTACAGTACACACAGCGCGTCTACATCCATTTCACTACACGCCTGTCCAAGCGTTGGAAAAGGGAGACCCGGTTAGAAGAATGGAATTCTGCCGTTTTATGATAAATGCAGACATGGAGGATCGCAATTTCTTCTCAAGAATATTGTGGACGGATGAATCGAAATTTGACCGTGACGGGATAAACAATTTCCACAACACACATTACTACATTCAGTCTAAATGTCTGGATGGGTATAATTAATAATAATTTAGTTGGACCTCATTTTTTGCCTCAAGATTTAAATGGTGAAATGTACGAACATTTCCTAAGAGAGGAGAATACTGGTTTAATGGAAGATGTGCCAATAGCAACTCGTCGTAATATGATTTTCCAGCATGATGGTTGCCCGTCCCACTTCCGCCTCGGCGTACGCCAGTGGCTAGACCAAACTTACCCACATCGCTGGATAGGTCGAGGCGGGCCAATTCCTTGGCCAGCACGGTGTCCCGATTTGACCCCGTGTGATTTTTATCTTTGGGGTCATATGAAGGCTTTGGTGTATACTACACCCATAACTACTGTAGAGGAGCTCAGAAGCCGCATAAGAAATGCAGCAGAAGAAATCAAAACTAGTCTTACTACCAGAATAATCAAAACAGAGGTACGGAGAAGACTACGGGCCTGTATCAGAAACAGAGGTTCGCATTTTGAGCAAGACCTAAAGTAGAATATTTATTATTAAATTTAATTAAACATTGATGTTTTTTAAACACAATAAACGTAATTAAATTCAAGTTTTTCCTTTTATCCTTATCGCAAATAAATCGATTTAGACATTATTTCATTTTACTTCTAATATGTTTACTACAACGTCATATTTTTATGTAGACATTTGCACCTTTTTGGAAAGCTAATGAGATAAGGAAGTTATTTAGAATATTTGTACGCATTGTATTATACATTTTTTTAAGAAAATCACCTGTTTTTAAGAAAAATGTGCATTTTTCTTAAAAGAAAATTCTGTTTCATGTCTCATAATGAAAAATTCTCGCTTAGTTTGTCCCTATTTATTCCTTAAAAATAATATTTGATTCATTGACAGGATTATTATACAGGATAATAATAATAAATACTACCATATAAATACTAATATAACTCTATATTTAAAATTAACCTACTAAATATTTTAAATATGTAAACCTAATAATATATAACATAATAAGATATCTAAATAATTTACTTATTTGTTCTAGTCTATTTCTAGTCTGCCAATGATTTTAAGTATAGTTCACGAACTCTGCGTTTGAATACATTTTTTGTCTCAGACATCCTAACATCTTGGGGTAGTGAATTCCAAAGGAGGATGGACTGAATATGGAAGGATGAATGGATAAGGGAGGAGCTATGACAAGGACAAAGAAGGAGCAAATTATTTGTAGAACGAAGATTTCTATCATGGCTACTGCACAGATATTTAAAATGAGGAGTTAGGTAGTGAGGAGCAGAGGGGGAGTGAAGAAGGGAATAGAGTGTACACAGAGCCCGTAGAGAACGACGTTGTCGTATTGGCAGCCAATGAAGCTTAGAGCGGAAGGAGGAGATGTGGTCGTACTTACGGAGGCCAAAAACAAATCTTATACAATTATTAAGGAGCCGGTCGAGTTTGTTGAGTAGGTCTGCATTAAGGTCGAAGTAGCAAATATCACAATAATCCAGTATTGGGAATATAAGGGCTTGAACAAGCATAGTTTTTATATTGGAAGGCAAGACATTTTTCAGACGGTAGAGAGATCGCAAGCAACTGGTAACACTATTACCAACATTAGCGATTTGGGTACGCCAGTCAAGATTAGCATCAATATATAAACCGAGATCCTTAACACACGAGCTGAGAGGAATAATGTTGCCGTTATAGATAATAGGCGGGAGACTTCCTGTGTCAACTCTACTCAATAGTCTTGGACTTCCTAATAAAATCGCCTGACACTTAGTGGCATTCACTGACAGTCCGAACTCAGTGGACCAAGTGTGAATAGCGTTTAGATCTCGGTTTATATCATCGATGGCAGTGGACAGATGTTCAACCCCTTCTTGACAGTACACCTGCAAGTCATCAGCATACAGATGATACGAAGTACATAGAACATAGGATATTAAATTTATAAATATGGAAAATAAAAGAGGAGAGAGTAAGCCGCCTTGAGGAACCCCAGCTTCGAGAACCCGCCAATCAGAAAAATACTGGTCAACGCGTACACGCTGCTGACGGCCCCGAAGATAAGAAGAGAACCAGTTCAACGCTTCAGGCGAGATCATAAGATGGAAGAGGATGGCCAGGAGAATATCGTGGTTGACATTGTTAAAGGCGTTTGAAAAGTCAATCAGCACTAAAATAGTGACTTTCGAATCCTCCATGCCTGCCCTTATATCACTAGTAATTTTTAATAGAGCCAAAGTGGTACTGTGTCCAGGTCTGAATCCAGATTGTAGTGGAGAGAGAATGTTGTGTTTGAGCACAAACCGAGACAACTGCCTGTGAACACACGCCTCGATCACCGGGATCACAATTATCATCGGGATATAGTAATCTCAAGTAACCGGAACCTTGAATATGTGAAAATTGAAGCTGACTGGTGAGTAGTTACAATATTTTAAAATATGCTTATTATTTTACTTATTAGAATTTCTTCCGCCGCGACGATCGATCGCTGTTTTGTCTGCGATGCCGTAGAAGATGTACATGAATAGTAGTACATCTAAGACTTGCTCTGTTGGCATGGTTTCGACTTAGAGATCCGTCGCTTGGCTGTAGCTATGCTAAAAATCTATAAACGAAAAAGTTTTTGTGACCAAGTACTTCGCCGCATACCCAGTGTCATAATCCTGTGCACGCCACTGACAACTGGCAGGAACAGATAGTATGGGAATATTCAATTGTCGTATTTAGTATTTTCCCTGAATTTTTACAATATTTCTTGCCGTTACTTTACATTCATATTCATACACACATTGTTTCAAGACCAAAATTAGCCAAATTGGTCAGCAGTTTAGCCAAAGACATGGGAATTACAATCCATTTTTATATTCAGGAGAAGAAGACTGGACGTTACCTGCCACTCTGCTTGGGTAAATACAGTATCCCACAGGAACACTATACTTGTTCAAATAAAAAATACCCTTTGTCCTTCCCTGTGGTCCTATCTATATTAGTGCCGAATTTCATTAAAATTGCCCCAGTAGTTTCAGAGCCTATTCAACGCATAGAAACAAAAAAACTTTCCTCTTTATAATATTACTTACAAAAGATAATTATATTAGATACTTACAAAAACTGCTTGCAGAAAGTGTGACCACATAAGGATCATCATGGTACAGGCCATTGTAGTATAAGTTATTATATTCTGCTTGAGACTGGTAATCATATTTTCTGGTGTATGACTGTTGGGATCCATAGAGATTGTACTTATGTCTCTTTTCAGGGTCTTTCAATGTTTCATATGCCTCTGTTACCTTTAAAAACTTCTGTCGGTCAACTGCATTCTAAAATAAAATTTTAAATATTATTTCAACAAAATATTTCCATTTAAACATTTTGTCTTTGGTATCCCCAAGTGATAAATTTTTCACCTCATCACTGATTTGTTTTCTTATACAGTTCTAAAAAAATATCTAGGTAAACCAAAATAAATGTGTTATAGGTATTCAGTGTAATTTAAAATTAGTTAATATAAGTGTGATGTATTAGATCCTCTTAACTAAGTTAACATGACCTAGTAACTGCTCCCACATACATCCCACACAAAACAAATTTCATCATAGTGCATGCACAAGTGACATAGATATTAATGAAAGTGTAACATTCACTTTTTAAAAATTAATGAATAAACGAATACTTACAGGATTTTTGTCGGGATGGAGTTTAATTGCAAGCTTTTTATAAGCTTGTTTTATTTCCTGAGTAGTAGCTTGCTTTGTGACACCCAATATCTCGTAATAAGATACTTCTGATAGATTCACGTTTCCCAAAGAGAGAATCGTCAAAAAAACGATGAATTTCATCCTGCAAACGAAGGAATTTTGCATGTAATCTGACAAAAAGTATTTCTATTGTAAGCATTACACTTCAAGGAGGGCTTTATTATATAAAAACCTTACTCCTCATTTAATTTTTAATATTAATGGTTGTAAGTAATTTGTAATTATTGATTACCTTAAAATTAAATTTGTGTGTTGTTGTAATATTTTATTCGTATTTAAATGGGTCAACAGTCAACACTCACTAAAACATTTGTGAAGTTAAAAATGTCCGTGGTTACATAACTCACTTATTATATTTAAAGAACAACTATAGTAGTTATTACCGCTTCGTTATAAATCATAAAAAATACATTTTAGGTATGTAAGTTTTCAAATTAAAAATAATTTTAGGTTAAGGTTCGTTCCCAACTCGGCCAAATGTCAATTGTCATTTGTCAGTGTAATATTTTTTAAATTGAAATATATAGCATCGGCTTAAATCTATTTGCAGAACATCTGCTCCATTACTCTGACGTTGGCAACTCCTATTACAGGGAAGCTATGCCAAAAGAAGAAGAAGAAGAAATCCATTTGCCAGTGTCAAGTTAAAAAGGCGGGAAATAGAATTATCGTTTCAATTTTCAACACCGTATTCCTAAATCGTCAAGTCTAAAGTCTAGTCAAAGTCCAAATAAATAGTCAGTGCAGTTAATGAGTCAAGTCAGTCGATTCAGTAAAGTAGTAGAAGCTTTACTGAAAGTTCCTAGGGAGTTTTGGAGGCGACACAAAATAGCACGTTTTTTGAAGTTGTACCACTTGCCCACACTTGTACACGTTAACGAATATTTAATGGTTAATATTCTACGAATATTACACAATAAGAACCGAAATAACACAAATTTTTTAACGAAGTACAAAAACCACAATGTCGCCCATTGAGTTCCCCGGCAAAGCTGTCATTATTATTATTATTTTTTATTTATATGGCGTTCGGCTTAACACTATTTGTCAGTGTCAAGTTTAAATGGTGGGTAAATAGAATAAGCAATTTCCCTAAAAAAATTTCTATCCTCTATTGTTTATAACAAAATGTCTTAGATAATATTATACTACAGGATAAGGTACGCATGAAAATTTTCAAACAAAACTTTCTGCCAATTTTGGTGCGGGGAGGTAACTCTCACTATGAAAAAAAAAATCACACATTTACAAAAATATTTTGTGTCGTTACAAACTCACACATTTACAAAACTTCAACACTAGCTTAATTTTTCACTCAAATAAGGGTCTAATTGGACATACCTTTACAAGAATAGAAGATCGATGCCAAAAAATAGGCATAAAAAATCTATATTACACTACCCCAACAGAAGCTATTCGAGAAGAAATTGAAGAAATCGGTAATATAGTGAGAGGTGAGATTGTCAATAAACCAGGTACGAAAGATCGTTTTAATGTTTTCTTTGTTAATCTTGAGCCACATCATGTGACATGAGAATAATAAGTTAGTCAAAAACAAAAAGTATATACACACACCGGCATATTTAGCGGAACATAAAATAAAGGTTTGATATCAGTATCATATAAGGTTGCTGGCTGGTTTATACGTCATTTAATTTAAAAAGAAATATTTTCAAATTAAGAAAACAACTGAACATCACATTTTATGCAATTGTTTTAATTTTATTCAAATACACCTTATCTGGAGCGAACTTCGAGTATTTCTTCCTTCTGAGTTTGATTTAAAATTTCATTGAAATACTGTTTTTTGTTAGTTTTTTTTTAATCGCGTATCTTTTTGGAGTTGAGGACTGAAATATGCCTGACTTAGCCCCAACGGAGATTGCCAGGGCACTTGAAATGCGAAGAAATGGTCAAACTTACAGAGTGATATCCAGAGATCTTCGTCGACCAGTTTCAACGATCCATCGCAGTATCCAACGGTTCAGGGAGACCGGTACTTATGTGAGAAGAGCAGGACGAGGCAGAAAAAGACGCGCTTCGAGTAGGGATGATCGTTTCATTCGGCTTCGTGTACGTAGGAACCCCCGTTTGACGGCCGTCCAAGCCCGACATGAGTTAGAGCCCGACAGTGCGGGGTGTAACCGTAAGTGAGCGTACGGTACGAAGAAGGTTCGAAGAAGCTGGTTTGGGTTCATTTGTGCCCGCCAAGGCTCCAAGGCTCGAGGTAAATCATCGTAGAAACAGGTTAACTTTTGCTCAGGAACATCGACTTTGGAACGCGGACCAATGGAGTATTGTTTAGTGATGAGTGCAGAATTCTCTTAAATCAAATTGACAGAAGGCAAAGAATATACAAACGCAAAGGAGAACGATACATTCAGACAAATTTTGAAACTACAGTCGCATACGGTGGTGGATCAATAATGGTTTGGGCGGGCATTTGTTTGGGAGCTCGCACAGACTTGGTAGTGATTGACAGAGGGAGTCTGACTGCAGACCGCTATATCAGAGAAGTTTTAGAAGAAAATGTCGTACCGTTTGCCCCATATATCGGTGACGATTTTGTTTTTATGCAGGATAATGTTCGGCCGCATACCGCTCGGGTAACTCAAGCTTATCTTAATGATATGAATATCACTGTTATGGAGTGGCCGGCGAGATCACCGGATATGAACCCAATAGAGCACGTTTGGGACATGCTGAAAAGAAAAGTTAAGTTCAGAATTCCAGCTCCTGCCAACGTGGGTGTACTGCGAATCGCCGTAGTTGAGGAATGGCAGAGAATATCCCAGGAGACCGATGGGTAGAAACTTTAATAAGAGCACGTGGAGGAAATACGCGATATTAATCACCATTTTTCTAATTTAATTAATTGTTATTTTAATATTAATTTTCACTTTTCCCGGTTAGATGAAAAGTTCAAAAATGTACCATTTTTCACAAAATATAGCCTTTACTCGCAAAATCTGTTCTTAATGTGATCTCATTTTAAGTAAAACAAATGAAAATTTAAATAAAAAATGAAGTGTAGTAAGTAGATTTTAAAATAAAACCATATTTTATTAATTATGGACCTTTTTTTTGTGTTCCGCTAAATATGCCGGTGTGTTTATTTGCAAAGCACCTTAGCAAAGTATTTGAATCAAATACCTCAACTATGATACAGTTTGAAGATGAAGATGAATTTGACTGTACTGAATAGCGACCAACAATTATTGTCATTACCAATAAAAATGGTAACTCCCAGAGAACTTACAGCAGGAATTAAAAGACTGGGAAGGAAAAAAGCCCCTGGATATAAGTTGATAACCGGTGAAGTATTAAAACATCTACCAAGGAAAGCAGTTGTATTTTTGATAATGTTATTTAATGTCATACTAAGATTGCATCACTATCCAAGGCTATGGAAGATATCACAGATCTACATGCTACCAAAACCAGGAAAACTAACAAGAGATCCTAGCTCCTATCGACCAATAAGCTTGCTGCCAGTCATTTCAAAGCCATTTGAAAAGTTACTACTAAAAAGGCTCAAATCAATTTTAAATACAGAAAAAATAATTCCTGACCACCAATTTGGGTTTAGACAGCAACACTCAACAGTGGAGCAAGTTCACCGTGTGGTAAGGAAAATAAGGTAGTCTTTAGAGAGAAAAGAGTACTGTGCCGTAGTGTTTCTCGATATACAGCAAGCTTTTGACAGAATGTGGCACAAAGGACTTCTGTTCAAAATGCTTACTTTGCTTATTATTGCTTACTACATGCTTTTCAATTCTTATCTTGAAGGCAGAAAATTTCAAGTAAAGTATGATGATGAAGTATCAAAACTGTATGATATCAGAGCATTTATACCACAGGGTTCAGTCCTAGGCCCAATATTATACTCCATATATACAGCTGACCTACCCAACAGCAGAAATGTAGTTACGGCAACTTATGCTGACGATACTGCCTGTCTTGCTAGTGATGTTAATCCAACCATAGCAGCACAAAAACTACAAGACCACATGAATAAGGTAGATTAGTGGAGGATTAAGCCAAGCGTCAACAAATCTGTACAAATAACCTATACCTTACGGAGGGGAGACTGCCCACCAGTCACCCTACGAGGAGAAAAACTACCGTCAGACAACAGTATTAAATACTTGGGAATGCACATTGATAGAAAACTAACTTGGGCGAAACATATTAAAACAAAGAGACAGCAAGCAGATATCGAATATAAAAAATTGTACTGGCTTATAGGACGACAGTCACCTCTGACTCTTGACAACAAACTACTGGTTTACAAAGCCATTATCAAGCCAATATGGACATATGGCATCCAATTGTGGGGCTCATCAAGCTACAGCAACGTAGAAATATTGCAAAGATTCCAGGATAAATGTCTAAGAATGATATCTAATGGTTCACAACTAACTCTGAAATACATGAGTACTTAAATATTACAACAGTAAAGGAAGAGGTATGTAATTATATAAAAACATACAAGACAAGACTAGAAAACCACAGCAATGAACTTGCAAGAGACCTGATAATTGATGAAGATATAAGAAGACTGAAACGTCTGCGTATTCTAGACCAGAGAGAATGAGGCATTGCTCTCTATGATAATAATGGAAGAGCTGTATGTTTAGTGGAACACCTCTCACAAAAGATAATAATAATAATAAAACACACCATCTGAGAATGGCTAAGTGAAAGCCGATGGCAGATTTAATTACATTTAATTTGTTACAAAACAAAAAAGTAAAAAAAAAGTAGTTAATATATAATAAAAAAATGATAAGTGCGTTATTGCAAAAAAAGTATTTTATTGAAAATAAAAATAGATCGTATAAATCCACAAGATACCACTGAAGCTAAATACATTGTGATACATTAGAATAAAACTACGGTATTTACATTCCAATATATCTTTATTAACCTCATCATATTGAAATTAAAATAAACCTAAGTATGTCAGCAACAAAAAATTAAACAAAATCAACTTGCCTTTATTATTACTGATTTTTAAAATGAATCAATTTAGTGTAAATGTGCCATGAGATGTGCCAAATGAGAACAGTTAATTTTACCTGCTGTTGAAGAGGTTTTAAAAACTGTTCTGCACAAATCTTCAATTGACATACCTACTCAAAAGAATTCCTTTGAGTAACAACACTGTACAAAGACGTATTGATGAAATGAGCTACCCTCCTCTTTAATTTGGCCTTATAATCTATCCAATACTGTAAATAAAATACAGCAGTGAGTTTATGGTCTTAGTAATATTACAGATTGAATAATTTAAACATAAAATAAAACATAATATTTTTGAGTTACTTTGGACCAGCTTTTCCAATCTTTGTTGCCGGCGCCTTGAGCATTCAGTATCTCTGCAACCTCCTGCCATTTTCGTTTCGAGTACTCCTTCGCTTGTAAGGATCGGTTATAGGAAACAGCGATATCTCTATGAGAATTTAGGTGTTCCCATAAGATATCGAGCTGTTGCCCAGAAACCCGACGATTCCCAACGCTGCAAACGAAATCATAAACACTTGAACCACTTGAAATTCCTTCAGCATTTTTAACTTTTGCTTTGGTGTTTTAAATATTATTCAACAGAACATTTTATGAGATCACCACACACGTTTCATCATACACTTTTCTGGATATTTACTTACTTTCTATTTGTCATTATTACGAGTAAGAATATTTAAATAGAAAATGTCGAAATAATCACTCACACACTAGGTACTTGAAACTTTTTTGTTTTATCGCGCCACCACAACACTTGACGTCTTCAATATTCATGCCGAAAAACGGATCGCGTTGTCAGCATTGCTAGTTTTTAACAATTTCACTGTTTGATTTAATTATTATAGTAAACAATTTAACGCTGTTATATTTAATTTATTGATTTATTTTCAGATATAATAGAAAACCTTTCAAATTCACTATATTCTCTAGTGAAGTTTCTTTATTTGTTTAGACAAGTCCGTAAAGTGGAACGCAATAATTACGAATGTCACAATCATTATGACATTCGTGCGAGAGGGACAAAGCGCGTTATAATTAGCTGCTACCTCGCTTCCATAAGTGCTATAAGTAGCAAAATGTTGACAATTAATTTGATATCGTTTGTTCTTTCCCATCACTAAGCAGGAATAAAACAATATTGTTTTCATACACTATAAAAAGCTTATGGTACGAATCAAAGTAATGTTATTGTAATCTTACTATAAAGTGTTCTGGAAACATGATAGTTTTAGAAAAGGTTGTGGTAGGCCTCCTGATGTTGAAAGTTTCTTGTGTGATTATCTGCAAACAACTCATTTTTCTATTCAACTGGACGAGTCAACTTTACCTGGCAATGAAGCATTATTTTTGGCATATGTTCGATTTGTTATGGGCGAAGAAATTCATGAAGAGTTACTATTCGTGAAAACTTTGTAGACGGTCACTAAAGGCGAATCAATATTTAATGTCCTGAGTGATTATTGTAAAGAAAAATCGATCCCATTTACAAACGTTATTTCGGTGGCAACAGATGGAGCTCCTGCCTTGGTCGGGTGATATCGTGGGTTTATAGGCCATCTTAAAAGAATTATACCATAGGTAACTGCAATTGACTGTGTTATCCACCTACGACATCTAGTAGCGAAAAATTTGAGTGATAGATTGCACCAATCGCTTCAATTTGTGATTAATGCAGTTAACAAAATTAGAAGCAATTAATTGAATACACGCTTATTTGCACAATTGTGCGATGAAAATGATGAAACTTCCAACAATTGCTGTTACATACCGAAGTACGCTGGTTGTCGAAAGATGCATGTTTATCAAGATTTTATTCACTTTTTGACTCAGTTTTAGAATTTATGGAAAGTAAAATCCTGATTAAAAAAAAAACCTAATCAATTTTAAAGCAGACATCGCGTATTTGACAGATTTGTTCAAAAAATTTAATGACCTCAACTTACAATTACAAGGGGTCAGCCATCATTTAATAAAAACAAAGAGTGTAAATTTAAAAGGAAAATATTGGTCGGCGCGAATTTTCACAGTTTTCAAACTTATCGCAGGTAGAATGCCTTGATGAAGATATTCAGACATATGTTCAACATTTGATTGCCCTGCATGATGATTTTAAAATCAGATTTGCAGACATTCTGTCGATGGAAATACCACTATGGATCATAAATCCATTTGATGAAACGGAAGTGGAGAATGTAATATTACAAGAGGAGCTACTCGAGCTTAGCACTAATGAGGAGCTGAAAGTGACATTTAAAAGAGGGTATCAAAAATTTTGGCTGCAGGCTGAAATACCTAAAAAATATCCTGCACTGTGGGGAATCGCGCAAATGCTTCTGATAGCGTTTCCCTCGTCATATCTCGTCGAAAAAAGTTTTAGTGCCGTTACAAACTTATTAACAAAAAAGGAGCAGATTGAATATCACAGAACGGGGAGATTTGCGGTTATTCCTTACAAAACTCAAGCCAAATATTGATGATTTGCTGTCAATCCATCAAGTACATCTATCTCATTAAATTTTACATACCATTATAACAATACCATTGTAGAAGTTACATTACGTTATAAATAAGTGTTTAATTTTGTTTTATTACGACTGTCAAAACAATAATAATTATTAGTGTAATAAGTTATATATTTGAATATATAATATATATACCTACAACACAAGGAAATATACTATATTTCTTTTTACCACTCCGAATTGGACGTTTTTTATATATTTGTGAGAATTGATTGGTCCTTGTGCTGAGTCACTGTAGATTTCAAAAAAGTAAAGTTGGATGGAGTCACTTTTTCGATTGGCCAACTTTGCTTTTTTTACATCCACTCGCAACACAATGAATTAAATTTTAATTGAAAATTTGTTTATTCTACCTGCTTTATTATCAAATAATTAACCCTATCAAGCAATCAATTTAACCTTTTTTTTCGAAAACTGTTAATTCGTCGTTGAAACTCAGCCACAACGCAAGTTTCCATAGATAGATAGATCTAATCTTCACTTTTTTTTTCGAGATTTAGAAATTGGTAGTAATGTAGAATGTAGATGCAGGGGGTTCACCGTATCCAGCAAAATTTTGAAAGTGGTCTATGAAACAAACAGTCTGGGAACCACTGTTTCAAATAGCCTTTTGTTTTATAATATATTAAGCTATTCTTTTCACACTCTCCAAATAGACCCTTTAAGCATGAAATAGATTACACAACGTACCCAGCTATGTCGTCTACAACTTTTACACCAAATGGTAAGAGATAAAGTTGGGATTCCAATTCTATATCGTCCGTGTCATCTATATCCTTAGTGTCCTTTTTTTCCTCAATTTCTGTACATGTACAAGTAGTAAAATTTATTTTATCTAAAGAAGAACAATTTAAAATACTAATATTTTCCAACGGAATGCAATTACTCCCTACGGCTGTGACTGTCTCATTATGTAGGTATTAGAAGTTTTTTATAAATTGCTTCAAATTGACGCGCCGTATCTGAAAAACCACCATGACTCCAAATTTTAGAAAATTAAATTTTTATATGGTCTTGGCTAGCTTTGTGTAAAGGAATATAAGTAAGTCCCGTATTTGGTGTAAATATGAAATCTTGAAAAAATTTTTTTGCGTTTTCTACACAAAGAATCCTAAGAATCCTGTATAATGCGGACTTTGAAAAGTACTTTTTTGCCTAGTTGTTTCTGTTCTCAATGTCTTATGCTGCGTAATAAATGTTCTAGCTTCATTTAGTTTTTCAAAGCATTTATGATAGTTCCCTAGACCCATGGCTAAGATATCAAGGATATCAAAAATAGTATACCTAATTAATTATCATTAAAAATTTTGCTGTAGCTTCAACGTTTTGAAAATCTATCATTTGAAGAGACCCTTTACAAAAGGTTAACGCGTTTGCAATACTCTTACTAAAGAGTTGAGCTGCTAAGCGAAGGTTCATAATTTTAGCTTTAAAAAATATATGATTAGATCATAATTTATTCACTAAATAAAATAACTTATCTTCTTGAAGCTGATATAATTAACCAACGTAGTTCTATTCTATCTTGTTTCCTTCTGCGTCAATAAAATATTTGTAATGTTCAAAAGCGTTACGTACAAATTTCAACATATGACATGGATCTAAAAAAAAATGATTTTTTTGGCCAGTTGTGGGATCTAATATAGTGGTTTGTAAATTTTGTGGTTCTAAACAGCAGCCTAAGTCTTCAGCCATTGCTTTGTTTGATATAGTGCCATCACAGGTTAATGCTTTTATTTCAACTCCAATAACAGCAGCCAGTTCAATAGCTTGTGTCACCAAACGAGCATTTAAAGTAGCAGGTGTCCCTTTTACTAAGAATTAGCCGATTCGCAACTTCCACATAGTGTTGATACCTCTAAAAGGAACACTAAAGCGGCTGTAGCTTCCTTGTCAGTATCGTTGGAAATATTAAATCCATAATTTACATACCCATAATATCTATGGGATTTTGGGTCCCACTCTGGATGTTGTTTGATTTTAATTTCATCTATTATAAATGCACAGTAAATTTTTTTTGTAGGATTACTCTCCTTTATAACTTTTAAAACATTAAGGGTCTCCTGAGTAAACCCTGGACCTCCTACCGTAGCATACCATTTAGTTAATGTTCGGGGGTGTGGTAACGCGGTAGAAAATACCTTTCTAACATATTTATAGGCTTTCGGCGAGTAATAATTTAATGTTAAAACAAAACGTCTCAACTCTGAAGAATATTGCTTCCGCGATATTTAACCTGATATTTTATTGGACACTTGTCTTTTTAATTAATAATTGCTCGTTAGTAACACGTATATTTTCTAATGTTACTTTATTTTGTTTATCGATTAATTCTTGAGCGTTCAAAGTCTTTAAAATGTTTAATATCTTCTTTTTGCCTAATGGTACTAGTGCGTGTAGGTATCCCGTATCCAATCCGATTTCCTATTGCAACATTCGATCCACTTTCGTCTTAATGTAGGATATTTTTTAAATCTGAAAAATACATAAAAGTAAAACATAACCGTACATCATATTAGGTCCCTTACATATGAAATTGGCGTTTTGTCGTACTTACTTTGATCTCAAATATATCTTCTTTGGTTAGGAATTCCAATTTCAAATGTATACCGCTATTTACTCAGACATTTGTGTTTCGAAAACCGTAATTCATTTGTTTTTTTCTTTTTTTGGATTTTCTTTTTTGCGTTTGATATTTCATGTTTTCCATTTTGTAAACAGAGTGCTGTTTACAAAATGGAAAACTTGAAATATCGTATTATTTTCGAGTACGAGTTCCACCGTGGCACCAGTGCTGCAGAAGAAAAAAAGGATTAATGCAGTGTATGGCGGTGGTTTTTGGTTCCAACGTTTTCGTTCTGGAAATTTTGACCTGCAGAATAAGCCCCGTGGACGGCCGGAGACCAAAGTTGATAATGAAGAATTGAAGGCTATTGTGGAAGTGGATCCATCGCAAACCACGTCCGAGTTAGCTGCAGGCTGCGGTCTTAGTGATAAAACTATTTTAATCCAATTGAAGCAAATTGGGAAGGTGAAAAAGCTTGAAAGGAGGGTACCCCATGAATTGAGTGCAGCAAACCGACAAACGCGCGTCGACTGCTGCGTTACATTACTAAACCGGCACAATAATGAAAGGATCTTAAATCGAATCATTACATGTGACAACAAGTGGATCCTGTACGATAATCGGAAACGCTCATCGCAGTGGCTGAACCCTGGCGATACCAGCCAAAGCCTGCCCCAAGCGAAAATTGACCCAAAAAAAGTTACTTGTGAGCGTTTGGTGGACTTGTGCCGGTGTCGTTCACTACAGCTTTCTTAAATCTGGCCAGACAATTACGGCAGATGTCTATTGCCAGCAACTGCAAATCACGATGGAAAAGCTAGCTGCTAAACAACCGAATTGGTTATCCGTTCTAGGCCACTGCTGCTTCAGGACAACGCTAGACCACACACTGCACAACAGACGGCTACCAAATTAGAGGAGCTTCAATTGGAATGTCTGAGACATCCACCGTACTCCCCGGACCTTGCTCCAACAGATTACCATTTTTTTCTAAATTTGGATAACTTCTTGCAAGGGAAAAAATTCAACTCCGATGGGGCAGTCCAAAGCGCCTTCAAAGATTTTAATGATTCCTGTCCGAATGGTTTTTTTAGTAAAGGAATCAATGAGATGGCAAAAGTGCATAGATAGCAAAATATAATATTATGTTTAAAAAAAATCGGACTTTATGTTCCTCCTTTACAAAACACCACTTTCATATTATGTAATGACCTCATATAAAAAATTCCACATATACAGATTAAACAAGTAATTAGGTAATAAAAATATAAAAAACCCGACTGCGTAAAAACTGAAAGAAACAAACATTTGAATTTAACGCCAAAATTCCATAATTTTGTTTTAAATTTTTTATTTTGATATACCCCTTGTCACTCTCACAGTAAATAACAATCTAAGACTGGGACTTCATGCTCCGGAATGCGGAAGGCCGTAGAACATTTTCAGCATTGAAAATATAACTATGCGCTAATTACAATAGAGTCGAAAATCGAACACATGAGTGTCGAGTCAAATGTCAATGTCATATAATATGACAGCTCGACACTCGAATGTATGGGGTATCGTTATAAAATCAAGAAGTCTCCAGAGTGTCACAGGTCATTATTTTTGAAGAGCAGTTCATTTTTCTTTGATTTATACGATTGGAAAAAGGAGTGTTATGTGTTTAGTGTTCATAATAATATCTACGTATGAGACTATGTGAGTATAAGCGTATGTCAGTATGTGCGTATGTGTAGTCTATAGCCTATACGCGTTAAGTTTGCGGTGAGTCATCATCAACGCCGTGGGTAATGTTGCAAATGTCTATATTAAGCAATAACGCTTAGGCCGTGTTCACATTTGCCAATAAAAGTAAACCAGTTTGACATTTGTAATTTGTACTGATGACTAACGCGAATAGACTATTTACTACGTAACTAAGTATGATAACGGTATGATAAAAGTATGATAACGGAATTATTATAAATTTCAGTAAGACTAAAGTTATGCATATTATTTCACTTTATAGTAAATATCCAAAGAATAATAATATGAATATAGATATAATTGGTCATAGTTACGAATGCTTACACAGTAATAAATATAATTGTCAATGTACTCAAATCGAAATAGTAAATAAATACAGATACTTAGGACTAATAGTAGACACCAATCTTAGTTGGAAAGGACAAGTGAATGAAGTAAGTAATAGATTACAATCAATTTTGGGAAAGTTTTTTCACCTGAGCAAGTTTCTAAGTAGGAAATTATTGTATGTAGTCTATTACGCACTTGCAGATTCACTCATCAGCTACGGCATTAGCAGCTATGGACTAACATTTAAAACGCATCTAGACAAAATTAAACTACTACAAGTTAGACTAATTAAATATTTTGCAAGTAAAAAAGTTAAATTAACGTGCAAAGATAATTATGACAAATTATTCAATAAATACGAAATTTTGCCAGTTCACGCAAAAGTAGAATATTTAATAGCAATAGAACAATACAACATAGAAACTCATAAGAAATTAATAGATCATCACCAACATAACACTAGAAATATTACACAGGGCAAATATATAATACCGGCAATAAAAAACTACTATGGCAAAAGAACTAGGAGATATTTGACTCCTAGTATATACAATAAAATTGATTTTATAAGGGGTGACAGTAAAAAACTAAGTAAAACTAAGTTAAAGCAAAAATTGAAAAGTTATTTTTTGGAAAAAGGCTGTATATAGTATACTTAAATAGTAATAAATTTTCTTTTATAAGAGCACATAATTAATCATTGATTGTTGTTATTAATTTTAAGCTTACTTTATATTATGTTAAAATTATTATGCTACACTATAAGGTTTTGTTTTGTTTCATAAAAGAAGAAAAATATTTTGTTATTGAATTTTTAGTTTATTAATAGTTTATTATTGTGTGTTATATTGTTTAATTTAATATATATATATATATATATATATATATATATATATATATATATATATATATATATATATATATATATGTGTTACAAATATCGCCAACAAACTGATATGCAGTTAGGCGGTTTTTAGAATAAGAAAACAATTATGTAAAATCCTTGAATAAATACATTAAAAAAAAAATGTGAAGTTTTTTATTACCGCCATAACTTTTACGTGTAAATTGCTTATCAGATTTGGGCATATCTATCAAAAAAAAAACAAAAAAAACCTGTTCTAATCTGTTTTTACCCGACTGCGCCAGAAGGAGGGTTATGTTTTTGGAGATGGATTTTAGCTCGAAAGGTTTCGTTAGGCCGGCCGGGATCCGGAATCCGGAACGACGGTGAAAATTCAGAGTACTGAAAATAGAACTCTGCGCTAATACAATAGAGTTAAAATGGAAGTTTCGAGTGTCGAGCTGTCATATAATATGACACTGGCATTTGACTTGACACTCACATGTTCGATTTTCAACTCTATTGTATTAGCGCAGATTTCTATTTTCAATGCTCAGAATTCTCTACGGCCTTATCATAATATTATTATTATAGTCCCAGCCTTAGGCTAGTTTCACAGCTCTAGCTGTCCGGTAGACTCGTACGGGCCGACCGTAAGGGCTCCCGGAACGGAGAGTGAGGCGGGTAGGGATGCCAGACGTCCCGTATTTCCCGGGACGTCCCGTATTTTAAGTATTGTCATGACAGTGCTTGTCCCGGCGGGACAAGCGCTGTCCCGTAAATCGAGCGATATAGGATTAAAAACTAAAAAGTATCCCATATAGATAAATATGAGCTCAGGCAACGTAAAACTAATCAATAATGCAAAAACGCGCTCGATCCTCAGAAAAATATGAAAAATTTGTCACCAATTAATTATTTAATTTTGTTATTTTTTTGTCCCGGGTAAAAATCTGAGATCCGTCCCGTATTTTTTGGCTTATGTAAGCATTTGTCCCTTATAGGCTGAAAAAAAATCCGGCAACCCTAACAGCTGTCGGAGACACACGTGAGGCGCTAGAACAGGGGTCTCCAAACTTTCCAGCCTTAGGGCTATACTGATTTCTCCAGTAAGTTCCGAGGGCCAAAACCATATTATCATTGTTGCCGGTGGTAAAAAGTGAAATAGTCCACTGATGAAAAAAAAGTCCGAAAAAGTACGCAACGTTTAAAAAAGGCTGCAAATCGGACTAAAGTCCGCAAAACGGCAACACTGCATATTATTAATTTTACTGACATTATCTGTAATTTCTAGATATATAGTCTATATAGTCGTAGAGTACGAGCCATGAGGAGTAACATGACACGACATCTGGTGGACACAAGCGGAAATAGGTAGTACCTTCTATCGCTAACAGATGGCGCTAATAGCACGTACAGAATAATCTCGTTGGTTCGAGAAAGTTCTGGTGTCTTCCACTCACTTCTAGATGGCAGTAATTGGAATATATAAGAAGGCTAGTGGCGCAACCACAAGTCAGTTCCTATGACACTGTTGTGAAATAAAATAGTACGTACCTCCTTAAAACGTGTTTGTGCGTGTTTAAGTTTAAGACATCTTTGTAACAGTATTTTGATTTGAATTGTTGCTTTTGTGATTTAGTAGTATGGAAAAGAAGCGAAAAATTGATAGTGAATGCAGAAAAATTCAAAGATCAGTGGAACATTCAGAATTTTATTTCGTAATTGAGTCCAGTAACAAGGCGCTATGTTTGATTTGCAATGAAAGCAAAGCGTTCTCAAGGAATATAACATTAAACGCCATTATGAAACAAAACATTTTCAAAATTACTCAAAATATACAGGAAGTTTGCGGACAGAAAATTCGTAGCTATGAAGCGCGGATTGAAATCGCAGCAATCTTCATTTACAAAACTCAAAACTGAACAAGAGGCTGCAACTCGTACCAGCTTTCGTGTGGCTCTTGAAATTGCAAAACGTGGAAAACCATTCACCGATGGAGAAATGATCAAAGAATGCATAAAAGCAATGCATATTGCAGTAGCCGAAGAAATGTGCCCTGAAAAGGTAAATTTATTAAAAACTGTCAGTATGTCAGCAAACACTGTGACTCCGAAGGGTAGAAAACATCGCTAAAAATATATCCTCTCAACTGTTCGACAAAAATGGACATGTTGAGTGGTTTTCTTTGGCCTTGGATGAGTCAACGGATGTGTCAGATACTGCTCAGGTGTTGATTTATATTCGAGGAGTAGATAAAAGCTATGAAGTGCATGAAGAACTTCTTGATATGTATAGTATTCATGGCACAACTACTGGTACAGATATTTTTAAAGGAGTTGAAATGGCCATTAATCAAAAGAACCTTCGATGGAAAAACTTGAAATGTATTACAACTGATGGAGGCAAAAACATGAGTGGGAAAGATAAAGGAGTGGTCGCTCTTGTGTCAAAGGCTGTAGAAAATGACGGTGGTTCAAAACCATTAGTCTTACATTGTATCATTCATCAACAGTCTTTGTGCGGAAAATGTTTGGATATGTCTGAAGTTCTGAAACCAGTCGTATCAACTGTTAATTTTATCAGATCTTTTGGGCTGAATCACCGACAATTCCGACAATTTATTAAAGAGATTGGAGAAAATGACTTACCTTATCATACTGCCGTACGTTGGCTTACTTGTGGGAAAGTCCTTCAGCGCTTTTTTGAACTTCGAGCAGTGATCGAATTTTTTTTGAATGAAAAGCATCGCCCTCTTACTGAATTACAAAACAACGCATGGCTGTGGAAGTTAGCATTCTATGTTGATTTGACAAAACATGTGAACGAACTGAATTTGAGATTGCAAGGAGAAAACCAGCATCTTCCTTATTTATACACTAATATCAAATCATTCCGGAAGAAATTGATACTGTTTCAATCACAACTACGAAGTAAATGTTTTTCACATTTTAAAACATGTGAAATATTCAGCCACACCACTGAGACTGAGTTTCCTATCGATTTTGCAATCGAAACTTTGAGTGCTTTAAAAATAAATTTTGATACTCGTTTCTCGGACTTTGATGCCATTGCGAATCAAAATAAGAGTTTTCAGAATCCTTTTGATATTGACATTGAAACCCTAGCCCCGGAACTTCAAATGGAAATGATTGATCTACAGTGCAGTGATATAATTAAGAACAAATATCAAAACTCATCTTTGTTGGAATTTTATAAGGGTCTTCCATTGACACAATTTGATAATTTGCATAAATTTGCTCGTGGGCTGTTTTCTATTTTTGGTACTACTTATTTGTGTGAGAAGACCTTCTCCAAAATGAAGTACACAAAAAATGTTTACAGATCTAAATTAACTGATGAGCATCTTAAATCTCTTTTAATAATTGGTACAAGTAAAATTAGTCCACAACTACAAACTATTGTCAGTGGAAAAACTCAATTACATAAATCTCATTAGTATTTCATATGTTATTATGCTTGTTATAAGTTATGTTTTTATTTATAATGTATAAAATGTTAGTTGGATTCATTTCAATAATTTGTTAGTTATTATATCATCATCATCATCATTAACAGCCATAGGACGTCCACTGCTGCACATAGGCCTCCCCCAAAGATTTCCACAACGAACGGTCCTGGGCCACCCGCAACCAACGGCGGCCCGCGACCTTCATAAGGTCATCGGTCCACCTAGAGGGAGGCCGTCCAACGCTGCGCTTTCCAGTTCGTGGTCTCCACTCTAGAACCTTTACTCGCTTGGCCACATCGCTCGTAGAACTGATAATCGCTGGGGAGTTATTATATACTGAAGTTAAATTTTCTGCATATTGTACATGTCTTTACTCATTACAATTCTGTGTTTCTTTATCCAACTTATCACAAAAACAATAACAATAAGGCTACAACAATGTTATGAGTAGTTAGCCCATGACCATATCAATGTAGATGTCATATTAATAATTATTCAACATAAAATTAGAATACTTCAGTAAACTAAATTTAATTTGCTATAAAATATATGTTCTCTAAAAGGAGTTTACAAGTATGCTAGCTCTCCGCGGGCCGGACAAAATCTGCCCGCGGGCCGGATGTGGCCCTCGGGCCGTAGTTTGGAGACCCCTGCGCTAGAACATCATTTCAAGCGGATTGGCTTGTGCGGGACCCAGAGCGGGTCACGCACAAGCATTTGCTTCCGCGTCGATGTGAAGCGATGTTCTAGTAAGCGCCTCATGTGTGTAACTCCTCCATAGATGATAAGTACTACAACTCCTCCGTTACTCCCGCCCGGAGCCCGTACGGTCTGATCTCTCGGACAGCTGCTGCTGTGAAACCAGACATTTACTTACAATGGTGGCAAGGTTTAATAAAACTTGATTAATGAATTTAAAAACTTTATTTTTATAGAAAATTTATGCAAATATAGGTGATATAGATATATTCCCTTACAAATTAAAAAAATATATAAATATAATATAAAGATACGGAGTATGAGGATAATATATATATTTTCATGATTGCAGTAAGTAATAATATGTAGATGCATATTTTTAAAACTTATTTTTGGTTATTTTTAAAATCATAACATTAAAAAAATATAATAAAAGTACCTTACATTTTTATTATTATTCATAGTAAGAAATATTATGTGGCATTACACACCTTTTACAGACGAAGATCCGATACGCTGCAGACACGTTTTTAATATAATATTATAATATAACAATTATTTTATTAATATTAACCATTTAAATCGATAGAAATTGTATTAGAACTATATATTGTTTTACATAGTAATAATAATAATAATAATAATAATAATAATAATAATAATAATAATAATAATACTATGGACGCTTCACACCACGTCAATCTGGCCCCGTGCTAAGTATCCGAAGAACTTGTGTTACAGGTACCAGAAAACGGGAAGTATATTTAATACTTTTATACTATACATATATTTAAGATTTTTATTATATTATACACATATTTAATACACATCCATGACCCAGGAACACAGAAAAACTTTTTGTTCCTTCGGCGGGATTCGAACCCGCCAGCCCCGGCTTGAGCACCAACGCGCTGAACCACTGAGCCATAGAGGTCGTCTATCGTTACTGAAATTTTACGAGTATTTTACATGGATTATGTAATAACTATTAAGTATGTGCACCATAGACGTATATAATATTAAAGACGAGGCATATTTAGGCAAAAAGTGTCTCCAGTTAAATGGCCCCACTTTTGAGATTTCTGGGGCTATTCTGACATTTGGAGTATGGTGAAAACCAAGATGGCGTAACTTTTTCTTGTATGAATTTGTTCTGTCAAATGTACGTCATGAGTTTTGAAATCGTTGATGTACACATTACACTGTCAACACCATGGAGCTTTTTACTAGCTCCATGGTCAACACTCAACATCGATGTTCTAATTAAATCATTATCGCGTCAGCATCTCTTGAATAGGCTGGCGCTGGGATCTCTATCTTGGGACTTTCCAAAAATTAGAATAGAAAAATATATATATACATATACATATACATATATATATATATATATATATATATATATAATGATCAATCGTGATAGTAGGCAAATACACCTATAAAGTGTATTTACCTACGATCACATAGATACATGATTATTAATTATGGTTTTATAATTACAAAACTCTTTTAAATTACCCAAGTACCTACTTATCACTAAAACTAATTAAAAAAAGATATTGATAATGTTATTGCACAACATAGCAAAGGAACACAAGACAAAATTAATTTGCAGCCGTATTTGGTAATAGATATTATGAAATAAGGTAATTAATAACACAGAATAATCAAAATTCAAATGAACAAGTGGCAAGGACAATTCCCTAAATTCAAAGTCTCTAAGGAGGCTTAAATATCACAATTACTAATTACAATAAACACTAGACGTAGGTACCTAATAATTATTAAGAAACTGTGTATTATAAAATACTTACATAAGTACTTAATATAAAATATAATATTTAATTTAATTATTTGAAACTTTATAAATAAATATTTACAATAATATGTAGATGTAAAATAATTTGAAAAGAGTAATACTAGCAATACTACTATATTTACTTATAATGTAAACTGTGTTTTATATTTGTGGACTGGTAAATAAATAAATTTTGAATATAATATTGAAAAGTAATAAATATTTTATACATTGTAGCAAGAAGCTTTATAAGAAATTATACTAGATAGAAATAGTACGAGATACGATAAAAGGAATGTAAGTAATAGGCTTATTATACTTATCTATTATTTGCGATATTTTTTATATAAAAATTTAAATTAACACATCGCAAATAGGTTGCCTGAATAAATTGCATGCAGATAATATTAAATAATTAAATTAAGTTATTGAGAACGAAAAAGCTTCATCTAGTGGCCCACTAATTATATTTAGTTTTAATTCAAGCATAAAGTTATTTACTTTGGCTAAAGTTCGATAAGGAGGGTTTTTAAATTCGTGACATCTGACAGCTTTTTGACACGACAAGGACCGTCGTGCTACCAACCGCCGCCTGGTGACAGACAAAGAATCGAAAATTCTTATTGACCGTTTTTGATACCACTTACGCCACCAGATGACGCTTTGTGTGCGTTGGGTCTGCCACTCGCGGCAGAAAATATATCATTTAATGTTTATCGTTTTATGAAAAACATATTATAATGTTACTGCGTGAGTGAAAAGGATCATTTTAAGCAAAACAATAATTATTTTATTAATTTTCTTAATGTGAATGCGCAATCTTATCAGTCAGAAATGCCAAATAAGAGTTATGATTTTTTAGTTCGCAAACGCAACAAAAGATGACGCTTTCATTTCATCAAATAGGTTACTTGACCCTTTTCACCATAAACCATAAAACCCCACAAAACTTTAATTTAAAAATTCCAGCCGAATTTGCCTCCCGCCATGTTTGTCGATAGTCTGTGCTCAGACGTCATACTAATTGTAAATAATCACTTGGCAGTTCAGTGCACTGTGCACGGTTGACAACTGTGACAAGTGACGTTTATTTATTTACTATTACTATGACGTTACATCATGGCCGATCGCACAATGCACAGATAATAGTGTTTTCGTCAGTTCAAATAAAAAATAAAAAATACTTCTTTTCAAATTATTTTTTACATCTTATTTTATTTCATGATTTCGCTATATTATGTTTTCCTAAGCCACTAAAGGAAAAACTCATTAAATGTATGAATAAAGTATGAGTCAAGTAGCCTATTTAGAAATTTAAGATGTTATTTAAAAAAAAAACGAGCGCAATCCCTGCCTGTAAACTGTCACGCAGTTTGCCGTGCTTATATAATTTGATTTTTGTGATTTTTGTTTGCTTATATAATTTGATTAACCTTATTATTAAACCTAAAACTTATAACAAATAACAGATATATTCCTATGCCGGATCATAGAGCTTAAGTTTCTTTGGAACATAAATTAAAGACGTTTGCATCTGGTCATTAATTAGGAAAAATTCTTGACAGACAGACGCGACTTTATAAGTAAATTATCTACTGCCACATAATATATAGTTTAAAATATACTATTTGCGTTTTGGGCAAAAAAAATGGAACATTGTCTATGTGTTAGTAGACCCGGTGTTTTACCCTATTTTATTTATTGTTTAACGTCACTCCATCGTCGCTATTTAAAAAAGCTAAGATACAGCTGTATTTAAATTGATAAAAGAACTAGGTACTTATTTCTAATTTCAAAAATACATCGGCAAGTTTTGACACAGTTCAGAATCAGAATCATAAACCTCAACCTCCTTATAAATAAAGATTGGCGATGCGACGCGCAATTTCCAGCACTACGCGATAAATAATAAGGAAGCTTGTTTACTTATTTCAAAGTAAAATATAATAATTCATACTACACCTACCTACATAACGTTTTGCATAAATATTCTGTTTTTTGAAACACTATTTTTTTCGTGCAAGCGCTGGAAGATTCATCAGTAGGTACTTATATTATATTTGTAAACTAAAAATTACTTTATTTTATTTATTTACTTTAATTTACTCAAAGCAACATCACAAATGTTTTCCAGTAGGTAAGTTGTCTAACCTAAGAACCTCAGAAGTCTTATGCCATTACTGTACATAAGTTACTATACTTATTATAATAATTAATATAGCGCTAACTAACGATTTAGACTCTTTCTCCAAGAGAGCTTAATCCTAACCTTAACGGTGCTTCACATTCGAGAATATCAGAACTCGGATCATTGGTCCAAGACCCAAAACGGTAGCTTATTGGACGTACAGTAATACATAATATAAATTATCTAAAATGTGTTAATAACAATATATTTAGTAAATAAATTCTAGTCTTCATTTAGATGTGCTCATTTTATGTTTTAATGCGTAATATGCAATAACTCTTAAAACGACTATTTCTGCCACCAAAATGCCCATATCCATCCAGTAGTTATTCGCATTGAAACTCAGAAGTTTCAAAATTTCTTTTGGGGACCTGAAAAAGAAATTTTCAACTTGTACTAAGTCTGTGATCGCGTCACTAAAAATCAAGACGAAGCGTTTACCTCTCGGCCAATGCTGTTTTAGGCTGGGACTATGTTGTGCGGAATCCGTTAGGCCGTGGATAATTAAGAGCACTGAAAATAGAACTCTCCGCTAATACAATAGAGCTGAAAATAGAACACACGAATGTCAATGTCAGATGTGACATTCGATACTCATGTGTTCGATTTTCAACTCTATTGTATTAGTCCAGAGATCTATTTTCAATGCTCTGAGATTTATCTTCGGTCTTACGGATTCCAGACAATATATTCGCAGCCTTAGAGAGTTTTATGATCGGTAATGGCGTCCGCACACGACAGGCAAGCAGCTAGGCAAGCGGGGATGCACGAGAAAAAAAGGGTTTGCTTGATTGCCTAGAGAGTAATTAATCTAGTACCTAGTAAAAGGAGCAAAGCCACCCACGTATTTAAGGAGGAAGATTTTTTTATTGTGTATTATATACATAAATAAAGTTTTTATACTTACTTCAAATGACAGTAATCTTTAGTCTCCGGACATGGTATGGAGGGTCGGCCCTGTGAATACACGGACAGTACCAGGGCCTCATAACCGAACCGCAGAAAGGAGGCGTAGGAGAGGATCTGCATCACGTACAGCATGTCGGTGATAAGCACCAGGAAACCCGCCAGCAGCAGCATAGCAGCTAGCGAGATTGCCCCGATAAATGTGCCGTTCTGAAAAAAAAAAAGGGTTTTAGTAAGGCAGTATTTAAATATTTTCGTATATTTTAAATTTCAAAATGATGTTTATTTGATCTTTCCGTTCTTTTGCATACCCACCACCACCACCACTGCTATTTTTTGTGGATAGCGTCTGCTATCTTTGTTACTACTATTTTGTTTTTTTTAACTATTTTTTTTTTGCAAATTTTCCAATACGCCAAACGGTCAACCACATAATTTATTGTTTTAAAATATAATGTAGAGTTTGTGTTTATTTATACACCCGCATAGAGATGGAAGCTTGGGCAGGGACTATATTGTCCGGGGTCCGGAAGGCCGGAGAAAATTCTGAGCATTAAAAATAAAACTCCGGACTAATACAATAGAGTTGAAAATCGAACACTTTTGACATTTGACTTGACACTCGTGTGTTTGATTTAAAGCTCTATTGAATATAATATACGGGCAGAGGTCTTATTTCACCGTGCTGGTGCTGTGTGTTTTCCCGGGCCGACCAAATTCCGGATCATATAGTCCCAGCCTTAGATCTGAATGGTCTGATAGAAAACTTTTAACAGCGAGCCACATTATGCTCTCGTCTTAGCAGCATTTTAATAAATTCAAATGTTGTTGGTGGGATGACTTATCTGATATACATAGTAACATTCACACTTACAATAGGATTGACTAAAGTGCCAATGAGATTCCCCAGCGCATCCGACAGTATCCCCAAGGATGACAGGACCAAGACGAACATGACGAACCGGTACAGCTCTATGGGCTGGCCAGTGATCAAATACGAAGGCAGCGTATACGCGATGCTAAATATGATCTATAAGAAATATTTCTTGTAAATAAAAATAAATACTTATAACAGGCTGGCAGCTGCAAAATTAATGCAAGTGCTTATATTTTTTTTTTTTAATTTTGAGTTTCCAATTAAATGCATTGCAGAAGTAATTTTTTTGCAAGGAGCATTTTAATAAAAATTTGTCATCTAATTTTTTTTAATCTGAGTATAATATTTAGCACATCGCTTGCTTTATAATCACTCAACAATAAAATATTTTTCATCAAAATTACCGGCAATGTAAGATTTAATATTATTATAATAAATGAGGACCGAGGCCCTTGGGGCTTCAGAAATATTGATTTCAGCAAATTTTTTTTTGTGAATATAAAGAAATTTTAACTAACGCGGAAATTTACAAGACGAAACGTATTATGTTGGCTTAATAATATTTATTTAATTTGTTATGTACCTAATTTAATATTACATGGATTTATTACCTATACATAATATTATTTTTTAAGACATCGTAAATAATAAGTTATTGTTATTAATATTGGTATGAACCAAATCTAGGTACATTCTTTTTTCTAAAATTAGAGAGAAGCGAGCAAACAGACTTCCAAACACAAAATAATATTGAGGCGAAACATTTCATAATTGTTACAATTTTTAAAAACATTAAAAATAATTAAATACCTGTAATGGTATCCCCAGTAGAATACTTGCTGAATAGTATGTTTTTAATTTGTACCAATTATTAAAATTCTCTTTCTTCAACACTGGTATTTCAGCGGAAACTGAAAGAGAAAAACAAAATATTGTAACACAAAAATTATGCACGATTTTTACCCGACTACGGCGAAGCCGAAAGGACAGGTAGTGATTTTCGCAGTCTACGTATGTACGTTTATTCTATCATAGCACCTAAACTACAGATACGATTTTAATTGATGAGGTGTCAATAGATTCCTAATAATGGCCCGGGTAACATAGGATATATGATTTGCGTAGTCGGGATAAAGTTTTTAATTTTTGGTTATAACTGAAGAAATTTTGGCGCGCGTCAAGCTCCATTGTAGGTTATAAATATATAAAGGCCCTTTAAACGGCCCGATACTCGAACAGAAAAGGTGACATCAAAAAATGGAGGCTTCTCAAAGTTTCGAGTAATTTTATAATTAACTAGATGTTGCTTGCGACCCCGTGCGATCAAAAGTGTCGCATAATATAACAGTATTATAGTATACGAGTATAAGTAGTACATAAGTATTATTAACCAACCAAGACGTCGTAGTTCACAACAAAAAGGAAATCCGGCGGGAACCGTATATTTTGTCACGATAAAAAGTACCCTATATCCTACTCGTGGTCTACTCTATATCTGTGCCAAATTTCATCAATCTCGGTCCAGTAGTTCCGGAGGCCATTCAATGCCAACAAACATACAACCAAATAAATCTTTTCCCTTTATAATATTAGTATAGATTAGTACACTTCATACTTTGATACAGCTGAATCCTCAGTCCTGTGTCAAAATACTTGCTTAGTTTATCATGTTTTATGGAAAAATAGATGTAAAATCGCAGACCAAATAAAAAGTGAAGAGAGTTCTGCGAAAAACACAGTAAGGCCGGTCGAAACTACGCCTCGCCGTGTAATTGCACAGGAAAAGTATAGGAATCATTAGGGAAAGTAGGAAAAGGGAAAGTATAGAAATCATTAGGGCTTAGGTCGGGGCTGTACGGCGGATGGTCTAATAATTCTATGATTTCTTGCTCTAAAAACTCTTTTGTTCTGTGCGCGGTGTGAGAACTCGCATTGTCGTGATGGAGGATGATGCGGCGGTTGCAGTTCTCTTTACGGAGTTCAGAAACGACCTGTGGCAAACAAATGTTAGCATACCATTCTGCATTAACCGTTCTTTGTCCCTCAAGAGGAATAGTCGCAACATGGCCGGTTTTGGAGACAAACGTGGCCACCATTTTTTTTGCAACACTCCGTGAACGAACAATTTTTGTTGGCTTTAACTCATTTTCGAACACCCAAACTCGTGACTGGTTTTTTGTTTCGGGTTCGTACGCGTATATCCAGGATTCGTCACCTGATACGATGTTGTATACAGCATTTGAGGATCCTGCGTGGAATCTTTCGAGAGTTCTGACGCACCAAGTAACGCGAGCCGCTTTTTGCTCTTCACAGAGCAAATGCGGTATCCATCGGGAAAACAACTTTTTTACACCTAATTGTTCATGCAAGATTATATGTATTTGAATCATGCCAATGTCTAAAGTTGCCTGAATTTCGCGGTATGTCATATGTCGATCTTCCTCAATCAGCTTACGCACAGCATCAACGTTTTCTTGGGTGACTGCAGTTTTTGGACGACCTTGACGGGGATCATCACTGAACTTGACACGTCCACGTTGAAATTCAGCAAATCAGCGATAAATTGTGGTTTTGGATGGGGCTTCATCACCAAATGCAGAAATCATCCGGTCAACACACTGTTTTTGTGTTAAACCACTTCGAAAGTCATAATAAATCATCGCTCTAGAATTTTCTAGTCAATTCCATTTTCTCAACGACTAAACAAGTTTGACAAGACCTTGTGACAAGACCGAGAATATTTTTTTAAATAAATAAACGGTATTCGATTTTTAAAACCAAGGAGTTTTAAATTAAAAAGATTTTAATATGACAGGAACAGTGGAAATATTCCATTCCCGATACTTTTAATGCAGCCCTCGTATAAAAAACCGGCCTCAGTTTTTGTAGGACAAAACTCTGTCTTCACTTTTTTTTTTGGTCTGATATGCAAAATAAATATAAATCTTTTAAGTGTCTTATATTATATTACTCAAAAATACTTACACCTCAAAGCCGCTGGCATCAAAGAGGTGTAGCACACATACACTACTGATATGAGGAAGAATCCCAAATTATTGAAGGTCTTCGAGCTGTCATCTCCCGCATGCTGGAATACTAGACCGAGCGTCACTCCGACTAGGAAATGTAGAAGGATTTTCAGTTGCGTCACTGTCTGAAAAAAAAGTAAATGCAATTGTTTTTTTGCTAGACACTAAGGTAGGTGCATCATCAATCAAATAGTTCAAAAATCACAAGCGGCCTCTGTTCATCCCCAATCCAGGTTCGCCAAGATGATTGCCCAGCGTGTACGGGCACAGTTAGGTTGCATGGATTCACAATAATATTATTATATTATTACTATCTAGTTGCAGTGGCGGATCGAAGTCTTAAACTTTTAGTAGGGCTCTTGGTGCCAAGACTGTTTGTTATTTCAATATCATAATTACTAGCTGACAAACATTGTCTCTCTTAACTATGAACTGAAATCAATAAATAACTGCCTACATACACCTACAGTTTCTACACTAACTACTACATCCACAGCCTACAGCTATTACCTATTTTTACTAGTAATACCTACAACCTACACCTACCACCTATAACTACACCTACTACCTACACCTACATCTAATACCTACACCTACACCTACTACCAATCCCACCTACAGGTGATGTGTGAAAGAGTTATCGACCACTGAGTGTTTTTTTTGTGAAATGAACCAGACGGATCGCCTGATGGTAAGCGATTACCGCGGCCCATGGACGTTCGCAACACCAGAGGAATTATACTTGTAACTCCTCTGGTGTTGCGACTTGCGTTCCTGGTCCTTAAAATTACCAATCCCCCCCTTGGGCATCCGGTAACTTCACTCACACGGCGAAACACAACGCAAACGTTATTTCACGCCGGTTTTCTGTGAGATCGTGGTATTTATCCGGTCGAGCCGGCCCATTCGTGCCGACGCGTGGCACTCCCACAGTTATGGTTGAAGATTATTACAGTACTAATATCGCTTAAGGGGGCGAGTATTAGAAAAGTGGAAATTGAGGGTAATAATAATAATATACCTATATCTTATGTATTTTTGGTTGCAAATCATAAAATATTAAAAAAATGATGGTAAAAATATATTTCTTTTGAGGTCGGCCACCCAATGGTTGGAAAAATAGTTTACAACCTATTCTCATTTCTACAAAGTAGAAATTTTCACTTTGTAGAAACATTTCTCGATTCCTGGCTAGGGAAATTGATTTATCAAAAATCTAATTATGTAGTTTTAGTTTTTATCATAATCGGGCTCGCAACTCCTTTCAGCATTTTTCTTTATTAGTTTCGGATTTGGCCTACCATGCCCACTTGAAAAATTCACCTGTAGGTAAGTTTACAGTACGATCAAATTCTTAATGGCCCTCGCCACTCGGTAATAATCGTTTTTAGGGTTCCGTACCCGAAGGGTAATAAACAAAAAATTAAACCGGACAGTAAAATTAACAAAAAAAAGTATGAAATAAATCTTATTTTCTAAATAATTCCCCTTTTAAATTCGGCTCAAATTTTGACCACTTCTTTACACAATCTTCATAATTTTGAAGTCGGTATCAGCCCAAACAATATCCTAATAAATAATTATTTTACAGAGCTCACGTTTAAGTTGGCTGGTACCGACTTGTACTTAAAATTATGAAGATTGTGTAGAGAAATAGGTAGTTCAAATTTTAGCCAAATATAAAAGGGGAATTATTAAGAAAATAGATTTATTACATATTTTTCTGTGTATTTTTACTTTGGAAAGCGGTTTAATTTATTTTTTTTAATAATATTTTTTCCCTTTTTAGTGATATTTGTTATTTATTATTCATTCATTTTAAGAAATTTTAAAATAAACGATCGAATGATTAGGTTTTTTACATTATTATTACATATACATTACATATGAAATTGGCGTTTTGTAAAGGATGAACATGAAGTCGATTAAAACACTTGGTTTTATCACTAACACCGCAGCCTGCAGCAAACTCGGACGTGGTTAGCGATGGATCCGCTTCCACAATAGGCTTCAATTATTGTTCATTATCAACTTTGGTCTCCGGCCGTCCATTAGATATTATTTATAAGATGATAATGATTATGATTGTAAGTTACATAATGGCATATGCTTGCAGTTTTTTAAACAATGTCGAAATTTCCAAACGAAAACTTTAAAAGCAATTCCAAACTTTAAAGACTGAGAAGTTCTGTTCAGTGCTTTTGGATCCAGGGTATACAAGGTGCAAAATCTTACTTTTTGGTAGCATATGCTTGTGTTACTTCAGAAAAAGTCAAAATCACTATATGTGTCCATAGTTGGCTTGAGGCTTGAACAATGGCTTTTTTACCCATTTGACCATTGGCCACGGGTTAAAACAACAATTGACTTTGGAAATTCCGAAAACGCACAGTTCTTAGGTTTAATCTACTAATAACACAAACAATTAAAAATCCGTTTGTTTCTATTGTCTTATTATGTACTAGCTTTTGCCCGCGTCTCTTTAATGTTGTGGAGTGTGTACAGTTTAAGGGACAATTTCCCCGAAAGAGGGAAAATATGTCTCTTAAAATTGGAATTATTGTATAATTGTTTTTCTTAATATCGTGAGATGTAATAACATAACTTATATTTCATTTGAAATCAGCTAAACACGATTTGTAATTTTAACACATTATTTATATTAAACTGGTATTAAGGATTATCTTAATACTGGCAGTACTTTGAATTGATAGTTAAAAATCAGAAAATATTAAAAAACTTTGTCTAAGTTGTAACTATTACTTTAGTTACTTAAAGTTTTGTTTGTGTGCGTCTCGGCGATCGTAAGTTTGTAATGCTTACGCCTACATCTATCTGTTGCTTGCTTCACTTTGTACCATGCGTTTGTTTGAAGACTATCGATCTAGGCGTTATTAATCTAAGGGCCGAACTGACGTCAGTTCGGTCGGATGCAATTTTTTCCGTGTATGTTGCTCGAATCCGTTCAGGCCGAACTGACGTCAGTTATAACTGTAACGATCGGCCTCTCGTCTGTGGAGACCTTAAGTCTTTCACGCTTAAACTAAACGGATTTCAATGAAATTTGGTATGGTAGTAGTATACGCTGGCTGAGACGCGGGCAAAAGCTAGTACATAATAAGACAATAGAAACAAACAGATTTTTAATTTTTTGTGTTATTAGTAGATACCTAAGAACTGTGCGTTTTCGGAATTTCCAAAGTCAATTGTTGTTTTAACCCGTGGCCAATTTGTCAAATGGGTAAAAAAGCCATTGTTCAAGCCTCAAGCAATGCAATGCCCTGACAGAAGCCAGGAAAATTGGTTTTTCCACTTACCAGTCAGACACCGACCCGGCCACGTCGGCAGCCGGTAAGTGCGCGGCTTCCGGGGATTTTGTGGGGACTGTGGTCAGTTAGTTTTAATAAATAAATTTTAAATAACATATCAGGATTTATGTAAAGATTTTGAAACTAAGGATAGGCTATGACGTCCATTTGATAGAACAAATCTTCATACAAGAAAAAGTTACGCCATCTTGATTTCACCAAACCTCAAATGTCAAGATGGTCTCAAACATCCCCAAAAGTGGGACCATTTAAGTGGGAACAGTTTTTGCTTCAACGTGCCTCGTCTATAATATACATATACGTCTATGGACTTATGACATTACATTTAAAAAAATTACTTGTTCGTTGAAACAGACAACATCAACAATCAACAGAAAAAAATATCTTTAATGTACAAAATCGACAAAGTTCCTACTCGACCAGTTTCTAAGCACTACCAGTTTTCTTTGTACTAGGGCGCATCAAAATATTTAAACACAAAGTTAGTGACCGAAACGACCGCAGACATGGTTAAGGCTCTGTATAACACCAGTGACCTTGAGCGTCAAGTCCCATATTAATTTTGTAGGCGACAAGGGAGAATCGTGCCCACCGGAGAGTATTGAAATCGGATAAAAAATCGCTATAAATATTTATAGCGATTTTTTATCCGCAGCCCTGAGTCTTGTCTTACTTAAAATACTAAAATAATTTTCACACTCGTGTGACTTGTAGAAGAAGAGAAAAAAGGTTTTGACTAAAAAAAAAAGATGGACTTAGCATATTTTCAAATCAATATTTAAATAATTTTTTTTCAATTTATAAAAAGTCAGTCCTCGGCAAAATATAATGCAGAATAACATATATTTTTTGGGATTTTTCAATACGACCATGACTGAGAAAAAAGGTTTTCAGAGAACTCCAATTTCAGCTCTAATCAGCGCACAACCCCATAAACAACTTATTTAAACGTGTTTCAACAGCGCTGTTAAGCTCTTTTCATCTTATGCCTGGTCGAGCGGCAACTTGTGGAACTAGACATTCGAACTATTACAATGAAACGTGTATCTTCTAGTGTAGGTAATGAATAAAGTTCAATTTTTGAATGGAACGCTGCGTCGCGTATCGTTTCGTTTTGTTATTCTAATCATACTATAGATATTTAGAGGTAGTTATTTTATTCTTGAATATTACATACTATTATAGATATGAGCGCCGGCGCCGGTGGGTGGTATCGGGCAGCGGTGAATGCAAGAAAACTCCTGGCTTATGTTCGTGACCAGGTTTGATCGGTTGCATCTAAGTTCAAAGACGTTTTCACGTTCAATGACCGGTAGTTGATTTATGTTTCCGATGAGGACGACTTCGTTTGCACTTCGTTTGCATCTGTCAGCTTAGCTGCCGTTACGATGGATCCAAAGTGGTTCATAAGTGCCTCGTCCACTAATAAGCGTTTGTGAAATGTATTTGAACAATTCACTAACACTGAGGCCATCGTTGGCACTTTAGTTTTTTCCTCACTGCCAATGCACCGCGACAACGTCAATCTCAGGTCCATGGCTGCCTCCATAGTCGTGGAAATTGTCAACTATCCAAGTTGTCTTGCCATAACCCGGATCCTCGTTGCCAAGTTGTTGCGTTGTTCGTTCGATGCCAAGATTATCAGGCAAACGATGAATGCGTCCATAACGTTCGAATGGCCATACGAGTCGGGCAAAAAACAATCAATAAAAAAATAATTATTAAAAGGGCAAGGGAACTCAGGAGACGATTTTAGTTTACCGTGATGGACTTCGTAAACAATTATACCTATTTGAAAATAGAACTCTGCGCTAATTCTATAGAGTTGAAAATCGAACACACAAGTGTCGAGTCAAAGTCAATGTCATATAGACAGCTGTTGCTCGACACTTCGATTTTAAACTCTATTGTTAAGGAGAAGAATTCTATTTTCGATGCTCTGAACGTTCCGGATTCCGGATCATAATATAGTCTCAGCCTTAACAATAAGTCATAATAATGTTGACTTACCCAATCTCGTAGATGGTTCATTAGCCCACGTTTCAACAGTATTCTTAAGTGGTGAAGATCCATAAGAATGTTTTCTTTACTAAAATGTCTTTTCACTGCATGCATTTTTTCTGTCGGGTATGCTTTTTCTATTCGCTTCGGGCAGTTGGCCGAGAGGAACTCATTGAATTTTCCATACTCGCCGTTGGCTACTTCCATAACTAAAAAAAAGCCCAAATTTAAAAGCTGTTGGCTACTTCCCGAACTTATAATAAAAAATTAAACTTTCTGTGAGAGTTGCAGCTTGCAACAAGACACGGTTCCTACTTAAAATGTAATTATGCAAGCTCCCTGTGCAAGTTTATTTTATTTATCTTTTATGACTTTTCCGTATCCTTTGCATTACCAGAGGTTATTGTACTTCCGACTATGGACTTGTATACTGAGTCCATGACATGTCACATGACATGGTGATTTATTGCCACGTTTGGATTTTCAGGCTGTGCCGCTCGCCTGCGGACTATTTGATGCGCCCGCGCACGCACACGCGTATGTGAATGAGTAAGTTGACCGAACCGCGATTATATCGAAAATAGTTACGAGAATTGAGCTTCAAACTACAGACTCTGCTTGGCAGAATGACAAGCACAGCACGCATAACAGTAAATATACCTTAATTTAAAAAATACACAAAAAAGTATGAAATAAAACTTATTTTCTAAATAATTCCCCTTTTGAATTCGACAAAAATTTTAACCATTTCTCTACTCAATCTTCATAATTTTGAAGCCGGTGCCAGCCAACTTGATGATCACGAATACTATTTTGGCAAACGCAAAATTTCAAGCACATAGATATCGGTGTACAAAACTCTGATGAGTAGTGAGTACCTATGTCATCATAATAATATAAAATAAATAAACATTTATTCAACACTCGCATTCACATTACACTACATTATCATTAAGTATCGACATTAAAGATAAACAATCACTAGCATACAAAAATAAACGGACATTTGCCTAACCACATAGAAAAGAAAACATAGATTGTACAAACATTGATTGTGTGTTAGCAAACAATAAAGAATAGCTGAATAAATAATAATAATAAATAAAAAACAGCCAAATTAAACAACAAATCAGTTCAGAGATTATTTAAACCTAATTATCAATAAAAGTACCTCCAAAGTATATGGTTAGGTACTTAGGTATAAGTCAGTTGAATGGGACTCCACTTAGGTGTGCTGTCGCAGCCGTAGCACATAACTATATCGCAACCCCTGGTATTCTGTGGGTCCTCGATGTTGTGTGTTTTGTGTGTGTTGTGTATGTCAGGCGAACGACAGATACTAGCAGCATTGCACAAAATGTACAATATGTTGGTGTTTCGTGTGAAAATGGTGGTGATGATTACTGTAAGTGGTATGATGGCATATGCTTGCAGTTCTTTAAACAACACCGGAATCCCCAAACATGTATCTATAAGGACTCAGGAGTTCTGTTCAGTACTTTTAGATCCAGGGTACAACTTGGTGCAAAATCTTACTTTTTGGTAGCATATGCTTGGACTACTTTAGAAAAACTCAAAATCATCGTATGTGTCCATATAAATTTCGAGGAGTTCCCTCGATTGCTCATGGATACCATCATTTGGGATTACCTATACATCAAAATAATAATTTTGAAAATCGGTCCACAGACGGCGGAGTAATCGTTGAACATACAAAAAAAAAATACAGCCAAACGTTTATCCACCTCCTTTTTTTGGAAGTCGGTTAAAAAAGGTGATTAGTCTTTCTCTCGAAAAATCCTCGAAATTTCCTATCTGTTCTTTTTATCGTTAGATTTTTTTGATCCCGCAGCTCTTTTTTAAATTTTTGGCCTATATAATAATAGCGGGTTAAATTTTGACTAAGAACAGATGGTTTAAAATATCAAATGCGGCCCTTGCGAATGGGAATGATTTTCAATTTTCACGGACTTTTGACATTGTAAACGTCTTTTCACATTGTAAATGTCTTTTCGTTCGTTCCAATATAGGCCCCTATTTCACGAAAAAGTGCGATCCCCTATCTTTCGGAGAGTTTTTAAGATATGATATTAAAAAAGACGTGTATTTACGAGAGCTGTAAGGTGAAAAAATAATTATTCGAGAAAGTAGAAAACGAAAAAAGTTATGGCCGACATAGTGAAAAAAAAAATATTCCGAATTTTTGATTTTGGTGTTACTTTAAACGAGACAATCTTGTTTGTATACAATCGAAATCTCGGCAACGGCTACAAGTATTACCATGAAATTTTGTATGCAGGCAGTTTTGGAGAAGAAAAAACGATCTAGCTAGGTCTTATCCCTCAGAAACTACGCATTTTTACCCGACTACGGCGAAGCCGAAAGGAAGGGCTTGATTTTGGCAGTGTATGTATGTATGTTTGTATGTAATAATATATGTTAATAAATGAGATATCAATAGATTCATAATAATGCCGCGGGTAACATAGTTTTTTAGTTTTTTTTTCAAAATTTTGTATTTCGAAAATTGAACCTCAAATTCTAAAAAATTCAACTGAGATAATCATCACATGTTTAGTATCAAAAGAAAGGTATTCACAAGCACATCACAAATATGTACCTTTTGCCCGCAGTATTAAGTATTTATTTACGACATTAGAAACCTCTAAAATTATCAGTGCTTTTCTACTATATTATGCATGTTATATACATATAAACCTTCCTCTTGAATCATTATATCTATTAAAAGAACCCGCATCAAAATCAATTGCGTAGTTTTAAAGATCTAAGGATACATAGGGATACACAGAGAAAGCGATTTTTTTAAATACTATGTAGTGATAAGTAAGGCAGTGGCGTGCACAGGATTGTGACACTGGGTATGCGGCGAAGTACTCGGTCACAACAACTTTTTCGTTTATAGATTTTTAGCATAGCTACAGCCAAGCGACGGATCTCTAAGTCGAAACCATGCCAACAGAGCAAGTCTTAGATGTACTACTATTCATGTACATCTTCTACGGCAACGCAGACAAAAAAGCGATCGATCGTCGCGGCGGAAGAAATTCTAATAATTAAATTAATAAGCATATTTTAAAATATTATAACTACTCACCAGTCAGTCAGCTTCAATTATCACATGTTCAAGGTTCCGGTTACTTGAGATTACTATATCCCGATGTAAATTACTAAATAATATGCAAGGAAAACAATATAATTTAATCGTGTGTACACAACCACACAGCCAGTTATACGTTTCATAACTTTTAACATGAAATTTTCGAGTTACATTATTTTTTTGCTGGTTTAATTGTTGTAACTCGGGTACACACCTACCTTTAGACAGAATTTGAATCTTTTCACTGAATGACAATTGTGAGAACTTGTTATTTTTAATTTTTAATAAACACACATTTTCAACACAAACCTCACAATCAAATAACATTAAAAAAAAATCAACAAACGCACTATATATAGCGGCATATATATAGCGGTAGCTGCCGCTATATATAGCGTCAACTACCGCGGCAGGCGATGGCTCTCGGCTATCCGATCGCTTCCGAAAACCGCCGAACTGGCTTGTCGGAAATTATTCGTTGCCTATAATCCGAGTAAAAATAATAAAAGGAAATCTAATAAATCACGTATGCACATTATGCATTTTTGTTAAGTAAGGTTTTATTTGTTTAAATAGAAGAAACGTTTTGTGTTTCGCGGGGGCCATATTGCATATTTCATGTTTATAACATGAATTGTTTACAATTTAATCGCTCCAGTTTATTTATAGTTTTCTTATCTTAAAAGATTTTTCATTTTAACATTTGAAAGTGTGCATTTAACAGTTTATTACTGAGTTTCTATAATAATTGTAGTGATTTGCTTTTACTAGTGCTTTTGTTGATTTTTTTTAAATGTTATTTGATTGTGAGGTTTGTGTTGAAAATGTGTGTTTATTAAAAATTAAAAATAACAAGTTCTCACAATTGTCATTCTGTGAAAAGATTCAAATTCTGTCTGTGTACATCACATCGAGGACATGACATATATCATGTCGATATTCATGGGTGTGTGCGTTTGCGAAGTATGAAAATTACACATAGATGCGATGATATGTCCTGCAGAACGCACCGGCATGAGTTGCTATTTATAAAATATTAGGCGTTTTTAAGTTATTATATTTTTTAAATTAATTTATTTACTATTAATTAAAGTCATCTCAAACGTACGAACGTTTTATTAAAATATCTGTGAATGACAAGTAAAGCACTGTATTTGTGCCTATATGGAGCGCACGCCCCTGAAGTAAGGATGTCTGCGTCGTCGTTGAATTTCGAAAATCTTTTGAATAGGATAATGGTAGTAGGGATTAGATATAGATTTTGACCTTAAAAATATTTGGGATTGTGGTCACCCATCCTAGTTGAATCCATGACCGGCGTTGCTTAACATGAGTAAGCGCTCCGAGCATAATAGAAATTGTCACTTATTTCGCCTGGTATTAATATGTATATCAATGTATAGGTAATACATACGTAGAGTTTCAGCCAATTTAAAGGATCAGTTGTTCTATAGCATTTTATATGTTATATTCTTTAGACTTACACAACTTTTATATTTATAAACCGATTGAAATAAAATAAACATTAAATTTTAATTGGAGAAAACCTAAACGCATTACTAAAAACCGCATTCAAATCGGTTAAGCCGTTGACTTCGTACGCGCTTAAACAAATATCGCAGGAACCGTACATTTTTCCGCAATTAAAAGTAGCCTATGTGTTAATCCAGAGTCCATCTTTCATCAAAATCCGTCAAAACAAAATATATATATTTGGACTATACTATACCTATACCAGTTACGAATTTATATATATAAATTCGTAACTGGTCGCTGTCTGTACATGGAAGATATATAAGAAAAACTATAATTACAGGAAAGCTTTATGAACGACATAGAACCCAAAACAATGATTTTTAGAATTTTTGTAGAATATATTATATAATATATTAAGTCTTTACCTATGAAATTGACGTTTTGTATGAAAAAATTGAAACTAATTTTTTTCATGTATTTTTTATTTGTATTAATCGAAGTAATCACCCATGCAATCAATGCCTCTTTGCCAACGCAGTGGCAGTTTATTGATTCCCTTCTTAAAGAAGAATTTAATCAAAGATTGTTGATACCACAAAATTCATATTATGTTTCATTGTTTAATCAAATTGTCGACGTATGATGTAGACGTTACCGGTGTGCCAATTTGCTTGTAATAGTTATTGTTATAATATTGTTCATAAAATAAGTTATATTGTGGATAATGGTGTTGGTTGCGTAATTACCTTAATTTAATTGTTTACTTATGTGTTAGTATTAAGCATGTACGCAATTGTTTGTTGTCCCAAATAAAAAAAAATAAAAAAAAAAATGCAGTTTTGTATGAAAAAATTTGAACAAATTTTTTACATGTATTTTTTATTTGTATTAATCGAAGTAATCACCCATGCAATCAATGCATCTTTGCCAACTCAGTGGCAGTTTATTGATGCCTTTCTTAAATAAATCAGCTGGACGGTAGGCAACAAATTCCTCAAAGGCATTTTGTACTGCCTCTCGGGTATTGAATTTTTTTCCCGTTAAGAAGTTATCCAAATTCTGGAAAAAGTAATAGTCTTTAGGCGCAAGGTCTGGTGAGTAGGACGGATGACGGAGAGCTTCCAACCCTAGTTCTGGAGACCGTCTGCTGTGCAGTATGAGGTCGCGCGTTGTCGTGCAGGAGCAGCGGAGACGAGCGATTGACCAATGCTGGTTGGAGATGTGCCAGCTTCTCCATCATTGTGTTCAGTTCTTCACAGTACACATCTGCAGTAATGCTCACCCCGTTTGGTAAGAAGCTGTGATGAATCACACCGGCGCTATACCACCAAACAGTGACCATCACTTTTCTAGGGGTAAGTTTTCGTTTATAAAATTGTTTAGGTGCTGAACCAGGATCCAACCAACTTGCTGAGCGCTTGCGGTTATCAAACAGAATCCATTTTTCATCGCAGGTAACAATGCGGTTCAAAATTCCTTCATTTGTGTGTCTGTTGAGCAGTGCAAGGCACGTCTCGACGCGTACTTCGCGCTGGCGATCATTGAGTTCGTGGGACACCCATTTGTCAAGCTTTTTTACCTTGCCAATTTGACGCAAATGGACCAATATTGTTTTGACGCTAACGTCGAAAGCTGCTGCTAATTCAGCCGTAGATTGTGTATCATCAGCTTCCACAATCGCCTTTAATTCGCCATTGTCGACCAAAATCTTCGGACGACCGCGAGGTTCATTTTTCAGGTCGAAATTTCCAGAACGGAAGCGAGCAAACTAATAACAGGTGGTGCGTTGCTTTGTAGTGTTAGCTCCTTAAACGTCGTTGATGTTGCGTGCCGCTTGTGCCGCGTTGCTGCCACGACGGTACTCATATTCCATAATTACTCGAATTTTTAACGGATCCATGATGACGAAAAATATTGAAATGCGATGAAAATGTAACACTAATCAATAAAGAAATGACTACTTTTGGAAAAAGAATTCCATGCATTTTAAAATAAAATTAATTTGAAATTAGAATTCTTAGCCAAACAAAAATTATTTTGATTTGAAATGGCCAGTACTGCAGAACGGCAATTTCATTGGTAAAGACCTATTATATATAGATTATTATTATACACATTTGTGGCGTGCTTGCACAAATATGTCAAAATACACGTTTAAAATGCGGTCGTACAAACCCAGTTGTCCAATTTTCGAACATTACGTAATAAGACTTTAAATATGTAGTTATATAATTTTTATATTATACCTACATATTATTTTACCTTAATAAATTATCCTATATTTTTTAAATATAATATTATTATTATTATCGTTCTTGAAATCTAGAAATAAAATTGGCTCGCTCCGCAATCGTGAAGAGGATTATACTTATTAATATTATTCCAAAAACATGTTCGGAAACAGAAATATAAGAAATAAAAAAGTAATTTAAAAATCTATGACCCGACCACGGCTCTAGCTTGACAATTTTTGTACCTATGTATTTCTGGATTTCTATCTGAATTATTTTCTTGTTACGGCCTTTTTACCCCCTTTTTTATTTCGTAGTCGCCGTCGGGTTATAGTTTCTATAAGCAATATGTGTATTTTTCTTTCGTCGTGCAACTAACTATATCAATAATTTTGACTCTATTACGTCATTCTGATTGGCAGCTTGGTATGCGTAATTTTTGCGTTGTTTGGAAATTTGGAATGTGGCGGGTCGAATCCCGGTCAGATAAATATTTTTGTGTTTCTTATTATTTCTTTTATTTATTATTATTTCTTTTACAGATTTTACTAGCTGGTGCCCGCAACTTCGTTTGCGCAGAACTAACTATTTTTCTAAACCGAACTCTAAGATAAAAGTAGCCTAAGTTACGCCTTTTAACATCAGCTATCAGCCAGTTTAAGTCCCGTGAAAATAGGTCCAGAAAGAAAATAAGAAATAGGTTTCAGAAATTAGCATTTTAATTATTTAATAGTTTGCTGTAAGTACCGTAGGTATATTCTTTCATGTGCATTTAGTGAAAACTGAAAAGCTGTTAATTTCAAATTACAAACAGACAAATCATGTCAGGACTGTTTGGTAAAGTTAATTACTCAGATCTACTTGGGATTTTCGCGCAGAATCTCAACAATAGCTTGTTTTTTGGAACATATCAAATGCCTATAATATAATAACGTATTGATAGATGTGCTTGTGGATACTTTGGTTGAATTATGGGTGTTGGGAAAAGGTTGTGTCAGTATTTGTCTATTTTTTAAATGAACTCCACCTCATGATTCAAGATGAATGTAACCACAATAAATATTTTATGACATACAAATCGCGGTTTGGCTCAAGGTGACCCAATTTCACCCTCACTTTTTGTTACACTTGTGTTATACTCATCTAATAACTTGAGGATTAGTCAAATTGAATTTCAAACTACATTAAATACATTTTGTGGCATTTTAAATGAAGAATGGGTTTAGAGGTATCAGCAGAAAAATGTCAAGTATGTATTATTAGTAGAGGATTAGGAAGGTTACAAATAGATTTAAAGATAAATAATCGAAGTTTAGAAATAGTAGATAATTACAAATATTTGGGAGTTTGGTTAGACAGGTCACTGCGCTGGAATAATCATATTACTATGAAAGTTGGGAAGGTTATATGGAATCTAAATTTACTTAAAGCTTTAGCTGTCTCTTCATGGGGTTTACATCCTAGGCATTTAAGACATTTATACCATGCTTTAATCAGAAGTCGCATTGACTACAGTTCTTTCTTATACGACGTAAGTGCAAAATGTCGTTTAGAAAAGTTGAATAAAATTCAAAATCAGGCTCTAAGGATAATAGGAGGACTTATAAAAACTTCCCCGATTCATGTGATGGAAAGTGAACTCGGTGTATTTAGTTCCATTGTACTTACGAAGGATAAATTTTGGCCTACAAAATTTGTTTATAATTTTGAAAATAATGTACTTATCTGTAAAAATGTTAAATGACTTATATGCTCTTCGACAAAATACTTATTGGAAAAATAAAACGATCCCTTTACTGGCATCAGTACTAGACGAAATTAATGTTTTAAGGATTGCGTCATCAAGTCCTTTAATGATGTTTACTTTGCAAACATGGGTAAATATTTATATAAATGAAATTATTGTAATAGAGTTAGAATCAATCAAATGTTCAAAGAGTTTATATAATACAACTTTGTTAAAACATGACGTAATTAATGAGCTATATACAAAATATAATGGGTGGCATTTTATATATACAGATGGGTCGAAGAGTGTAGAAGGTCATGGCTCTGCGTTTTATATATCTGGCAGAGATATTCAAGACAATCGTTTTAAAATAAGCGAACCTTAAGTTTCCATTATGACGTTGGAACTTATTGCCATCTCAGAGTCTTTAAATTATGTTCTATCTAATCAGCATTATAGCAGAGGTACATCAATAGCTTACGGTATCTTATCAGCATTATAGCAGAGGTACATCAATAGCTTACGGTAGCTTATCAGCATTATAGCAGAGGTACATCAATAGCTTACGGTATCTTATCAGCATTATAGCAGAGGTACATCAATAGCTTACGGTATCTTATCAGCATTATAGCAGAGGTACATCAATAGTTTACGGTATCTTATCAGCATTATAGCAGAGGTACATCAATAGCTTACGGTATCTTATCAGCATTATAGCAGAGGTACATTAATAGCTTACGGTATCTTATCAGCATTATAGCAGAGGTACATCAATAGCTTACGGTATCTTATCAGCATTATAGCAGAGGTACATCAATAGTTTACGGTATCTTATCAGCATTATAGCAGAGGTACATCAATAGCTTACGGTATCTTATCAGCATTATAGCAGAGGTACATTAATAGCTTACGGTATCTTATCAGCATTATAGCAGAGGTACATCAATAGCTTACGGTATCTTATCCAAAATTGATGAAATGATATTAAGGGGAGTCACGATGAGATTGCAATGGGTTCCATCTCATATTGGCTTACAGGGCAACGAAGAGGCTGACAGGCTGGAAAAAGCTGCTGTGAGGACTGGAAAAGAAATAACTTTTGTATTTGATTATTCGGAGTTTTTACCTAAATTTTAAAATATTTACTTTGATCTTTGGAAGGAGTATTTTAATAGTCGTTCATTACAAAAAGGTATTTGATACAGGACTTTGACTGACAATGTCAGCCACTCCGTGTGCCCTGGATAATGAATTGCAATTTAAGCCGTAAGTTAGTTGTAACTGCGCACAAGCTCGGAACTGGGCACATTCCGTGTAAAAAATTTGCCTTCATGATGAAAAAAGTAGCATCGCCTAACTGTGAGCAATGTGGAGTTGTTGAAGACCTACATCATTAATTATTGATGGAATGTGACAGATATGAGCCTGTGCGTTATAATAGTATACTGAGTGCCTTGAATTTGAATAGAAGCGATATGGGAACATTTTATAAAATTTTGTCGCAAGCAAATAATGCCGAGGCAAAGGTTTTGTTCAAATTCATGGCACAATTATTAGAATAGGTGTTTCCCTGTATATTTTTTGTCATTAGTTATAACTTATAAGATTAGGTTCCGATGGAACTGACTTATGCTGTGTGCTAAAAGTCCTTAAATAAATAAAGAGTAAAAAGAAATTACAAATTGACACTTCAATTTTATTTATTTGTATGGATGTATTTTTTAAAATATTTTATAGTTCTAGTCATGGTTCTAGTAAAACTCAGAGCAAAGCTCGGTCTCCCAGGTACTTTTATCTTATACTGTAAATGAGACAATCTTGTATAATAAATGCTATCTATGCCGTAGCCCTTTTGTAGGAAACAGCTGATTTTTTTAAAGTAGGAAAGTTGATCCTATACGAGTAGTAAACGTTGCTTATATTAAAGAGTATATTCACTCCTGAAAGTTTGGACACTGACGGAAAAAACTCCCTGTATAATCGTAATCTCGGCAACGGCTGCAAGTATTTACATGAGTGTGCAGGGAGTTTTGGGGGATAAAAATCGGTCTAACTAGGTTTTATCCATGGAAACTGTGCATTTTAAGTTATATATGTTTTTTCGTTCGTCGTGCAACAATATATCATTAATTTTGACTCTATAATGTCAGTCGGATAGGCAGCTTGGTTAATTTTCGCGTTGTTCGGAAATTCGGAATGTGGTGGGTTCGAACCCCAGTAAAATATATTTGTGATTAATTTTTTCTTTTTAATCTTCTAGAGCTCCGAGAAAAGCTCGGTTACCCAGGTACTCAACCATACTACATCAACGCCGAGGCAAAACTACTGAATCTGGAAATGTAATATTTGGACCGTGGCTTCCTTTTGTGATGTATAAGTCCACTAAGAAGGTATTTTGCGAAACTCGGGGTGAGTTAGACCTAGACCTTTTACCTAGAGGGGAAAAAAGGGGTATCAACTTTTATATGTAACTTTTTTGTTTGTGGTCAGATATGTTTTAAATTTCGTGATATTGCTCTTTGACATGATGTACTAAAACTCTTATTCAATATTTTTAAAAATTCTATCTATTAAATGGTAAAAATGTGTATTAAACTTTGTATGGGAAAAAATATGAAATGAGCATTTATTCGGCTTGGAACTTTGTAAATGTAGTCCTAAAAGAAAATAAGTAAACATGTATTTTTCGATTTTTTGATATTCAACCCCTAAAGGGGTGAACAGGGGTATGAATGTATTTTTTTCAGAGTCAGACCAATGCTTGACCATTTTACTATATTTGTTGTATATTTCTGGAATGTTCTCTTCAAGCTCTTTATTTTGATACCCTTAGTACCCAGGGGTACACGAGCGAATGAGGTAAAGTCGTGTTTAAAATCATCGTACATGTGGAGTCACATACAAAAGCTCTCTTTAAAAAAACATAAGAGTCCATTTGAGAGGTGAACAGTCTGCTGAACAGTTTTATGAATTGTTGCTTATAATAATAGAAAACAGCGATTACCCCTACAATTTATGGTAAAATTACTATTCCGCTTTGGCAACAGTGGTGACATCACTTACAGAACTCACTAACGCAGTTTACCCTGATGTCACTAATCTCATGACAAAACCCATAGAAAGGTTATATTGTGAGCGTGCCATTTTGACTCAAAAAAATTAAAACGCAGCCATTATAAATAAACTTTTATTTAAGCCATTTGAAGCAGATGAAGTACAATCAGTGGATTCAGTAGTACAAACTGATGATGCGGTAAACTATCCCGTGGAGTTCCATAATACTCTAAATCCAACAGGTCTTCGACCACATTATTTTCGTTTGAATATTGGAGCACCAGTTATTTTATTAATAAATATTAAGGCTCCAAAATTGTGCAATGGCACCAGACACCAGATAAAAGTTCTCCATCGCAACATTGTCGAGGCTACTCTACTCACTAGATGTGCTCACGGGGAAACTGTATTCATACCTAAAATACCATTGATCCCATCAGAGTATTCATTGATTGTATTTAAAAGATTGCAGTTTCCCCTAAAAGTATGCTTCGCATTTTTCGCATTATTCGCATCAATAAAGCAGTCTTATTTAGGTGATCCTTGCTCCGCATGGCAATACAATTAATGTACCTATATAAAGAGGTCCTTCAATAGCATAATTTACTCTAATAATAAAATAATCTTAAATCAATTAAATTTATTTTTAGCATAATAATTAAAGTCTCATTCTAAAAATAATAGGAAATTAGTCAGTTCAACATCTACGAGTACGAAGTCGCGGGCAAAAGCTAGTCTAAGAATAGAATAATTATAATAATTCAACGTTGTATTTTATGGAACCATTTCCTTGTCCCGGTTTCTCGTCACTCAACGACAATATTTTTTCAAATTCCGTAGATTCATTTCCAATGTGCTCGATAGTCGTGCGAGGCACGAAATCAGTGATTTTTATATACATTACTTTCTTTTTATTGCCTTATTGTTAAGTATTTCACGGTTATTAAAACCATTGCTTTTTAACCGAATTCCGAAAAAAGGAGGCGGTTATACGTTCGGCTGTATATTTTTATTTTTTTTGTATCTTCAACAATTACTCCGCCGTCTGTGAACCGACATTCAAAATTCTTTTTTTTAATTACCTACATCAAAAAAAGAACTTTGAAAATAGGTTTTTTGAAATGAAAATCAATTTGGGATTATACCCTAGGGAATAATCCCAAATTGGTCCTTTTTACATCCAAGTATTGACCTCTTGATAGGTATCCATGAGGATTCGAGAGACCTCCTCGAAATTTATATAGACATATATAGTGATTTCGACTATTTCTGAAGTAGTCCAAGCACATGCTACCAAACAGTAAGATTTTGCTCCAAGGTATACCCTGAATCCAAAAGTCTGAACATAACTCCTCACTCCTCATATATGCATGTTTCGGGATTTCGGCGTTGTTTAAAGAACTGCAATCATATTCCACTTTCTCAATTACAATAATCATCGTCATCATCATCACCACCATCATCACAACATATATCATCACATTATGATGATATAATAAGTACTTCTCATTGTATTTTACACCGACACGGATATCTTTGAACATTACTTTGCCCTTTGTGAACCTATTTGCAAAGTTATTTTGTTGTTGTAAAGGCTATAATTCGAAATTTGTCCGTTTTATTTTTGTTTTGTTAGATAATGGGATCCATGATAAATCGTGGGAACTCTTCGAAAGGACACTGGCGAATCCTGCCTGATTTTCCATCAAGAGCGGCCAAGTTTTGTAAATATATTATGGTTTTATAGTACTCAAAAAGTAATTATATAAAAAAAAAATTAGGACTTGGGAATAAAAAGTTATGAATCTCTGTACATCAGAGAATTGATGTACAAAATACGTACCTACTTAACTGTAGTTATCGTTGTCATCATATCTATATAGTCTATGGTTATCATGCTGTAAATTGTCAATTTGAGACGTAAAAGCTCCATCTAGTGGCCCAGTAGATAGATTTATTTTACAGTATAAAATTATTTGTTTTTTCTATAGCTCAGCAGTTTCGTACTAGTTTTATGGAAAAAAATGTTACTTGGGGTGTGAAATAGATCCCTCTCTATCATAAACACTCACAATATCTGTGTTTCACTCATGTCAGTAATGACTCATAATAAACCAAAAATCAGACTTCTAGCCTTACGACAGATACGAGGGTTAGTTTCTATATTTGCGGAATGAGGGGTTGGAATTCACCCTGAATTAGGCTCATTGGGACTCACTTTTAAAAATTTGTACTTACCGTGAAGTTTAAGTTTAAGTAAAATCTACATTTTACAAGTTGTGGATTACTTTATTTAAGTTGTTAGGGCCGGGGCCGGTTCGACCGGATAGGACCGGACCGGACCGGACCGGATTAGGAGGGAGGAGGAATTCAACAAGTAAGAGTTATTTGCCCTTCATTTATTCTGTTATATGTTTTCGAAGTGTAGGAAAACTATATAACTGCCCCCTAAAAAAGTAGCTAACTGCAGTATATTTACAATATTGTGTTGTGGCAAAATTAGATATCTCAGTTTTTTATTTTTTATACTATATGAGAGAGATTCGTTTGATAAAAGGTATAGATATCTAAATAATATAAAATTACTGACGGCACAATTGTCTCTTATTTTTAAATGACACCAAAAAATTTGAAAAAAAAAAACACTAAATCGCGATTATCTCGAAACTAGAAAATTTGAGTTATTTAGTTCTCCTTCTACGCCGACGATATAAGAAAATTTTATTGCCATTTCCACACCACAATAATTTTAAGACAAAAACTAGCTAAATCGGCCGAGTCGAGAAATTAAAACTGAAATGCTTTTTTTACATATTATACGATTCGTTGAAATTAGGTAAAATGTCACAGTGTTAATAATTATCCTACCCCCTGCAGATATGCGACCACCGCACCGTTGCAATTATCCTACCTCCTGCAGATATGCGACCACCGCGCCGTTGTAATTATCCTACCTCCTGCAGATGTGCGACCACCGCACCGTTGTAATTATCCTACCTCCTGCAGATATGCGACCACCGCGCCGTTGTAATTATCCCACCCCCTGCAGATATGCGACCACCGCGCCGTCGTAATTATCCTACCTCCTGCAGATATGCGAAAACCGCGCCGTTGTAATTATCCCACCTCCTACAGATATGCGACCACCGCGCCGTTGTAATTATCCTACCTTCTGCAGATATGCGACCACCGCGCCGTTGCAATTATCCCACCCCCTGCAGATATGTGACCACCGCGCTGTTGTAATTATCCTACCTCCTGCAGATATGCGACCACCGCGCCGTCGTAATTATCCTACCTCCTGCAGATATGCGAAAACCGCGCCGTTGTAATTATCCTACCTCCTACAGATATGCGACCACCGCGCCGTTGTAATAATCCTACCTCCTGCAGATATGCGACCACCGCGCCGTTGTAATTATCCCACCCCCTGCAGATATGCGGCCACCGCGCCGTTGTAATTATCCTACCTCCTACAGATATGCGACCACCGCGCCGTTGTAATTATCCTACCTCCTGCAGATATGCGACCACCGCGCCGTTGTAATTATCTCACCCCCTGCAGATATGCGACCATCGCGCCGTTGTAATTATCCCACCCCCTGCAGATATGCGACCACCGCGCCGTTGTAATTATCCTACCTCCTGCAGATATGCGACCACCGCGCCGTTGCAATTATCCCACCCCCTGCAGATATGCGACCACCGCGCTGTTGTAATTATCCTACCTCCTGCAGATATGCGACCACCGCGCCGTCATAATTATCCTACCTCCTGCAGATATGCGAAAACCGCGCCGTTGTAATTATCCTACCTCCTACAGATATGCGACCACCGCGCCGTTGTAATAATCCTACCTCCTGCAGATATGCGACCACCGCGCCGTTGTAATTATCCCACCCCCTGCAGATATGCGGCCACCGCGCCGTTGTAATTATCCTACCTCCTACAGATATGCGACCACCGCGCCGTTGTAATTATCCTACCTCCTGCAGATATGCGACCACCGCGCCGTTGTAATTATCCTACCTCCTGCAGATATGCGACCACCGCGCCGTTATAATTATCCCACCCCCTGGAGATATGCAACCACCGCGCCGTTGTAACTATCCTACCTCCTGCAGATATACGACCACCGCGCCGTTGTAATTATCCCACCCCCTGCAGATATGCGACCACCGCGCCGATGTAATTATCCTACCTCCAGCAGATATGCGACCACCGGGCCGTTGTAATTATCCCAACCCCTGCAGATATGCGACCACCGCGCCGTTGTAATTATCCTAACCCCTGCAAATATGCAACCACCGCGCCGTTGTAATTATCTCACCACTGCAGGTATGCGAACACCGCGCCGTTGTAATTAATAATAATAATAAAATATCTTTATTAAACACATAAGGGACATGACACAGCCAAATTTTAACAAAAAACAAGTAAATTATACACTAACGCACTATAACATTCAAATAATACGAAACGAGACAGTTTTAAAAACACAGCTGATTAAGGCTATGCAATGCCCACACCATGTGTTTAAAGGGATGCCACTCAGGCTTCGGCCGCGGCGAGCCGTGGCGCCTGATCTTACGTGACCCCCTTGTAAGTTCGCGATCTCACGACGGCACACAATCATAATTATAAAGGTACAGAAATAAATAAATAATAATAATAATAAAATAAAACATATAACACAACGCATATATTTAATATGTAATATAATATGTAATTGCGATGTAATATAATATGTAATTGAAAAAATGATAATTGCGAGTAATAAAGGGTGTAACAGAAAGACGTAATAATACTTTTAGTAAATATAAACATAATCATATAATCTGTAATTGATAAATATACGGGAAGAATAATAAATAAAGAATCCTCTGTTATTTACTACATTTATGCAGTGAGCAAACATTGACATTTATATTATCCTACCTCCTGCAGATATGCGACCACCGCGCCGTTGTAATTATCCTACCATCTGCAGATATGCGACCACCGCGCCGTTGTAATTATCCTACCTCCTGCAGATATGCGACCACCGCACCGTTGTAATTATCCTACCTCCTACAGATACGCGACCACTGCGCCGTTGTAATTATCCTACCTCCTGCAGATATGCGACCACCGCGCCGTTGTAATTATCCTACCTCCTGCAGATATGCCACCACCGTTGTAATTCAAATTCTTACGCTTACACCTAACCTAATTTTATCTTTTTACGCCTTGTTCCATAGTACAATTCCCAATTTCCTTTAACTTACGTTTAGCCTTATTAGTAATTTCCTATCCATTACCTTTTTAGGGTCCCGTAATACATAATGAACCCTTATAGTTTGGCTCTGTCCGTCCGTCCGTCTGTCTGTCTGTCTGCACTTCTAGCTTCTGTAATTATGAATATAAATTGAAATTTGGTATAGTTATAGATTGTGTATAGATCTCGGTTTTAGCATCATAAAATAATTATTATTTTATATTTTAGGGGTGGCTCCCTGTGGGGATGAAAAATATTTTAACATCCTACCCCATCGTGTGTATCGTTGAATAGGTCTTTTAAAATAAAAGCAAGGTTTCATACATGATTCATTTACGAGTAATCGGCCTCCAAAGTGGTTTATTAGTTGAAATGGCCTGGCATTTCTAAATTATGAGACTTAGAAACTTGCTATTTTCCATGCTGGTAGATCATGCTAAAAACTCTTTAGGAAAGTTATTTTGAACGAAATCGGACAGTAACTTTTGAAGTAATTTGAAAAAAAACCTTTTACGCGGATATAGTTACCGAACCCTCTTTAGACATGTCCTGACATGCTCTGGGTTAGGTTATTTAAGAATTGGTTCTTTTTTATGTCAACAAATATCGTCTCTCAGATTATGGATACGTAATCCACGAATTACGGTATACACGACAGAGACAAAGTGTCGAAATGTAATGGTCATCTGGAGTGGTCATCCTTGGACCACAAAACCGTCGGCAAACAACCTTATGAGACACAAAGCGGCCTTATGGTACAATGCATATTACCTAATAGAACCTTAAAATCGACTTTGGCAGTCGATGTTTTATTATCTATACAAATAAATAAAATTGAAGTGTCTGTTTGTAATTTAAAAATTAACAGCTTTGCACTAAATGCACATTATGTTTGGTACAATGGGGTACCTACATAAAAAAATCGGTTTTTAATTTTTTTGTCTGTCGGTCCGTCTGTCTGTTTGTTCCGGCTAATCACTGAAACGGCCGGACTGATTTTTACCAAACTTTCACTGGCAGATAGCTGGCAGATAGGTGTTATAAGGAGTAACTTAGGCTAATTTTATCTTAATGTTTCCATTAATAGTTCCTAGAAAACGAAGTTCGTTTACATAGAACAAATGGAAGCGGAACCCTAAAATTAAAATAAAGTAGCCTATGTTACACTTTATAACATTAGCTAGGTTTTGTCGACCTTCACAGGTGATGCACGAGATGCACGGGGGGGGAAAAAAAGTCGAGTCAAAACTACTTAATAAATATCTGAAGGTCGATTCCGCTAATTAAAGCCGACAATAATACAGTTACAATCTAGTCCCGATATGTTAAAACTGCAAAATGGTATTTTCATAAAATTTGTAATTATGTAACGATAATATATACTTTGTATAGTAACTGGCTGCGACTTCTAATCGGAACTCGGAAGGTCAAGAGGCACCGGACTCGTAAAGGGCGAGTGTACAATGTACTGCAGTCTGTGCAGTATAACGGTGCACATAATGTAATATCGATTAACGATTTGTTTATCCATAAAAAACATGACGCGTGATGAGTGCACGTGGCGGAAGTAAAATTTCAATCATCATTAAAATCCAAAAATACTCTCGATGTACTAATAAAAGACATCACTTCAAAAATGAATAGGAAAATTAAAATTTGTACACTTAGCGTCATCTGTGTTTGAGCTGTACTTTAGTAAGTTAAGTTGTTTTGTAATAAGTATAAGTAGCTTCCGATAGATGGCGTTATATGCAAAATCATGTCGTGACGTGACGCGACCTTGAAATTTTACTCTTAACGCAGTTTCGTTTCAAAAAACTTAAGAGATTGATATCAATATTTTTAATAGTAGGAGGAAACTTCGTGCACGGGTTTAATTCCAATACTAATAATAGCGAATCGCTACGGGAGCGACCGACAATGTAACGAACACGACACGAAGTTTTCCGAAAGACAGTATTTGTAAAGTAAATGCAATTTTCCTGTGCGTAGTACTTAGAAGGGCATTACAGAAACATGCATTTCAAGAGTGCAATTTATTATACTTTAGCCTTCAGTTTATCTTATCGAATAACAGCTAAGCGATTATGTGATAAGGCAAGGCAGTTTGAAGTGGGGAGGTTTATTTACAGCAAACTGTAATATATACTAGGCAGCGCTTGGCTACTTTTTTTATAACAATCCATAACCTTCTTTATTAATATTCATAAAATCCTTATCCTTACTAATATTATAATTAATGTAAATGTGACTTTGTTTGTTTGATTGCTACACTTTCTCGTAAAAAACTACTTAACCGACCATCATGAAAGGCACAGGATATAGAGTCGACCATAGGGAAGGACATAGGCTACTTTTTATCGCGGTATAATATACGGTTCCCGTTGGATACTTTATTTAAGCTTTCACGTGCTACTACACTATTTAACCGATCATTATGAAATTGGAAACAGATATAGAGGAGGTCACAAGGATGGACATAGGCTACTTTTTACCCGGTAAAAATTTTTTGTGATTCTTTTTAGTTTTAACCGACTTCATTTTAAAATCTGCTATAGCTCCGAGCAAAGTCCGGTTACCCAGGCACTAAATATTTAAATAGAAAATTGATATGCCTACATATATTTTGAACGTGTTTTTGTGTTCCTCGTAAAATATTGGATTATGCGCATATCTAGGCATGTATAAATACTTGCGGACGTGATTTTTGTAGCCTATAAATTGTATTTTAGCAGCCATAAATTATAAACCCCATCTGGTTTTATAGCTGCCTACGTCGTTTAATGATCGATGACGTCGTTTGACGTCGTCGTTTAATAATCGATCTACGTCGATGACAGCTCAGAAATTAAGTAGTCAACTTATAAATTTTATGCCAGTTTGGATTAATATTGTCGCCAACATATTTTTAATTTGCTGCCAAATTATGAGTGCTAAGTGTGAGTTTTTCTTTTCGCATTGACATTTGACCTAGTTGTCGCCTTTACAACTAGGTGGCGCTATACAAATCACATACAAATTCCTAGTAAACGCCAAACGCGCTCACGATCGAATGCGAAAAGAAAAACTGCCACTTAGCACTCAGTAATACAGTATCGTCATGTGCAGTCGCCAACTTTTTTTCGCACTACTAATTATAACCCTATCTATATTAGATGGCCCCGTTCGAGATTCTTACGCCGGTTCCTCTCGCCGAGCTAGTTCCCGGACCGGTGGTAGGCATCATGTATACCGACGCGATGTTCAGAAAGTGTATTGAACAAACAAAATTTACTTTTGACTTTATTAGACGAGTTGCGGCCCATCCGATACGCTACTTACCGGTAACATTAGGGCCTCTATATACAGGCTATCTAGTATCTGTCTCCAGAGTCTAGCAGAATGACAAGGTCATCGTGTGACTTGAGTGACACTTAATTTAAGTAGCGTGTAGTTATTATATAGCTTACCGTAATCAGCAGGGTTGTGGTATACGGGGCACTTAAAGCCGAACTTGGCTAAATACGGCACAGTTTCCTCGCTGGGCCCATTGTAGATACACATCCCTTCCGCCAAAATGTATATCTGTTAACAAAATTAATAGGTTACACAAGAGATATTATGTCATAACGATTAAGAATTTGTGTGTAACCATAGATGGATATATTATTATCACTAGCTTTTTCCCGCTGCTCCGTCCGCGTAAATATAGTAGGTATCGAGTATCCTACGGGAAAACTGTACTCTTTCGGGATAAAAAGTAGCCTATGTTAAATCCTAAAGTACCTACTACTATACCAAATTTCATCGAAATCCGTTCAGTAGTTTTTGCGTGAAAGAGTAACAAACATCCATCCAGCAACACATCCATCCATCCTCACAAACTTTCAAATTAATTATAATATTAGTAGAATAGACGAGGCATGTCGAGGAGAAAACTGTCCCCACTAAAGTAGGCCCCACTTTCGGGGTTGTTTGAGTCCATTTTGACATTTGAGGAATGGTGAAATCAAGATTTTTCTGTCTAATGTACTTCATAGCCCATCCTTAGTTTTGAAGTCATTGGGGTTAACTGTTAAATGTAAGGATAAAATAACTTTTAAAACAGGCATAAAGTCATAATTTCTGTCAATTACATATTAACTAATTCGAAAGGATAATCTTCGCAGTTTTTTATTTGTTACTAGCTGGCCCGATATACTGATGTCTTAACTCTTAATTATTACTATGAACTTGTATCCTACTAATATTATAAATGTGAAAGTATGTGAGGATAGATGGATGCATGTATGTTTGTTACTCTTTCACGCAAAAACTACTGAACGGATTTCGATGGAATTTGATGTGGTAGTAGTTTAGGCTCTGGATTTAAACATAGGGTATTTTTTTACTTGGGATACTGTAATTACGCTGGCGGAGCCGCGGGCAAAAGCTAGTATACGATGATTTTCATATCTAATTTGCTTACTCACGAGTCACGGTCATGTCCTGGTGACTAATGGCTATTAACATTGTTCTGATATTAAATACGAGTATAAGTAAATAATAATATGTTATAGTAAAAACTCGATGGTGATTAAAAGCGATTGCATACCATTGAGTTATAATGTACTACGTACTAGAGAAGCTATCTCAAACAAAAGATAGGGCGCGCACTTGATGACGGCGGGGTATGCGCGGGACAAGCGGAGGGTGTTATGTTCTCACGTAAACATGGCCGCCGCCGCGGTGACGCGTTGCAATTGAAAAATTATAATTAAATTAAGCGTGTTTTAAAGATAATAAATGAACTTACTGGTGAAAAGTCACTCCTTTTTCTTATGTTTCTGGAGTTGTTTGAACAGTATCTCAATGCACACGAAGGCATAATTTAAAAAACAAAACTTCACTCAAACGTGTCACGTTGCAACAAGCGCTCGGCACAGACTAAGTGAGTTGGAGTGCGCGCGCTCTAACTCGTGTTACAAACAATCGAGTTTAGGCGTCTTCTCTAGTACGTAGTACATTATAACTCAATGTTGCATACAAACATTATGAGTGCACCTTTTAAACATCCGCAAGCACGGCCGCGCTATCGCCAAGTCGTCTTTAAGCGGCCGTAACTATCTTTTCTCGAAGCATAGAATATTGCCTTATGCCTTATTAAATGTGGCTTCCGCATTCACTAGGCTGCTGCCAGATTTCATTAAAACCCATTCAGTAGTTTTTGCGTGAATAGTGCAGGAAAATGCCGCATTAAAATTAGACACATCCAGTAACCAATAACATTAGTATTACGCACATTCATCCATCCGAAACGTTACGCTTCAGAACGCCACATGAGTGCGGAAATTGTAATTTATTTCCGTAATAATTAACGTGCACATAATGTCATACTTTCAGATTATAAAACAAACACATGTTATAATATCACTGACACCTCTACGGACAATAGGCTCTGTGACTTTGTTCAAAACTGTTTACACTCAAATAATAATACTTAGACATATAGATGATAATAATAGGCAACTATCCTATGATGAAAATATACATTTAACTGTTGATGATCATCACTAAACATTATTTAAAACCAAATTGACCAACTCTTTACTATAAAATATGTATGGCTAGCTTTTTGCCGCGGCTCCGCCCGCGTAAATATATTATCGGGATACTGTACTTTTTGGGATAAAAAGTAACCTACGTTTTAATACAGAGCTTAAACTACTATCATACCACATTTTATCGAAATACGTTCAGTAGTTTTTGCGTGAAAGACTAAGAAACATCCATCCATCCATCCTCACAAACTTTCACATTAATAATAAGTATTAGGATTTTTATAAATAAAAAAGTTGAATAATTGTTTTCTCACGTTTGACCACGCGATTAAAAACGCACATGATTACTACCATACCTAATTTCATCGAAATCCGTTCAGTAGTTTTGCGTGAAAGACTAAGAAGCCATCCATCCATCCATCCTCACAAACAAACATTCACATTTATATTAAAATATGTAGTAGGATTTTTATAACTAAAAAATTTAAATAATGTTTTTTTTCTACGTTTGACCACGTGATCAAAAACGCACAGGATTAGCTGAAGCGAATGTTGCGTCTACGACCTTCGTCTTTTTTTTAAATGTCCTCCCTAATCCCTTACGGAATAGCCGGTATCAGTACTATTACTACCGTCAAATTTTAAGGCATTTTAAAATAGTAAAATCACCAAAGTTAACACGAAGCGTTCTTGGATTTGACATTTTTAGTCTGATAATAATTTTTGTTTGGCTAAAAATTCTTATTTCAAATTAATTTTATTTTAAAAACATGGAATTCTTTTTCCATAAGTAGTCATTGATTACTGTTACATTTTCATCGCATTTCAATCTCTTACGTCATCATGGATACGTTAAAAACTCGAGTAATTATGGAATATGAGTACCGTCGTGGCAGCAACGCGGCACAATCGGCACGCAACATCAACAACGTTTACGGAGCTAACACTACAAACCAACGCACCACCTGTTATTGGTTGGCTCGCTTCCTTTCTGGAAATTTCGACCTGAAAAATGAACCTCGCGGTCGTCCGAAGACTTTAGTCGACAATGACGAATTAAAGGCGATTGTGGAAGCTGATGATACACAATCTACGGCTGAATTAGCAGCAGTTTTCGACGTTAGCGTCAAAACAATGTTGGTCAAATTGGCAAGGTAAAAAAGCTTGACAAATGGGTGCCCCACGAACTCAAATGATCGCCAGCGCGAAGTACGCGTCGAGACGTGCCTTGCACTGCTCAACAGACACACAAATGAAGGAATTTTGAACCGCATTGCTACCTGCGATGAAAAATGGATTCTGTTTGATAGCCGCAAGCACTCAGCGAGTTGGTTGGATCCTGGTTCAGCACCTAAACAATGCCCTAAACGAAAACTTACCCCTAGAAAAGTGATGGTCACTGTTTGGTGGTCTAGCGCCGGTATGATTCATCACAGCTTCTTACCAAACGGGGTGAGCATTACTGCAGATGTGTACTGTGAAGAACTGAACACAATAATGGAGAAGCTGGCACATCTCCAACCAGCATTGGTCAATCGCTCGTCTCCGCTGCTCCTGTACGACAACGCGCGACCTCATACTGCACAGCAGACGGTCTCCAAGTTGCAAGAACTGGTGTTGGAAGCTCTCCGTCATCCGCCCTACTCACCAGACCTTGCGCCTACAGACTTCTACTTTTTCCACAATTTGGATAACTTCTTGGCGGGAAAAAAATTCAATACCCGAGAGGCAGTACAAAATGCCTTTGAAGAATCTGTTGCCTCGCGTCCAGCTGATTTATTTAAGAAGGGCATCAATAAACTGCCACTGCGTTGGCAAAGATGCATTGATTGCATGGGTGATTACTTCGATTAATACAAATAAAAAATACATGAAAAAAATTCGTTTAAATTTTTTCATACAAAACTGCAATTTCATAGGTAAATACCTAATATTTAAACTTTTATGCTGATTTGCAAGGAAAGGAAAGAAATTTACAAATAATGGTTTAGTTCAGTTCAGTTCAATTATGTATTATGTGTCGATTCGGCAGTTGGGTAATAGTACCAAAAAACCAATTATTAACAATTTGACATATTTTTCAAAAACTTGGAAAATACCTATAATTGATTACATATGTCTATTATTTGAGTGTCGGTTGCTTTTCCATGGGCTTATAAAAGTTATACATATAACTTCACTGAATTTATGTTTGGTTGGATTGGAATGGAAAGTATCTTTTACCTATTCAAGTAACAACTGTGCAGATATGAGAAGAAACAATTGAAATAGCGACACAACAGCGATAGATGAAAGCTTACTATGTACACACAGTTAGCTTTCAATTTAGTTGCACTACTACAAGCATACGGTGTGTCCACGATTGTGTGGACAAATTGTGGGCCGTTGAAATAGACGTAAAATATTTCAAATTTGGTCGATTTGAATCGTTTTATGAAAGCAGCTGTTTCTCTGTATGTAAGTATATGTTATATTTTCCACTCTGTGCTGTTACCGACTAGTGCGTTATAAGTTTGGGCGGGGCGGGTGAGTCGTGCGCCGCATGCTTGCCTGTGCACTATTATTTTCACTTCTGTCGCAAAACCCGGAGTGCCACTGTTATTATATTCTTTTACATTTTTTTCATGTAAACGCCTTAAAATAAGCAACTAATAAAATTTTACGTACACCGAAAAAAAGAAAGAGGGACAAGAAAATTGTTGGCATTGATAATTTTGATGCTGCTGCAATTCGCAATCACATTTATGGATATTACTCGATAAAACAATATCCTACACGGGAAAAGCTAATGAGTTCGTTAAAAGACGCAGGCTTATTTTTTGGCGGTAAATCGTCTCTATCAAAGGTTTTGAAATCGATTGGCTATAGATTTAAAAAATATGACAAGCGGAAAATCCTGCTAGAACGCATATTATTTTGAAGAGAGTAACATTCTTACGTCAAGTAAAAAAAATTACAGATTGGGACAATGTCGTGTTTATTGACGAAACATGGTTGAATGCGAACCATACGGTTTCGCGGACATGGACCGATGATACAGCGGCCTCCACCTCAAAAGTTCCATCGGGAAAAGGAGCCCGACTTATTATATTATGTCACGCGGGATAAGCTTCTCAAGGTTTTATTCCTGACTGCCTCCTCGCATTCGCCTCTAAAACTACAAGTGATTACCACGAGAAAATGAACTTTGAGGTTTTTAAAGAGTGGTTTGAGAAGCTGCTAGTCAGCTTAGAAAACTCATCGAAAATTATAACGGACAATGCACCGTATCATTCTGTGCAAGTTGATAAACCACCAACTCAAGCAAATAAAAAGCAAGAAAATGTCTCGTGGCGGGTAAGAAATGGTGTGGATGCAAGTCCAACTTTATTAAAAGTTGAGTTGTTAAATCTGGTATAAGCAACTAAGCCGTCCAAGCTCCGCTATGTAATCGATAAACTAGCCCTAGAGCATGGACATGAAGTTATTCGATTGCCTTCCTACCATTGCCAGTATTACGCCATCGAGCTTATTTGGGCACAAATAAAGGGTCATGCAACGCGGAACAATACTGAACCACCCTTCAGTACTGCTAAAATGATGACTCTGCTACAAACTGCGTGTGCAGAAGTCACTACAGAAGACTGGAGAAAAGTCGTAGAGAAAAGAAATAAAATAATTTTACAAGATTTTGAACGAGATGTTAGATAGACAATATTATTGACAATGAGTTAATAATATCTCTGAGTGCTGACAGCAGTGATGAAGATGACAATACTAATAACAGTTCTGATAGTTCAACTGAATAAATGCAATTTTGTTGTTAAATTATGTACTTGTCTTATTTTGTTGCTTAACTTTACGAAAGAAAAAATAATAATGGGACAGGGATTAGCCTGATGATTTTTAAAATTCACATATGTTTAAATTCATTCATTTAATCGATGTTTTTAAGCAGGTCACATCACTATGAAGATAAAACTGACAGACGTCAAATGTTAGCTATTAAAATGAATCCACTGTAATGAAATGAAACACGTAAACAAAATTCCGGTTATTAATTACTGATGATATCGCGATTCGCGGTAAAAATATTTGAAATATAATATGATGCCAACCGGCAAAAAAAAATAGCGAACCTGATAGAAGTCGCATATGATGAAAATATTTCAAAATTCGGAAACTTTTCTATTACGCAGTGACAGAAATCAACGTCAAAATTAAAAAAAGCTAAATATACTGAAATATTTTATTTTTATTTGACGACCAACTCTACCACCGCGCACTCATTCGAAAAATCAAACAGCGCGCTTCCACGACTTCCTGACTCCTGTTAGACACTTCCGTCCCATTTCACGAAATCACTCCCACAAATTGCAAGAAAGCTAGAGGAAAGATGTTACACATCTAAAAGTGGTATTGTTCATTTACAAGGAAATCTCAAAAGTATATAATTTAATAATATATTACGTGATACACTTTTTACTTTATTTTTTTTTGCATAGTCATTGGTCATGAGGAATGACATTATTATTTTATGTTATCGTAGGCAAAGAATATATATTACTAACGTAAAGTCATTCGATAGACTTACACGATCGCAGCTATGTGTGCGTGGCTAGACGTATGCCGGGGGTGCGCGCGGCGATCGGGGCGTGATTTTTTTCCAGTCAGAACTTTCGTTTGCGGAGCTGGGCCGCTAGTGGTTTCATGCTTTGACATAATCGACAATATTATTTCATAATATTTATGATAGATTTGTCTGTCGCGACGTTTATATTTATTTCGGTGTCAACCTTAGGCTTGGCTGACATAATCATATGATGAAGAGCCTTTAAATAAAGAATTTAAAAAAACGTTAGGCTTATGTCAACCTGGCTGACATTCGCCAGTGGTCGAGCTGTCATTTGTAGAGAGTGTCGCCCCTGCGTCGTAGGTTGACATATGTTTGTTATACGTCATTTTAACGTAAGCAAATTACGATAAATCGTTATTTTAAAAAACAACAAGCGACGTAGAATGTATACATTTTAATGAGTATTAGATATGTCTTGACGGTCCTTTGTAAAAGTCAGTTCACACCACGACGCTACGTGGTGCTGCTGATTTAAGATAGCTATTAAAAATTGAACTTTGTTCACTACACAAAGAATACACTTTTCAAACGACATTAATCACCTCTATGCAGCGCGGTGCAACATGATATTCGAACTCTTATAGTGCTAATAGACACTCGAACTTGGTCCGCGGACCGAATTGAAAACTCGACACTCGTTTTTTTTTAGATTTTCAGCTGTATTGTATAGGCACAGAGTTATATTTACAGTGCTGTTTTTCGACGACGACGATGATTCCAGCAATGCATTGAAATCGTGCAGAAATACCAACGCTCAAAAATATTTTAAGCGTTGGCACCAAACTTAACCCTTAATTCGACCCTGATTATTTATACTATTTACAGGTATAAGAGATAATAAGCGCGTAAATGACATTAAACTAACGTGTCACTTAATCTGATTTTACTCCCTATAAATTTTCATACCCCGGGCTATATACGCATATAAACTTGATTCTTAAGGAGTAAACTCCAAAAGTCCTGCCCCCTAGTAAACCCCTGTAGATTTTTTTCCCTAATTTTGGGGGGAATATCCCTAAGTTGGCAACACTCAGATCTTTGTCCGGACCCAATCGCCCAACTACTCTACACACGCACGGAATTGTTACGGAGCGGACCAAATCCGTGGTCCGCTCCGTACCGAATCCGTATGTGTGTTAGCACTTTTACAATGAAACCTGTAACTTCTTGTGTAATGAATAAAGTTCCATTTTTAATACCTATCTTGAATATGCAGCGCCATGTTGCGTATCGTTTCATTTCGGTGTGAATTGACTTTAAGACACAATATTCTTTCATCTTATGTTATTAAGTGCTCGTAATGTCTAGTGGCAAATATTTCTTTTAATTTTCTTTTTTGTTTGATACATAACATAATTTGAGTAAAAAAATGGAGTCTTTCAATCGCAAAACAATCAGGATATTATATTTTGTTGAAATCCCATAAAAATTGGCTTTTCTCCTCGGCTTATCTCATAAAAACCTTGGCTTTTATACAAATATAATAAATAACAAACTGCCGCCTGGCGCCTTTTACACTTTATTTATCATACAGTGTAATATGATTGTTAAGGACAGCGGCCTCGTAACGAAAAACATGAGTGAATTTTAATGTGAACAATAAACGTGTAATTAAAACGGTACGTAAAACTATAATAGTGAACACTCAGTGACTATATGTATAGATTTATATGGCATCAGTGTGGAAAAATAGTGTTGAAATGGTGTTTTATCAAGTGCGGGTTATTTTGATTATATATTTGTACAGGACTGTATAAATTCACAGGGGTTCAACCGCCGGCTCAGATTAGACTCGAAGATAGCAAGGTTACACCGATTTGGGCAGAGCCGGGGCGATAATAAAACACTTATTTGAGGAGAACGTTTTTTCACTTTTTCGATTCGCTTACCTGGCTCATGGCAATGCCGTATAGAGAGCCCCGCCCGTACGCCTCTTTCGGGCCGATCTTCCATTTCATTTTTACCTCTCTATACGGCTATTTTCCATAATTTTCCCCATTTTCCTCATGGAAAATTCCAGGTGAAGCAAAACGCGTTGTGTGAAATACTTTATTATCATAACCAGACATATAAACCCTTATATACTAAACATCTTATTCTATAGAAAAGTTATTTACATTTTAAGGTTCAACTTATATGAAATGTTGTACATTTTTACCACTGTTTTCGTAATAATTTCTTAACCATTTATTATATAACCTTAAGCGCTATACTACACGTTATGTACTACGTTTATTTATATAAATCAAAAGAAGCTACGTTAAAATTAGCTTTAGTTAAAAATATATAATCAAAATAACCCGCACTTGATAAAACACCATTTTAACACTATTTTTCCACACTGATGCCATATAAATCTATACATATAGTCACTGAGTGTCCACTATTCTAGTTTTACGTACCGTTTTAATTACACGTTTATTGTTCACATTAAAATTCACTCATGTTTTTCGTTACGAGGCCGCTGTCCTTAACATCCTCCCCCCGGCGCAGTAGCCAGGGTCTACGCAGCCTCCTCAGGTGACTGCGGGCTCGCCGATCCCGCCGTGGACTGCTCCGGTGACTGCGAGCTGTGTGGACTCGCTATAGGCTGCTCCGGCGGCGACTGCGGGCCGTCCGCGCCCGCCGCAGACTGCTCCGGCGAATGCGAGCTGTGTGAACTCGCTGCGGGCCGCTCCGGCGACTGCGAGCTGTCCGTGCTCGCTGTAGGCTGCTCCGACGCTCGTTCCGCGCCCGGCGCCGTTCCCGGCGTCGTCCGCTCCGCTCCCGGCTCCGTCTGCTCCGCCAGCGGTCGCAACTGCGACTGTGGCGCCTCCTCCAGCACCGCCAGCTTCGACGTCGGCCTCCGGAACACGCCACTGCGCGTGCGAACGTCCGCACAGCGCACTTGTCCGTCCTGGCCGGGGTAGACTCGGTGCACGACCCCCCGCGGCCACGTATTACGCGGCAGCGTCGGGTCGACCACGACAACCAGGTCCCCTGGTACAAGGACTCGGTTGCTCAACGGGGCCCCGTAGCGTGGTGTGAGCGTGGGAAGGTATTCCTTCACCCAGCGCCTCCAGAACTCGTCGGCAAGGGCTTGCGCGACCCTCCATGTTTTTTTGTCCGCCGGCACACACGGTCCGACGTACGGCAGTCCGGTGGACGACCCGAGGAGGAAATGATTCGGTGTAATCGCCTCCGGGTCGTTGGGGTCCACCGATACGTGCACAAGCGGTCGAGCGTTCACTGAGTACTCCGCCTCGGCCATCAGTGTCTGGAGTACCTCTTCCCTGGGCGACTTCTCGTTCAGCGTGGCTAGCAGGGCGGTTTTCACCGACCTCACCAGTCTTTCCCAGGCACCTCCTTGACTCGGCGCCCCGGGCGGTGTAAACTTCCACTGCATCCGATGAGTGAGGCCCAGCTGAGCCATAGCCGGCGCCCACTCGGCGTACGCCTGCCGCAGCTCGACGTCCGCGCCTCTAAAATTTGTCCCATTGTCGCTGTACATGACTGCCGGCCATCCTCGCCGCGCAGCCATTCTTCTCATTGCCATCAGTGCAGAGTCCGTCGACAGCGAAGCCACCAGCTCCAGGTGGACTGCCCGCGTCGTCAGACATGTGAAGAGAGCTCCCCACCTCTTCTCGTGACGTCGGCCGATGGTGACCGTCATCGGGCCGAAACAGTCGAGACCACAGTACGAAAATGGTCTCTGGAACGCCCCCAGGCGCTCGGCTGGCAGGTCTCCAGTTGGCGGGGTCCTCGGGTGTGCCCGTCGTAGCCGACAGAACGCACATCGGCTCATGATAGTACGCACCGTCGGCCGCACCTTCAATATCCAGAATTTCTGCCTGAGGTCGTTCACGACTCTCTCGCGGCTCCCGTGTCCCGCTCTGGCGTGCTCCCTTGCCACCAGTAACCTTGTGAAGCGATGTCTTCCATCCAGGATGATAGGGTTTTTCATTTCGGCCGGCACCTGCGCCGCTTTGATCCTTCCGTCTAGTACGAGCAGCCCGTCCTTGTACACCGGGTTGAGCCGGTACAAGGAGCTCCATCTAGGCACCGTCTTGCCACTTGCCATCTTCTCGATTTCTTGTGCGAAGCTGTCTCGTTGTGATTTTTGATACCACAACCTCTCGGCCCTCTCCAGGTGTCGTACGTCGAGGTGGGCCCGACGATCTCGGCACTTCTCGACGAACAGCAAGACCATCGCCGTGCATCTTACGAGGCGCTCGTAGTTTGAAAAGCGCGTCACATCTGGTAGACAGCTCAGCTCGCTCGCCTCCGTGGTGTGGAAGGCGACGTATTCTTCTTGATTTTCGATTCTAGCGGGACTCTCCGCGGGCCACTCGTTCATCGGCCTGCGCAGGAAGTCCGGCCCCCGGAACCAAGGGTCCTCGTCGCTCTTCGGAACGTAGCCCGTTCTGGTGGCTAAGTCGGCGACGTTGCTCTTCGTGCTCAGCCATCTCCACTGGTGAACGGACGTCAGCTCGGCAATCTCCCCTAGCCGATGCGCGACGTACGGTGTGTATTTGCGGCTGCCGTTCTGTATCCAACACAGAACTACTTGTGCGTCGATCCAGTAGAAAACCGTGTCCGTTTTCCATCTGTGTTCTGCTGCGACTGCGTTTCCCAGCCTCGCTCCGACCAGGGCAGCCTGTAGCTCCATCCTTGGTATTGTCTGTGCCTTCAGCGGCGCCACCTTGGCCTTGGCGGCGGCCAACACGACTCGTACTTCCCCATTTTCTTGTTCCAATCTCCAATAGACGGCTGCGGCGTATGCGTCCTTACTCGCGTCGCAGAACACGTGCAGCTGTCGGCCTCTCGTCGGACTCCCCCCGTTGTAACTCCGGGGTAGCTCGAGCTGACTGATGTACTCCATATCGGTCAGCCAACGGGCGAAATCTTGGGCTGACTCAGCGGGTAGCGACTCGTCCCAATCCAGCTTCTGACGCCACAAGCCTTGTAGG